>WEIV01017110.1:157457-186523 GCA_013390005.1 Calyptomena viridis
ATCAACTTGGTGGCCCTTCTCTGGACTCACTCCAGATAATTTAGTACAAATCTGGTTTTCCAAGATATGATTTATATACTTAACCTATCTTTTCTGGGGTTTTTACATGTTTTTTCAAAGAATAATATTTTAAATAGAGAATAATTCTGTCATACAATATGACTGCTTAATTTAACCAAGTCTGTTTCATCCATTTCAATATGAGTTTAGTGCTAGTCTGAGATTCTTGCTGTGTCTCACAATGGCATTTCACCTAAAATAAAAAATAGTAGTTTTTTCAAAACAGGGCAATTTACATTCCAGCCATGATATCCAGTCATAATATTCACAATAAAACCCCAAACTTTTTATTCTGTCTTATTGTCATACACTTTCTAATATATTTTTTTATCTGGTATTTCTCAGTGTCCCACTACAGTTACATATAGCATGGCATCTTTATAGTGGAAGCAAGAACACAAGTGGCTTAGATTCAGAAACCATAATGGAATTAATTGCTGGTTAAACTTCTGAATAAAAGGATCTTAATTTCACCAAATGTCTATTTCAGGATCTTTCAGGCTTTGCTGTTCAAGACTTAAAAGTTTTTGTTTCACTTACAGTGTATGTGAATACCTCTGATATAGTGAATATTTTGAGTAAGAAACAAACTCAGAGAGACAAAGAGAATAGAAATGGGAAGCATTTATAAGCAGTCTGCTTCTTCTTGTGCATGTCGTCACTAGGAGTTCCTCTCCCTTTAGCTTATTTTCAACTGTTCAGTGACTTTTTGAGTCACTTTGATTTTCCTTTGGCCTATTTGTGGCCTATGAGGCCTTTGTGATTCTGAGTCTTCTCAGCAGTTTGTCAGTCTCTGTATAAAATTCAGACCTGTACTCTCTCACTGGGATTCTTTTATACCCTTTTTGAAAGATCCTGTAGCCTCTGGGACATTCTCTAAATATACCTGGCTAATTCCCAGAAGTGAGTTCTTGCTGTCTTTACAGAGATGATAGAGGCATTCTAACACTTTTAATAACACATCCACACTAAAAATCAGAGGAGGAAATTAAAAAAAAAAAAACAAAAGAAGATGCTGTAGTTCACAAAAATTCAAAGCACAAATTAGTCTGAAATAATTTCAGCCTCTATGATTTGTGTTTTGCACATGATGGACTGAGAGATGTTTCAAAAAGCAGACATATATTTTGATGAAATCACTCTAAAACTATTTTCTTTACATTTTAACATAGTTTTAAATGCTGTCAGTTTTTTTTCATTTGTTTTGCTGGATAACCTCAATTAATAATTTCCTCTAATTCAAAAATATTCAGAATAATTTTCCCTTATGTTTGCCTAAAAGCCTCTCTTGAAGCCTCTTCAAAACTGTTCAACTTTTTAGCTCTAAGGTAAAAAAGGTGAATGTACATACTTTATGTTCAAATACCACATATTTTTTACATATTATATTTGGTGGTGGTATATTCTGGAAACACTTCTTCTAGGAGGTTTTCAAAGCTATGGCATGACATATACTGTGTGCGGTATTTTATTGACTTTGGCAAGTATTATGTTTGCCCTAAAAAGAATTGGGCGGAAGTTGTCTAAAAGAAGAAATTCAGATTCGTATTGGTGGGCAGCTTAGACTAGAATACAGGGAATTTTCCAGAAAGTCAGAAAGTAGAAAGTAATTTGTGAAATGCTAACACATTTTATTTTGACTATTCAAAAAGAAGTTCTTTTCCATTCAAGACATTGTTTATTTGTAAGTAAACTCAAAGTTTATGTGGATTTTTTTGAATGTTTAATTTAAAAGGGATGAGTGTATTTAACCCAAGATCACTTATATTGACTGCAACTTAATATTGTTTTGTTTGGTTTACTCTTTTGTTGAAGACAAGCCTACTCTTTATCTTGGACCTCCTACACCTTATTGAAAAATCAATAGAAAGATAAAATGAGTTTAACCCGAACTATTTTTCAGGAAGTTTTAATTTGACTACAGATCAACAATTAATACTTTTCTCCCAGTATTATTTAAGATCCAAAGAGAAAATATTACAGGGAAGTCCATAATAAGGAAATATATGGACTTTTCCTTGCTCTGTGTTGTGGGTTTTTTTTCCCTTTTCTTTTTTTTTTCTTCTTTGGGGATAGTAGGTAAAAGTATTGCGTGGTCCTACCATTGACATAATCAGAAATTTCCTTTGATGTTAATAGTGAGGTCTGTTGATAGAGTTATTTTCATGTTTAAAATACCTAAGACTCCTGGAGATACAGTCTTAAATCCCAGGAGGACTGAATCAATCTTTAACCTTCAAAGGCATATTGATCAAATGGTCCTATGTGATGTGTGGTTTAGACCTCTGATGTGGCAGTCCTTTCTGCTCTGTTTGGGGAGCAAAGTTGCAGTGGCCTTATCCTAGAAGGAAAAGAGCTGTTTTTGTAAATACAGTCAACAGGCTTCCCAGTATTCTGCAGTTGGAAACACAATATGTTTATAAAATGCCTTGGTACAGAAGACCCTTGATCGAATATAAAATATTATTTCTGTGTATGTATGTGAACTTCCCACGGAACTGGAGCTCAGATGTACTAATAAAAAAAGACACTTATTTGATAGAAGAGCCATGTTTTTTTGTTTTCAGAAAATATTGTTATGATATTTTTTAATCTGATAATGATCAACTAATCATCAGAGGTAAATGAAACTCTTAAAGTGTTGTGAAGTAGAAAATGACTTTGAAAAAAAATTTTTGATCTGCCAAAGATGTGTATCAGTCTATATTTCAACAGATGATACTCTGCAGTTCATGCAGACTGTGTTCAAAAATACTGGTTTTGAATTGTGATAGTATTTCAAACTTCACATCACAAAATGAATGACTGAATATGAAAGAAATATGAATATTAAATAAATACCAGACTTTTAATAATTTCTAGTCTCTATGAATCTGCAACTTGTTGGAAATTTTTCCTTTTTGAATCCCTTTTCAACCATAATTAATGAATTTAAAATAAAAGAACTTAAAAGGTCTTAATTTTTCTAAGCTATCGGTTTAAAGACAATTGTTTTGTGGAAGAAAAATATACCTTCTTCAAACTAAAATACAGTATTAATTTTATAACATCAACACTGGCGAAGTATCTTAGCACAAATTAATATATCTGAGGCACTGAAAGGATTCTTCTGGTAAAGCAAGTTGAAAACATTTGGAATCAATTCTTATTTCCTATCAACAGCATGCTGTTTAGTCCCTCAAGCAGACAGTCCTAGTGCAATACCATCTGATGCTGTCATTAAATCCTCAGCGTCAGGTTTCCATAGCAACAGCAGAGCTCTCCCTGCTTCACTGTCTGCATCTGAAATCCGGAACAAAACCGGTTAATCTTATGCTAATTTTCTACATTTATTTGACAGATTTAATCTGAGACCTTCTGTAGCTGGAAATAAGTGGTAAGTGGCAGCTAAAGTTTGTGATTATTAAATTGTAGGGCTGCATTGTAGTTGTTGATGTACACGCACACCAGATGGTGGCCTGCTGTATTCATCACCAGATTAGAAAGATAAAGCCGGGGCTATATGTAGGCCTACACACTTGCATAAGGGTTTACTTTGTAGCCTATAATAGTTTACAGGGGTTTTAGTATTTATTTCAGATATCTTGAAAAGCTTTACTTTGATTTGATTATAGATTTGACAGGATGAACATATTCCCAAGGTGTTTAAAGATAGTTTCAATGTTACTGTTTTCACAGCTATCCCTCTTCAGGCAGAGGACAGGAGGCAAAATACAGGTTAGTAGAGTTTAACTGGTTTAGGAGTTATCGTTCACAGAAGAGACAATTGTATTTGATTAAAAATATATGATAATAATTAAAAACTGTGACCAGAATTCACACGTGATTTTCTTACAGAAAAACTGCAAAATGTTTCTGAGTGTGGTTTAGTAACTGAATGTTTGTACTTAGTAGCATGTGCTAAACACAAGCTTTTCACTGTTAACTAAAAAAAAAGAAACCTTTTCTGATAGCTTGTTCATTTCTAAGACAGACATATTTTCCTGGAGCCATTAAAAAGCCCACCCAACTAGCATGGAGAGTTCCCAGATCAAGGGAGTTCTGGGTTTCATTTTAGTAATTATTTGTTGTAGTATTTTTTATAATCTTCTTGTTGCAATTGCAAACATGGATGATTATTTTAAGAAATTTTGCTTAGATAAACTATCCATCTTTTTTGAAAGCAATATTCATCCAATATGTAGTTAATACATTTTTAAAAACACTTTGTAAATGAGCCTGAATTGCAATCATTTCTTGGTGTACAAAATTTGACCATGTTAATCATGAAATCTATCATGTAGGTTGAATAAAAATGTAATTGTGCCTTTATTCCTTAAATTAAATTGTGCCATAGTACTTCTGGAGATTTGAAGGAAAAAAGGCAACACAGGTGTAAGAAATGTTTTTATTTTTGCACGTATGAGAATATGCTTTTTTATATTTTAATGAATTGGGACATCTCTGAGATGAAGAAATACTGTAGCAAGTATGACAGAGATGACTTCTTGATATATTTGTTTTGTACTAAAATAATATAATTTTTTATACTAATCTTTATATAACTGTGAAAGTCATTTAAATTGTAAACATGATTTCATGTTTCATTTTTAAGTATTTTGTTAAATAATTCTGATAACTGGTCAGAAATCATTAAGAAATTTCATTAAAATACAGTGTTCGTCTAGTCCAGGGTTAAACCTCTTTTCTGAAGTAACCAGGACAATCACTGTTATTTTACAAGGGTCTCTTCCAAGACCATCAGTGGTAGCCGGCCTTTGCTAAAGAAAAGTGTGATATGGGAGAGAGGATAATGATACGAAAAGCATGTAAATAGTTACAAAAAATGTTATAAATATAGAATATAATTTCAATAAGACATATTTGAAATGTTTTAAACATAGGAAGACACATGAACCTTCTTTATGTGGTGGTATTTTAGGTTCATTACAGTGCATAAACAAAATATTACTAGATTTTTACACATCTATAAAGAGGAGTTACATAAACTCACCAGAGGCGTTTATGCATATGAGATATCTGCTTAGTGCATTTTCCAGCATGAAAGAGAGTAGGAAACCAGCAGACCCTTGACTACACAGTATTAGCAAGTATTAGCAAATAATCATCAGTTATTGAACTGATGATGAATAAGTAATGAGAAAAATCCACACTTATCAGATTTTTGCCTTAGATCTCTCTTTTGCAATGATATGAAGATGGTAATGGAAGAGTAGCAAAAATTCCAGACATCTTTACTACACATAGACATAACACAAACAAATGGAACACAGTGCTAGTTAGTCCAAACTAGTAAAGATCCTTGTATGTCCCCGCAGTGTAGGGCAACACTCCGGACACAATAGTCTCAGTGGAACCAACTGTGGAACTCAGGCTACACTTTTCCTAGTTTTCAGAAAGTTTCTTCATCAATTCTTGCTTTTTAAATAAATTTTTCTTTCTTCAAAAGGGAGATGGCAATTTTATATTGTACCAATGATGCTTCAATAAGATAGTCAATGTTTGGATAATAACATGTTGAGATACTTTTATAACATAATAGCAGGAGCTGTATAGGTGCCTAGTCAGACCTTGAATCATTTTACTGTAAATACAAAGCAATCGATCCTGTAAAAAAAAGAGTATTTCTGGAGAAACAATTTTGCTCCTAATAACACATTTGGGTATTTAAGGATAAATGGAGGCGGAATTTATTCTTTCAGTCATAAGGAAACTGCTTGGACTGGATTTTGATTTACCCTCTCTCATTAATACTCATAATAATGTAGATTATTTAGTATATTTTTTATTGTAGACAAGTAATCCATCTAAAAAAATGTGAGCAAATTTTAAGAAATCATGAACATATTTGCCAAATTTGAGATAATAGTTTTTTACTTCTTGTAGACACTTGTGTGGCAGAAAACATATGTCTGCTTGCACACAGGTTTATCCATTCTTTATGCATGTTACTAAATAGTACTGGTGAGCTTTTGCATGAATAAAAAAAAATAAGTAGGCTGTAATATCTAACTTTTTTTAAAAGACATCCTCTCTGTAAAAAATGGTGTGTAATTAATGTTAAAAATTAGATAATATGATATTCCACAAACATAAACCTAGACATTTCATGTTCCCAAAACCATTTGGGAGGGTTGATTTTCTTTCAAGTATCATATATTATCTTGATTTGTAGCTTCTGATTTTTTTTTCATAAACATTTGGTAGATAAAGAGAAGATTTATAAGAAAATTAGATTTATTATACAGTGAACATGCTGACAGGAGCTGACTGCAATACATGCAGCAACATGAGGATTTCATGTCCACAGTGATGCATTTTGTTACTATCTACTCATTCTGTCAGTCCAGCATCGATTCTCTTGTGCCAGTCAAATTAATCACCTTTGAACCCCAAATTCCTGAGGCTCATTTAGCTATAAAGAGTTGATGGAGAAAGGAAAATAATGTCGTTGATTTCACCAATCAGAGTAATTTCTCTGGAAAATAAATTTATGATGAAATAAAATGTAAAATAACAATATTTCTATGCTGAGTTGCAAGCTTTTAGCCATTTGTTAAAAAAATCACAATTTTATAAAGTTAACGTACCAAATGGACAGATGATAAATGTCAAATCTACTGGAAAACTGCCTGTACAAATGGAATGCCAGATTAGATAATAATCTGTCACTCAAAGTGCTGATGACCATGTGTATATTGTTAAGCATGCCTCAGACAAGACTCGAGGCAGAAGTCACCTTCATCTTAAAAGGAATTTAGCTTAAATTTCATCCTAAAGTGTGAAAGATATTTAAGGTTAATAAAGATTTCCAAGGTGCATGATGAAGCAGCTGTTTTTAGCTTTAAATATATATTTAACATTGACTTTCTGTATCAGTCCAATCACTGCAACAATTGTAAATCATAATAATTATTTATTAAATCAAAAGAGATAAAAATTAATTTTTAAAAAATATTCATTGATGAGGGCTGTAAAATATCTTGGCATACTTTACACTGTCAAACTGCTTCTGTGTTTTTAAGACCCTTGTCATGCCCCAATCTTTTGCTAGCTTTTCTAATTTTGTATGATTCCCAGAGAGTGTGTTCTTTTGGAAATCTTCCTTTGGAAGATAGTAGCTGCATCAATACTTCGAAACTTAAATAGAGTAAATATGCCATGCAGCCTGAAGCATTGGCTAGGGAAAGCTGCTCACACAAGCAAGTGCCTGCAAGGTAAGTGCTCTATGGCCCCTTTTTTCATTCATTGAACACTGGTTACTTCACAGACTGTGTGGATGCTTCTGACATGTCTAACAGCATACAGATAGATCATTGCTGGTGCATATCATTCCGAGGTAAAGGAATCAATTTATCCATCCTTGTCAGATGGGTGCACAAAGTACTTTTCTACTGGGGGAAAAAAAAATAGGTGAGAAATGAGATCTATGTATCTTACCATTCGTAAGGAGAGGGAATTTAAGGTGTCTGGAAGATTTTAATGTGACAAAAGAGAAGAAGATACCAGGTTCTTCCAGGATAGGTAGTAATTTTGAAACTGTATAGCTGTTTAATTTCTATAGTCAAGAAATTAACATGATGGGAGTCTCCAGGTTCTTACAAGGTCTAAGCTACTTGATCTTTCTTTGGGAGGGCCTTAGCCTGTAGTTTATGTAGTTATACTTTCCTTTCTCACTGAATTGTTATGTATTTTACAAAATTTGTGTTAGCTTCACTCAGATACTGAGGAAACCTTAAATTCTGGCACTTAAAGAACTTTACAAGAATACAGAACATTTAGAAAATACCTGAGCTACTTAGGTTAAAAGGCTACTTTTCTTCCTAAATGCTAAGTTCATGAAATAGCATCTACTTTGAAAATGTTTAAGTAGAAATTATATATTCAGTCTTAAGATGGACAAAATTATCTTGAGGGGAAAAAAACCCTTTACATAGTTACTAGGAAATTTTAAATTTTCATTAATGCAATGTTTGCGAAATGCTTAGATATCTAAGTAATTTTATTTTTGCTGTCAGTGTAATCAGTGCTGATGCTTAGATGTCTGTAGCCTTCCCCTGTCAGGGCTTGCCGAGGGGTGATTGTGCCCCTGCACTCCCCGGGGGATGGCTGAGGGAAACGGAGGACGCAGAAGGTGTTGGCGGCTCTCCATGGTTACATATAATATAAGTTTATTCACTCCAGTGGCAACAGCCCACCTGGAGGGTCCAAGCTTATGGGGAATAACCAAGGAAGAGCCCTTCCCGTTTCCGGCCCCTGGTTCTTATAGGGGCTCCAGCCAATGGGAAGGGAGAACAAGGGAAGGGAACAAACCATCTGGGGTGGGGGGTAGAGGACATTATAACAGAACATACCTGGTAACAGAACAATAATATACAGTGAGAAATACATGCTAATCACACATTGCAATGTAAGCCTGACATGAACAGAATGTAAGCCTGACATTACTGCTTGTATTATCAAAATATTATATATTTTATTTTAATAATACTTCCTCAGTCTTTTCTTGGAAGGTTCTTATGACTGTTTTATAATATTTCAAAATAAATAGATGTGATTATCATATAAATGTCATACAAAAACTGAGAAACTTCAAAATACAAAGTTCCCTATTCAAAACAATTCTTTCCAATGTGGAATTTAAAATTGAGTGGATAACTCCATAATTGACAATAAATAGGTTAGAGAGTTGATTATTCTCACTGGTGAGACCAATGGTATAATTTCATTTATGATGAACATTGGAAAGGGAGTTGATAAGAACTGAAAAAACCTTTGAGGAGTTGTTGAATGTAACTGCATGTGACAAAATTCATGAATGTTACATTTCAAATGAAAGACTGAGAGGTTGCTTTAAAGTGTCTTAACAGAAGCTTTTAATTTTTATGAAGTTTTTCAGATAATATAGAACATTATTGTTAATGCATAACATAGAAATTAATATACAGACTCTAAAGCTAGAATATGGAAAATGGAAAAAAGAAATGGAAGCAATGGAGTTTCCATTACCTGAGGCCCATCATAAGACTGGATTTTTTTGGTTTTTTTTACAAAGCATGACATTGGCAATTCTAAGTACACAGTGAATGTAAGGGAATGTAACGTAACAGGAGATAAGAATATCTACTTCCCTGAAAAAGCTTTCATACAAAGAACAGGAATTGTTTCTGTGGGTGGGAAAGAATCAATGTTATTTTTTTTAT
Source organism: Calyptomena viridis (assembly GCA_013390005.1). Classification (NCBI taxonomy): domain Eukaryota; kingdom Metazoa; phylum Chordata; class Aves; order Passeriformes; family Eurylaimidae; genus Calyptomena; species Calyptomena viridis. The sequence continues at coordinate 166,721 of WEIV01017110.1, forward strand.
ATCTTCAGAATTTTTATATATTTGACATATATTTTATATGTTTGATATGTATTTTTTAATATGAAAGTATTATTTTAGCCCACTATTTGTCCCCCAGGTAAGGTAATTTTCAATGAAACTGATGACAATTCAAAGTTAAAATAGAAAAATCTGTTTCACACTTCAAAATTACTGCTCAGTCACAAAAAGAGTATTCACAGGAGAAGAACCATAAAAAATCTTGTCATATAGAAGTAGAAATGAAATAGAGCTCTGAATGTCTCAAATTCTGTCTGGTCCTCCCCAAAGCTCTTAAATGGGAAACCTAAATAGTTAAAGGGAATATTTGTTTTTCAGATTAAAACACAGCAGATGTTCAAAGGAAATTTGGAAGTGTACTGGGCATGGTGTCCAAAATCTCAGTCATTCTGACTTTTTGTGTATCTGGTAGCATTGGCCAGTGAGCTTCAGTCCAACACAGCAAGCATGTGGTCCAGTAGAAGTGCATCTTGACAACAAATCAATTCATGTGGAAGGCTTGATATCCACATTATGCATTTAAGGATCTTTATTTTGGATTAATTCTGGTTTCTACCTAAGGACTTGAATGCCTATTATCAGAAATTTATTAGTTACACACTACACTAGGATTGCATGTTCTGGTTTAATTTCCTTTGAAAGAAATACTGTTCATGTGCTATGTGATGTGATCTGAATCCCTGTAAGGAGGGAAGATCAGGATAATCACTTAAAAACCACATTCCTCATCCAAATTAAAACACTGCAGCACAGCTCCTCCTTCATATATAGATTTAGCCCTGTATTTTTCCATTACTTTATGCACTATTTTGTGTTTGAAATGAAGTGTTTAGAAAACCAAAATGAAAAGCAGCAGTGCATCCTCTTGTTTAATCTATATTCCTTGTTTGTAAAACTCTATTTGCAGAGCTGCAGGTAGATATTCTGGAGCCTGTTTGTTGTTACCCTACTCTCCTCTTCTTGAGCTTTTTTACTGCACTACCATGAACTTATGACCAGTTAATAGCTACGGACAACAAATGTCACATATCTGCCCTTGTTTTTACTACATAATTCTCACCCTGCATTTGTTGTAGCCTTGTCCATAGGGGTAAAATTTTGGAGAAACTGGGGAAAAAAAAAAAAAAAGAAAGGAATTAAAAGTAGGAAGAGTAAATATATCACCACAATTTTGTAGTTTCCTTCTTTTGTCATCTCATCCATTGCTGTTCAGTTGTTTTTATGGAGTGCAGCATCCTTGGAAAGGTAATGAAACCTATAGGAGTTAGGTGCCTACAAATCTCTGCAAATTTTGTGGACATTTCCTAAAAATTTTCCTAGAAAAATTTTTATTCTAAAAGCAATGTCCCTTGTCATTGCATAAGAACATCAGCTTTTCCTTCTATAATGATCTCTATATTTATCAGACAAAACTCTATTTACTATTTATTGTTCATGGAAGGGGATTTGAACTTTGCATATAGGCAGATATTCATGAGAGACATCATTCTTCTCATCCTTTCATTCTCTGTGGTGAGCATTCACTTTAGGGAAAAACCTATTTGGATACTCCTGACATTTTTTAAATCATACAGTTGCTCTTGTGCAATGTTATTGATCAGAATTTCTTTTCTGTCCCTGATGCTTTACAGTACACTTTTTATTCCTTTACAGACAAATTATGCATTGCTGGAAGCACAGTAGTTATGTACATGGAAGGAAGACACCTTTAGGCTATCTCATCATTAGAAAGTGTGTGTCCTTATCATTGTATAACTACATGGATGAATCACTTTGTGTTACGTTGTGTCCATATCTTCCCCACTTGTCACCTAGGAAATAATTTATTTTCATTCATAGTCAGATTTTGCATCTGTACAGGCTGGATTTATGTAGTGAAAATTAAATGGTGATTTAGAACCTAAATGAGAAAAGTATTAGGACATTGCAACCTTGTCACAGTCTTGAATTGTTCTCCTGTTTTTTAAAATAGATGGTAATAATGCTTTTTATTCTAAAAAATAATAGGTATTTCTGGAATTGGACCCCGAAATACTGAAATGCTTATTGTGCTTCATTTGTGTTGAATAGCCTTAAAATACATTAAAAAAAAAAGGCCATAAAACTCTACATTCTTTTGCTCTTAAATGTTAACTCCTCTCCCCTTCTATAACCAAAAGTGCAATTTAACAATATGTCACAGTCCTGAACATATTGATTTTCAGATTAATTTAACTGAAGTATTATGAACTGTGTTTAAAAAACATTAGCTGTATGTAAAGATGAAGAACCTATCTGGTGTTTAGACAAAGGCTGTGATGTAATGGAAAATTATTCTAGCTTCCTGTAGTTCTGTGAAATGTGCATTTGTTTAACAAGATTATCTAAAAAAGATAAAAAAGACATTCAGTTTCCATTTTTGAAGCAATACTTGGATGATCATATAAAAAATGGTGTATTTTGTCATGTTCTTCAGTTCTGCATTTCAGTTGCTTCATTTCAAGCTAATGTCAGGCTAACCCAGTTGTGAACCACCACTTGCAATTTCTGTAAATTTACCCCTTTGGGCTACTGCAACCTAATTAGTCATTACAGTAATATGACTAAAGAGTTAATGGTTATGCTCATTGATGAATACAATACAGCCTAAAAGCTCATGACTACAACATAAGGATGCTTTATATGCTAAATAATTTCTCTAAATTGCAGAATTTTTATCTTTCAGGTTGATAAAAGACTATGGTATGTTATTCTCATGTTAGTTACTGGAATAATTTAATATATTCTTTATTTTTACTTTGAGGAAATATTATTGACTGTTACACTAATTGCCAAAATATTTAAAACAAACAAACAGAAACTCTTTTCAAACTTCCTTTGTAACATATTACAGGTAGCAGCCTTACTAACAAGTGAGAGAAGAGGATGAAAAACAGCAACAGGTGGGAAAAAGGAAATTTTTTTTTTAAATAAAACTGGTAGGATGGACTAAGCATCTTTCTTTTTGATCTATTACACAATTTTCATCTCAACATTAAAAAAAGAGGAATTTTTGCCAAACATTTCAATTTGGCTAAGCACTGCTTTTCATCCCTACTCCCCTTCTTGTTTAGCTAAACTAAAAGACTTGATTTCATGCCTGTTTATTAATTTGCATAGGTAGCAGCCTCTATCACTTACAATTGAATCTTTGAATGATGATTCACTGGGTTGAAGGAAGCACAGACCTGCTTTCTGTTTTTGTGAGTGATAATGTCCAAGCAGTCACCTCCCTTTTGACATTTGAAGCAGACAGCAGATGACAATTCCAAGTTTATTAAGAGGGTGGGTTTAATTTTGTACCTTGTCAAATCTTTGCAGTAATGTTTATCACAAGAAAAGAGTCATGTTGTGCAATTTCCTTTTCTCATTACAATCATTGTCATAAGAATAAAAATTAGTGTTTGATTGATAAGAGTGGTTATTCAGTCTAAGAGACTACCAAACCACTGTAAATTTGCCCGCGTTTTCTGAAAACTGCCATTAATCCTGCCCTTTCTAAGAGCAGAGTTTGTGAGTGATTAGCAGATCAAACTGTTCACTGTTGAAAGGATTAAGACAACTCTTTTGACTATTTCCTACAACGACCCCCCAAAGTCATAATGTGCAATTGAAAGTATTATGTGTTCTTAGCTTCCTACCAAGAACCAATCAGTCTGACCAAGTGCTGCCCCACAGCTGGAGGGCTGCCTGAAGTAACAAAGCAATCTTGACATACTAAAGTGCCTCACACATTAAGTCAGAAAGTGTGTGATACAACGATTGCACATAAAAGGTATCTTATTAAAAATAGACACAAGGAAGTCCTGTGATTAAGGCAGGACACTGAATTGCATTCCTTTCTTTTATTTGATTCTCTTTTGTATAGAGAGTCCTTTTCACACTGTGTTTTAATGGTGTCTCTATATGCTGTGTTACTGGCAGCATCTCATGCTGACACAAAAGTTGAAAAAATAAGTCAATGCCAATCCATTTCTATATCAGGTGTAAATGCAACACAGTGAATTAGTGGTGTTAGTGCTACCCACACCTCACACCACTTGATGTATTTTTCTTTTTATGTTTCCTTGCTTTCATGAAATCTGTTTTTTTTTGTCATTACATCTTTTTATGGCACTATTCAAACAGGATATGTGTACTTCTGGCCCTCTAAGAATGGTAGTACTTGAGCTCAAGGTGTAAATTCTTTATACCTGCCTCCTCAGCAGGACAGCAATTACTTTGTATACTTGTGTGAACCATATTCTTCTAGAGACTGCTTTAGACGCTGTATTGTACTAGAAGCTGCAAACAAGGCTGCTTTTCATCATCATGTCTGTTTTGTATCTAACACTACTTCAGCTAAGGGTAAAGTAATTGTGAGATTCAGTAATGAAAACCAAGGCAGAGAGCAACTAACATTCTCTGAGATCTTGTCACCAGTGAAACAGGACATAATTTGTCTGCCATTTTTAAGAACAGTCATTTCAGTAGTTGTTAAACAGACATAAGGCATATCTTTCCTGTGTCAGATAGACTCTGAAACAATAATCTATGATATTCCAAAGTCAAAGGAATTACTGAAATTTTGCAGTAGCAAGGACACATGCATTTCCAATCTTCTTGTTACCTTGTAATATTGCTTTAAGCTTTCAGCAAAGATGTATTTCAAGAGCATTATATAGACACAGTTTTGGAGTGGGCTTTCTGGAATAGATAAATAGATAGAGATAGAGATAAACTCATAGTCAATTCAAGAAACTTACAGATCTATCAAAATGGTCAAGTATATCTGTAGATCACTATCACCTCATTTCTTTTTGCATCCAGAAGTATTTACATCACTTCAGAATTCCAGATGAAGAGAAACCTAATTCTTTCTCTTCACTCTGAGCAATCTCTCTTTTTTTACACCTGTGCCCAATTCCCAGCACTTTCAGTAAGAGTCACAATGAAAAGTGTTGGGTTTGCTCAAAACCAGCAAGTCATTTTTCCTTTGTTTCTGTATTTTTGACATATGTCTTTTTACAAGTGTTTAATGTAAATACACAGCCTCTCCTTTCTCTTTCCTGCAGACCTGTGGCTTTGCCAGTGTTGTACCTATTTCATTTTTCCACTGAAGCAGAGCTTATTCAGTCTGTTTTAGTCACATACCAGTTAGCAGTTCCTCTCTTTCTAGTGGAACAGGTGATTTAAGAAAATGTGGATGACCAGAGAAGAGGAAAATAACACAATGGACTCATGGCCTCAGAAAGCATTTATCACACTCACATATGGCTATCTTAATTCCCCAAACTGTCAAAATGAATGTCTGATATAGAAATTATTTTTTTTAATATCTGCTAAGGAAGAAGCATTGGTGTGGAAGGTTATTAATATTCTCTGTAATTCCATTTCAGTGAAACATAGCACCTTGCCTTTCATATTCTAAACAGAATACTATTTCTCTAATGAGGGTTAAGAGAGTTTGTGTTGGAAAATTAATCTAGTTCATCAGTCCATCTACTGCTAAATGTGTTGAACTTAGTAACTGAACTATATCTAATTTTCTCTTTCAATCATATCATCACAACACTTGTAGGATTGTGTATGTTGCCTGTGAATTATTTAGCCAGGAGCCATTACATCTACTGACTATCAGCTGAGCATTTAAATGCACAGTGGACATAGAATAATGCTACTTTGTCAAGGATTTGACACAGCAACCATGTGAAGGGCACTACAACTTAACATCTCTCCTCAGAAAAATCACTGAACCTGCACAAAGAAGTTCAGTCACAGAATCTCGGTGTTCAGGACCAATTTTCAGATGGTCCAGAACACTCAGCTTTTGCTTGGTTCAAGTAGTTCTATTTTAACTACATTGAGATTTGAGTGCTGTGATTCCCTGCTGTCTACACTGGCACAGCTCTCTTCAAAAACTGCCCTAGATATGACTTCCAAGAAACGATATATGTAATTTTATAGCACTAACTCTTTATAAGAGCCTGGATCACCTTGAAGATAGTGTCTGATATCACTGCCTGGGGAGATCATTTTGTTCATTAGGAGAACTGTATTAGCTAGTTCCTATGAGGCAGCATCCTGATATCATTAAGCAGATAGATAGTGAGACATGGGACAAAGACTCCATGGGTAAGAAAAAAGAGACAAAGGCCAATCTAGGTAATATTTCAAGGTTTTTAAATAAAAGTTTGAAATAGACATTATATAATGTGTGTAGAATTTTAGTCTTTCCTGATGTATTCACTGCAATTGAATCTGTAAACTACTTTCAAGTGAAGACGGAACAATTTTTTTAAAAAAAATAGATAATTGCTCAAATGATATAAAGCAGTTAGCAAAGCTGTTGCTTAATAACATTTTCATTAGTATATTTTACCTGCTTTCCTTCACTTTAAAAATTCAAAACTGTAATGGGGAAAAAAAGAAGAGTAACATTGACTACGCTTTGAAGATAACAGGTCAGTTCTAAATGTTGTTAGAATTCCAGGACCAAAAGTAGATTTAATGTTGTAGGAAAGGGTGCATGGAACTAAGCAAGACAAAGATTAATTCAAAGTCACACTATGTTAATTGTTCTAAGACTTTTTTTACTCTTATTATGTATTTCAGAAATGAGCTTGATTTTACTTTACTAAATTCTGACATGAGAGCTCTGAAGAATTGCATAGCCATTAAATTATGTGAAATTAGATTGAGTTCTGTGTTTCTTCTGTTTTTCCATATATAATTTTCATGCAAATATACCACTGCTTCCAACTACAAAGAAGGCAAACAGCGCTCAGATTAATAAAAAAATCTGACAGATACAATGATCCATAACTCACAGAAACTACCATAAAGAAAAAGAAGTTCAATTCAGACATATAAAAACGTATGGATATATAATGCAATGAATTATAATATTCTCACCTTTTAAAAATATATTTTGCACACATTATTTTTATAAAAATGGAAGCAGACACTAAAAAATATTATGGATCCAGACTGCAACTGCAGTACATATATTTTTCCTGGAAAAAAATGTTCTAAAGTTTTAAGGGGCTGTCCATGTTTTCATGAGCTTAATGTATGACAGAAAACCTTTCACAAAGGTCTTTGGCGGACCTGTACTGTCCTCTTTGTTAAGTTGATTTTCATGTTGATCAGTTTGCATTCAACAGGTCATACAGAAGGAAGTTGCTGGAAATGGTGAGGTTGTAATAGACCTCTCTCATCTTTGTGTTACCTCGTCTCAGGAAGGCTTGTGATACACTAGCATGGCAAGATGTTCTTGTTATCATTTTATCAAGAGCTTTCAGTTACCAAATTTCTTGATGTTATGGGGGGAATTGTGAAAAGAGTATCATAGGTCTCTACCCTGTGTTTTGTTCAGATTTATTAGCCATAGCCACAAACACGACTTTTATTTGCTGAGGAAAGTTAATAGTAAGACACTTTGCTCCTTGTATTTAATAAACATCAGAGAAAGAATTTGAAAATCCTGGAAGTTTACAGAGATTGTTCTGCAGGGGCAGAAGGGAAAATCTTGGAGACCATGGACACAAAGGAAGCTCATGTGAAAAGCTAAAGAACAAGAATGTCAATTTTCCTGCTAGAATGCTCAAATTAGGCATGCATCTGCTAGCCTGCTCAGTTTTTTCTGTTAAAACACTGAGCTGTATTTATGGAGTATAGTCAATTTTATTCTTAGAGCATCAGGTTCTGTGATGCTTGGAAACTCAAAGCAAAAGGAGTAGTTTAAGCTTTGAAAAATGTAAAGTTAAAGATATGTTAAGTGTGAATATATTAAAGAGCTGAGCATACACACAAACTGATAATTTTGGCTAGAATTTTTCTTTTACAAATACCAATTAAATTATTATTGTAATTAAATTGTAAAACAAATGCTGTCATAAGTTTAACTAAAACTAATCATACAGCCAAAGCAAACTTACTGTACAAACTTGAGTGGTTATAAGTAGTGTAGTTAAAATTAGGGTATGTTTCTTCAGAGATTTCTTTTGAGAGATCTTTCTGGATATTAAGTCACATGTATTTTAAATTTCTCCATGTTAACATAAAAGAATTTAACAGTGGTTGTATTGTTAGCAATGTCATATATTGACTTGTTCCTAATTCACACTACGCAAAGTTAAATATTACAGTAATGAGAAAATATTTCTATGCTTATTCAGAAAAAAAAAACACTAGAAATAATTTCATGTGAATAAACTTGAAAAATTGACAGTGAGAAATAATCTTTTAACATATAACACAATTCTTTTAAATTCAATAACTAGAGCTACTAAAAATGTTAAAAATTTGAGTCTCTTAAAGTACTTGGAATCCAAATGATCCATTTAATTTCAGTAGAATATTTTTTAAGACTTTTTTCTTTTTTAAAGGAAACTGAGTTTTATATGAGCTCTTTCAATTTTATACCATGCTTTTGCATTTTTACATAAATTTATTACAAACACAGGGTTTTCTGCATTTTCACAAATCAGGCCAAGCAATGGTGGTTTCTTCAGAGCTCCAGACTGCTTTCTATGAACCACTTTTAAAGATCATTAATAAAAATCTTTTTAAAACGAGAATTCAAAGTTTAGAATGAGGTGGAGTATAATGGTAAGGAGATGCACATCAGACATTAAAAATGTGGTTAAAATATAGATATCTTCACTTAGCCCACTAGCTGAGAGCTACAAGATTGCAATCATAACAGAGTAATGAAAATGGATTTAGCTGATGCCATTTCTCATTTTCATTACCATCATTTTCATGAAAATGAATTAATATTGTGCTATTTTGTATTCTCATGGCAAGTTTTGTCACAAAATGGATTCATGCCAAGCCATCTTCTGCTCCTGTTAATCTTTGTCAAGAAGGCTGGGTGTAGGTTTGTCCAGGGGGGTTGTCCGAGGGAGTCAGAGAAATAATTTTTCATGTCCTATTGAGCTCACAGAAATGTGTGAAACTTTCATGGACCTGTGGGCTTCTAACTTTTTTTGGTGGTATATAGTTTGACCCTGTGTGATGTTTATTAATAAAATACCAGCAAAGAACAGAAAGCACAAGAAAGGTAGAACTTTAAAAAATTGACAGAGGCAGTACTTCAAGAAACATACAAACATTTCTGTGTGTATATACATTTATATATTCATGTGATAAATCATTGTACTATTCAACTATAATATTGAACTATTGCATTTGAATGAGTTTAATTTTTGCTTTTATTTTTCCCTTTGTAATGTGGCTATGGTCCATATTAGATATATAGATGGAATATTTAGTAATAACTTTTAACTAAAATACCTACGTACCAACATTATATGATCATTAACATTACATGTCTTACAACCTGAATGTATTTTCGCTTTGAAAATCGCATACTGAAAAGAGAAGGAAAATAACATGGTAATTTAACTAGACATTGGAAATGTATGAAACTCTTTTTCCATGTAAGGGAGTGCCTTATTCTTGTACCAAGAAAGACTGAATGTGATTGTTAAGTAGGATGACGTACCAGATGTCTATTGTAAGTTGGTGAAGCCACCGTAAATGAAATGTTTATACCAAAACCTGAATATGGAATAAAAAATGTTGAATTCCTCAGAAGTTTACAAACAAATTATTGTGAGGGACCTAGAAAGCATTTTTAGAACCTTAAATACCTTTAAAAGACTACTGAACAAATTACTTTTGCCCATACTTTTATCCTTACTTCAGTCTTATTTTTTGCCTGCAATTAAAGGTTAATGGTAACACAAACGATAATCAGAAAAGGGAATTTTATCTTTATTTGGAACATTTGTCAAGTCAAGTCTCATCAGCTGATGAACTAGAGAAGCTCTAACCAGTATAGGACAGAGTATAATAGAGCCATATTTAATATCATTCAGTAGAAAATTTTGAATGAAAACTGAAACAGTAGTAGTATCATTTATTTAATGAAAATTAGCTTGTAAGAACAGCTTTGAGCCTCTTCTACTTTATGTAAATTCTTTCCACTGCACCGTATCTTAACTCTTTGCATAAATCTGTTAAACGAAGGGTAGGTAGAGAGAGGCCATTTTTTTACTACTGCCTGAAGTGAACCAGCATATGATCTCTGAATGGGAACTCAGTAACTTCTCATTATCTCTAATGCTGGACTAAAATGGTCTCTTATTTCTAGAAGCAGCTTTTTTTCCTATCAAACTGAAACAAAAACTCAGAATTTTTTGGTTTTCTTTTTTTTTTGTTACTAATTTGAGAGAAAAAATTCTAATAGGAATTTGAAAGGGAAGTCCTTATTTGTCAGTGAAAGTATCTGTAAGCATTTAAAAAGGAATATTTATAAGATTTCCAAATTCTCACTGTGTAATCCTCTTCTGAATGCCTTTCAAGGTTAAGAAGACACAAGCTGTTTTTAAAGTTGCCCATCGAAAGGTGGAATGTATACTTTAATTTCCCTGACTACTTCCCTGGGAGAATCTGCCTCACTTGTGCTTAGCCACGTCAACTCCTTTCAGGCTAGCTTTCAGTACATAAACCTTCCACAAGTTGTACAGAAATGTTTGAAATGTTTGTCAGATTTCATTCTCCACTTCAGCATGTTACTTTTCTCTTTGTGTTCTACTTGCTGAGTATCATATTACATATTTCCTAAGGAGCTAGAGAGCTTTCAACTGAATGTTGCTGTGCTTCTAGTTCGTATTACAGTATGGGTTTCCCTTTACGACATGATACAGATTTCAGCAGTTTATTTTGTATATAAAGAATTTTTAAAAGATGAGAAACAAATACATTATTTAAATTAACATATTGGAAACTCCTTGTCCACTTGTGTTCTCTGTTTTCATTGTTTTTAACTATTTACCTGGAAGTAAGCCAGATTTGCAAATGAAAGAGGAGTCCTTGCTCTGTAGATTAATTAGGCATCAGATCTAAAATTCCTATTTGGGAGAAAGGACCAGAACTTGGAGCTACTTTGCTGATGCTATGAGGCCTTACTTTCACAAATAAGGAAAGTGAATTTCCCAGTCTCATGGTAGTCATCATCTGCTTATGCAAAGTAATCTCTAGAAACATATATATTTAAATGACCTTAAAAAAATAAGGTATTGAACTTTGCTCTTGCACTTTTTGCATTAATGCTTTAATAAGAAGTCTATTAAAACCTGAGTGGGGGAAAGAACATGGTGTGACATTGTTTTAAAGTCACCACTGCCCCCAATGTTTCCTATCGTCTTGCAGAGGTAACCAGCTGTAGTGCAGTCATATTTATAACAGCCTGGAGGATCACAGTGTACAGTAGGGGTTTCCTGAGACAGAGAAATCCCAGGGGAGCCAGTGCTTTGCATGACAAGGTATGGGTGAAGCCAGGGGTAATGTCAGCCACTCTCTACTCACACAAAAAAAACAGCCCCATGGAGCATGACGTCAATGATGACGGCATGATTGTCCGTGACACCAATTTAATGTCACGATCCACTAATGTAAGCAGGAATCATGATGGTTTCGTTTGATCTCGAAGTACAAAAGACACAAGGGGTTTCAGTTTTAATCAAAACAGGTACACTTTATTAAGTAGTACCACAACACAAGAATACAATAGAAAAGAGGGTGAGATATAAAGAAAACAAAGGATAGAAAGAAAAAGAAAGAAAGGGGGGACAATAGCTACCAACAGACGAGACGAGTCCTTGTGGTCCTCTGCAGCCAATAGATCATCTTCTTCTGTTGGTGAGATCTTCAATTTTAGTTAAATTTGTAAGTCTCTTTATAGTCTTTTCGAAAGCAGGGGGCAGCCTGCCAAGAGATGGTGAAGCCATGTAACACAGGTACAGAACAGGCTCTGCTCTCCTTTTGAGCAAGACACAGCCACCGCTCCCTGCAAATTGGTTGTTCCATAGGAATGCTTTGTTGTATTGTTACCAGTTCTGGTCCAGCAGGCACATACTAGCAGACAGCACCTGGCAAACATCCACCTCGGCTAGGCCAGATCAGAACCCCTGTGTTTGAGTTTTCAGGGATTTTTAGGGTCCCAGTCTCTCAGTCTCTGTCCCATCCTTGATGACGATTGTGAGGCAAAACAACAGGTCTTCGGACCGTCCTTCACAGCAACCAGCAGCAATGAGACCAGAGCAGGTAAATGGGGCATGACACATCAATGAAGTCTGACCACAGCAGTTTGCACAGTAGTTCATGTGGGAAGGCGCCTCTGCAAAGAAGGAACATTCCACTGGCCAAGTGGAAAGGCTTGAAGTTCATATATTCCAGCTCTCAAACATGAGGAATAAACAAGAGGAGTCAGACATTCGCACATNAAATTCGCACATTTGCAGGTCTATGATCTTGCTGGCATCACACTGATATGGGGCTGTTATAACTGGAGTGTTGGAATGGAAGAACATAGGCTCTTTAAGAAGGACAGGTAGGGGAGACATAAAGGGGGTATCACCCTTTAGGACTGTATGGAGCTCCATCAGGGGGTGGAAGAGAAGCTGACTGAGAATCAGGATTACATGGAGGGTGGGGACAGGTGACTTTATCGTGTGGGTCTGCTACAATTTGCCCAACCAGAAAGACCAAGCAGATGAGGCCCTCTATAGAAAGACAGGAGTGTCCTCATGCTCACAAGCAAGTTCTTATACCTAAGCTATTATTATTTTTGTTATTATTATTATAATATTATATAAAAATTCAAACATTCAGTATCTCAATTAGATGCCAGTGAATTACATATCCCACTTGTAAAAGCTGGATTGATTAAACAGAATCAGAATGTCTACCATAGATTTTAGCACTCAACATTGCAGATCTTATTTGTCTTTCAACCTTTGCTTCATTGAAGCTCTTGCATGGTTGCAAACTTTTTGATGTTCTTATTCTTTTGTCTACCTTCCACCTTGACTTCATAGCCCAAAATACTAAGGACCAACACAAGTTACATTTTCCTTTTCTGGAATTTGTGAAGCACAGTTCAGCATAAGGGATTTGACCTCAGAATCCACTGCAGAAAGTTCCTGTCTACAGCCTGCTCAGATTTCCTCTTTGCCATGTTAATGGAAACAAACTGTGTCAGGTGATTAAGAGAACTGAGAAAGCATTTCTGGATTTCAGTCAGAGATAAAACTCAAAGGTAGCAGAGGTGGAAAAAAAGTAATTTGGGTGAATACTAATATCTACACATATGAGCTACATCTAATTACAGCCATTTTTGTGACTGATTACAGTGATTTTTTTATAGTAATCAGCATGGATATCGATGTCATTGTGGATATCAGAAAAAAAACCCTTGAAAATTAGAGTTTATAATAATTATTTGCATAAAGAATAACATTTACAAATTCTAAGTATAATTAGCAAAATGAGTTAAAGATTGACCAGTATGTTACATTTTGTTGTTTAGATATTCTTTCACAAATCACACTCATACTTGAAATAATTTCATTAGGAGGTGGGAAGGTACAAATGAACGTAGTTAAATAAAATGTGTGATTTCTGAGGTTTTTTTTAAATGCAAAGAAGTGGTGGGTTGAAGAAGCATAGGAACATCATTAATCTTGCATGCATTATAAACCAAAATATGACAAAAACTCCCAGCTCAGATTACAGACCACATCAATGTGATTTATTTGTATCAGAACTTGTGCAGTGAAACTCAAATTTTTTGAGTTATTTTTATATTTTGAGATTATCAACATAGATAACTCTTCATAAAGCATCTGAAAGTACATAACTGTTATTCAATGCAGAATTAAGAACAATGGAGAGGTACCTTCCCATGTCTTCATTATTAACATCAGCTATAATTGTATAGCAAGTGCAAAGGGATACAATGATATCCATTTCCTTGTCACTAGTTGACATGGACATAAGTGGCATCTTCCAAATAATTTTTTGTCTTCCTTCTAAATGAGTAGGTATAAAGCTGAAAATAGAAGCTGTCAAGTTAGGCCTTTGTTCATCTTTATGTGACTTGTTCAAATGATCCCTTCAAATGAGCTCTTTGTGGAAAGGCTTACCTGGTTGTTCTTTTTTTTTTTTTTTCATTTTGTCTGGTATGATGGGACCTTCGTTAATGACTGGAAGCTTCAAGGCACTATTTTGATACAAAATCCAACCACTATTTTTCGTGAGAATTGTGATCTTCTTTCATCAAACTGGATCACTGTAAGATCTCAGATAACATAAAAATACAAAAAGTAGAGTGTGTGACTACTGTTGCTTAAAAATTTAACTATTAATATGGAAGACAATAATTATTGCTGATGCCATGCCCATTAAGTGGAATAAGAATAGAGGCATTTCATGCTCACTTATGCAAGGAGTGGCTGCCTTATTCTGTTTTAACCTATCTGGGATCATGTTGATCTGAAAAGAAAGTTCAATGACTGCTTGTGTGACATTGAGGCTGTTCTCTCAAGGACTATAGAGGAGCAACTGCTCTCAAGATAAATTGCTGTATGAAACAAAGATTCTATTTCTATCTCGGATGGTAGAATTTACTTTTAATATGAGAAAAATTGATTCTCTAGAAACCACATCTGTTAAATATATTGTATTCTAATGTCTGTTAATTAAAAAGCATTCCATACACATAAAAATAGAAATGGAAAAGAAGCCTAATGACTTCTCATTTAGGGTAAAAGATAGCTTCATACAAATTTTTTTTTTCTTCTTTTTCTCTTGCAATTTGGAGTGCCATCATCTATAGTCATCTGCCTAATTTTATTTTTCTTTCATTTTTTCAGACCCCTGGATTCTTAATATAATATAATTAGTATTTTTATCACACAAAGACTTTCAGGCACCCTGTTTAATTGTTAATTGCCATAGTGTAGAAAAAAACTGATGGCAACTCTTCCTTTATTTTTTTCCACAGATTTTGATTTATGTAGTGACTGATACATTTTTTGACTACAGTGGTTTTCATTTATTCAAAGATTTAACCTCTAGCAGGTAAGAATTACTCTGATGTTACATTCACAAACGTGTGATTTCACTACATATCATAATTATTAAAAAGAAAAAAAAATTGATCACTTGCTTTGAAGTGAGCTTCAACTGCCAGAATAATCAGTAACTTCTCATTTTCCTAAATTTACATTCACTCAAGTCTAGAAGCATAGGCGTGTTTTGCTAGCTAATAACATATTGATACTACTAACTTGTTTGTAGGAGTTTAAGGAAAGACTGGATGTGGCATTTAGTGCCAAGGTCTAGTTGACAGGGTAGTGTTCGGTCATAGGTTGGACTTGATGATCTCTTTTCCAACCTAAATGATTCTGTGATACAGTGATTCCATGATTTTGTGATATTAAACTCACAGCTATCAAATGAGGTTGTTGGCACTATACATATGACTATTCAATCTGACATATATGCATAGTCAGACCATAATATAAGGGATAATGTGGTTTTGTAGTGTAGGTGTCTGTATATAAAAAATTTAGGTATGGCTTCACTATCTGAGACAGTGCTTGAAGAAAGTGTTCTATATTATTCATATTTTGATACTATATCATGAAAAAGTCCAAAATAAACAGAAGATGAAGGACTTTTCCCTTTAATAAATACCCTTCCTTAACTTTGTCATGCTTTCCAGAAAACAGTGTTACCATATCAGATGAGAGTTTAAAAATTATATAGTTTCTGATCATCTGCAAAAGTAGAATTTTACTAATTCTGTAGAAATACAGTAGGAATTGTCCAAGCAATTTTGTTTCCAACATATTATTTTGCTATTAAAAATACAATATACACAAGTATATTTATACTATTAACACAAAACACTTACTGTTATTTTGAGAACTGGGATTTCAAAGAGCTTTTACAAAGGTCATCATCACTATTTTCTTTCTACAAATAATTTGGAAACTGCTTATTTTTATAACAGTGAAATAATATGATTCAAGGACTTCAAATTAGATAAAACAAGTTGAAAGTAGGCAATAGACAAAATAAATCCAATCCCTTCAGTTTACCAGAAGTGACATAGAAATAAACAGTCACTTATTGCAAATAATCTAGGTACCTGTTAGAAAAGTTTAGCACATAAAATGACATTTTCTACTACTATTGCATTGATAAACAGATTTGTATATTGTCAGCAGCATTTGCATTTGTCTAAAGTAGTCTGAAGAAAAGCATCCAAAGATTTAAATGTTTCAGAAAAATCCTATTTTCTTATATTTCTTAACCGATGTGGTAAATATTGCATGTGAAATTCCAACCATCTTTAATATTTTTGTACATTTGTATTATTTGGTAGGAATTTAGTGTTTTCAGTCTTTTCAGTATTCAGTCTTATTAAATAAGCAAAGATCAGTGTGTCATTTAATTCCTAATGTAATGTATATAGATGAGAAAAGAACAATAATAATAAAGCAGCTGAGAATCATGGAGGATTGTGTTTTGCAAAATCAAATCAATTTGTTTCAACTTTTCCAGATAATCAAACTATACCAATAACTTTGCCTAATCAGTATTAATCATTATTACAGAATTTATTTCAGATTATTGAAAGTAATTATATAAGTGCATGAATGATTGTACTAATTTTTATTGCAAATGTATTACTCAGAAAATATATGATCCAATAAAACCATTTGCTAGAAATTATGGAACATACACTGAAGTCATGGCAACATTTTAAATATCTGATTGAGTTCTCATTATGAGCAAAGAACTTTTGACATAAGTGAAGTATGCACTGAAATTATACTTGGTTATGTTTATTTTCTTTGCACCTACTAAAGGCACAAACATTCTTTCCCTGCTATAAATTGAAATCACCCTGTGCTAATGTAAATTATGAAATAATATTATCAGAAAAGATTGCATACTATAGAAAGTAGTGGTCATTTAAGCATAAAAAATTGTAATATTTAAATATATTCAAATAGTGAAATTTCTTGCATTTTTAAGTTCTTAATGTTTCATTCACAAGTATAACATTTCTAACGAGGTCTATGGCCTAGTTAAGATTTTTTGTACTCATAAAAGACATAGAGATCTTATTCAAACATTTTTTCTTCTGGAAGGTAGGACCTCTTTGTAGGTCTCCGATGTAATTGCTAGCTTCATTTAAAAGAGTATAAGGTGTGTAGAAAAAAAATATGGAAAAAATATCTGAAAGTTATTCATCTCACCACAATGAAGTAAAAGTCTCAATATCCTTCCTCCTTGTTAATAATTTCCTCCAGTTCTGAGAGCATTGATAGAATTCTTAATAACCAAATACATTTTACAGTCTAGAAAGGTGCATATAAAGTGGTGAAATTACAATGGAAAACATTAATTTTTAGCCTGTGTAAATGAATGTGTAATTTAAATCAACTGATATTTTTCTAATATAAGAGATATATAATCTTTATCATATTGTTTAAAGTAAGCATAAGCACCCTTTTCCTGCCTTGACAACTATGTGTTTATTTTGCATAACCCTTTTTACAAACAAAAATAAAATTAAAAAGTAAGATGACTAAAAAAAAGTTAGGTATTCCTAAGGTTGTCTCTATGTAAGATCATGTCACGATCTGCTAGTACAAGCAGAGGTCGTGATGGTTCTTTTGATCTCAGAGTGCAAAAGAAGACATAAGGGATTTCAGTTTTAATCTAAATAGTGCACTTTTATTGAGTGCCCATAACACAGTAATGCGATAGTGAGGGAGAGAGAGAGACAATATAGGAAAGAAGGAAGAGAAGGAGGGGGACAATAACTACCGACAGATGAGACAAAGGCCTCGTGGTTCTTTATCAATAGACTCGTCTTCTTCTGTGGGGAGATTTCTCTCAAATTTTAGTTAACTTTGTAAGTCTCTTTACAGTCTTTTCAACTGGCAAAAAGGGGAGGAAATCACCTAGGTTCGTTGTGAAACTTGTTCCCTACCCGGGAACAGGTACAGCCTTATCTCCTATCCTTCTGTTATAGAACAGATCATTCTTTCTTCTGCAAACAAGCACAGCATCATACAGTTCATCGTTCTCTGTGCGCTTGGTCACCAGAGGAATGCGTAACAGTTTTGGTCCAGCAGGCATACCCACAGATAACACTTGCCTCAGTCTCTGTCCCATCCTTGACGATGGTCGTGAGGCAAAATGAGAGGTCTTCAGATTGTCTTACACAGATCACCACTATGTATTTCTGAATAACTGAGTTGAATAGTTTATATTTTAATAATTTTCTAGTAAAAGGTCCACTTGTTAATTTAAAGATTAAATATGCGGCATGATGTAAAGGATACTATTATTTACTTGCTTGATAGGTACTGCATAATTATGAAAAAACTATTTGTTTCAAAACAAAAGTTTGATTTCCACGTAGGAATATTTGAATATTTTGATAACTTTTAATCAAATGCCATATGAAAAAGGAGCGAACAGCAAAAACAAACCAAACCCCCATATGAATATATTCTTCGAATACTTTTTCTTTGGTATGTAGATGTGAATTTTCTCAGTTTATAATTTAAATAAATTCAGAAATTAGCTAAAATGATGAGGCTATTAAAACTTTTATTTTACATGCATATATGCATGGACACGCACATACAGACATCACTCTTATCTTGAAACACACAACTATACCTAAAAAACAAAGTCAGAGATTAAGTCCTTAATGTGTTTGTCCTATGTTTTCAGTATATATTTATATAAATACATATATATTATTATGTTTGACCAGGTCACACACTTGTGCCGATGAACTATCAAGACAGAAGAACTTTCCTATTCCCATTGTTATTTTTATTACTTGTAACTTTATCGTGCTTTCTTTAACTCTTTATAGCTCAGAGATATAACGGTATTCTTGCCAACAAATAAACTCATGCCCTGAAACATGCATCTATGTATGTTCTTCTTCTAACCACAGAAAAAAACTTGTTTGAAACTGAATAGCATTCACACACACATTTTTATCATTATAACTTGTGGAAGCCTCTAAGATTCCTAGTAAATATAGGGGGATTGAAAACTTCACCATTGATCCCACAATTCAAAGTATGGGATAAATGGGCATACATATTTTCAAGAGAGCATAGATGTGATTTAAAATATTTATTTTTATTTCCTTAAGGTAATGAGCATTTGCTTTCCTATTTATTTGAACTCTAATAAATGAATATGAGTATATCAACATATTTCCAAAATTGAATTAGTTAAATGTATTTAAAATAAAAAAAATTCTAGCCTACAGCTGTGTTTTATATATTAATTTGCTTAATATTCATCAGCTAAATTAAAAAGAATAGATCTTCAGTGTTAGGTATTTATGAAAAGGAAGTGTTCTCACTGCATNNNAGGAAGTGTTCTCACTGCATTGTGAACTAAAAGTAAGTAATAAAAAAAAATCAAGAAAAAAGTATGCGATTATTAACCTTCTCTTTAAGAGCCACAGAATGAAGAAAGTGTGTGTGGATAAAAATATAGAAATATTTGAACTTATATATTGAATGCTAAGCAGTGGAGAGTAAATCATGTTTTGGAGAATTTAACTTTCTGCAAGTTAATACTGCTAGTAGGTCTGTAAAGCTAACTGGATGTTGCAGCAGGCAAGGGATTCATGGACACTCTTGTCTTGCTGGAAGAGAATCTGAATCATTTTATTGTGACAAAGCATCAATTTTTATACTATGAAATGGTTTATGTTTTCTAAATGTTTATTTCTGTGAGATATCTGTTAAGTCTAGTAATGGGTCTCTCTAAGGTCAGGCCCAAACCCTATGAGGGTTAAAAAGTCCACAAGCTCTCCGCGTACCTTCTGGTCCAATCACAAATGTGGTCATGCTGCATTCACACAACATTCCCAAA
>WEIV01017111.1:0-14311 GCA_013390005.1 Calyptomena viridis
GCAGGGGTGGGGGCATGGTGTTTGTCTCCAATGGCTGTCTGTTGAAGGGACAACCAACACGTAGGGCCCTGCTTCTCAGGACGTGAGCTGACCTCGGGAACGGGAAGTAGAGATTAGATTCTCCTTTGCTTTGCTTCCTGCGCACGCAAATTTTTTTCGCTTATATTAAGCTGCCTTGCCTTAACACCCACGAGTTACTGTCATCTTATTGGTAAAAGGGAAGGGGCAAGAGACTGTCCGGGTACTTGGCGCCCAGCTAAGTCCGACCTGTTACACCGGTTCCTTTGGTTATAAGAAACCGTGATTGTTTTCCCACTGAAGAGGTGATTTCAATGCCCAGCACAGTGCAGCTCGTGTTTGGGATTCTGGGGTAGTTTTTTGATATCCACTAATTTCTCCACACTGAGGCAAATTTGTCAGATGCTTGGGTCTGTTTGATTTCATTAAACAGAATATTTAAGCATAAATATTGTTTAATCACCTTGTGTCATTATGAGATGAATTTCATTTTGCATACCTTTGCATATTTCATCAAAATTAAGGCTGCTAATATGCAAATGAGAGCCAGGTTGTGGCTGAGGTGTTTATTGTAATAGCTGCAGGCTGTTCCACTTGAACAGCTTATGGACAACATAGTGGAAGGGGGTGCAGAGACCCCTCTGAATGCCTTTTAGAATCAACTTGTTGGTATTTTTCCCACTAATGTCCCCTGCAAACTGCCTAGGCATCAGGGAGCTGGGATGGGCACATGGGGTCTACGATGAGCATCTGAGCTCCCACCCCAGAGCCTTATCCCTCCAAGATGGGAAGTCTCTGCTTGTTCTCTCCACTGCAGCAAGAATCATGGCAATCAAATCAACACCAACCTTAACCCTGTGGTGGGAAGAGGGGGGGGGGAGATGGAGGCACAGGGCCGGGGCTGCCCCCAGGAAGGTCCCTGGGTCTGGGGCAAGCCCCAGAAATGTTGGGGTTTTTTCCCTAAAGCCTAGGGAGCAAGGCATCCCCCTGAAGCAATATGCGGAAAAAATAGACTCCACAACCTGTTATAGTTATGAAGTGAGTATGTATTGTAGGCGCCTGGCACAAGCGAGATAGCTCTCGTAAAACTTGTGCAACTGGCCCTGGTCTGAACCACATCTTTATTCACAAAGTTGTTCCATATGCATTGTGTTACACAACTTTCTCATGCATATTCAACCCCTGGCCCCGCCTGTCCTCGCCTCGTAAGTTAATTAGGTCCACACCCTTCTGAGCATGCATTATTTGTGCTGGTGGTCTCTCTGGGGTCTTTTGGTGGTTATCGAGACCGAAGGCTGTAGTCTTCCTCATGATTGAACTTTTGAACTTCTCTCTTCTGCGCCTTTGGTGCTTATCTTGAGTGAGTATGTTGAATCTGATTTGCTCGGAGACAGGAGAGCTTCTTTATCTGTCCCTTGCATTCCTTGGTCTCCCTTGGTATTGTCCTTTATCAGCAGGGAGCTCTAGAAATTTGCATTTTCTTAGCCCTTTGTATCATGGCAAATGTTTAATTCATGTTGCTAACTTAAGCAAACCCCAAAAAACCTCTGTTTCACCCCCACTCTCATTCAATGTGGTGAAGGTCAAGCACCAAGTTCCTCCAGACCCGTTTGAGAGGCCCAGACAGACAAATCATGAAAATCAATCCACAGTGGGTAATTAATGCAGCTTTCATTAGCACACAGTGGCTGAACAATCAGCATCCAGCGTTCTGTGCTTTGCAGAAGCCCATAAATCAGGATGGATCCAGCTATCTCAGTACCATGTGCTGCCTCACTTTTATTTCCCAATTGATGTGAAGGCCTCTCCAGCCCTGAAGCCATCAGCACTTTCACTGCTCCGAGTGTGAAGTTCCAGAAATTTTATATGATGTGGCACTAGTCCCTTACATTTCATTTTTAAAATCTATTCTTTGCTTGTTATTAATTAGAGATTTTAAGCTTTTAACCCATTCCAGAGACCAGTTTTTATAAAGAGCTATCCCATGCATTGGGCAACTGTTGGTTTGTAGATGCTGGAGTAGCAACATCAAACTCACAAAGCCCACAGTGAGCAATCAGCTCCTTTGACTTGACTTTAGCAATTAAAGCAAAATTAAGCTCTGAGTGCCGCAACCATCCATCTATCCCACACTGAGCCCATTCTGCTGACTCAGCACCTGGCTCACAATGCAGAGGCATGGGGCAAACTCCTGTCTGGCCACAAACAATGTGAGCAGTATAAGGGAAACAGCTTGTGACAATTTTTAAAAGCTTTTGGAATTCACATAAAAAGCACAAGGGGCTTTTTCAGCATATATTAGTCAAATAAAAACTTATATCCTTGCTTGTAATGGTTTAGGACTAATATATTCAGAGGGATAAACATTCTCTGATAAAAAAGCAGGCCGTAGTCACCCTCCTCCACCAGGTTTGGGAAAAAAGAAATATTTCCTCGAAGGAAAGTGAAGAAAATACAAAACTATTTATTTAACAAACACACAGGAAAATAATAATAATAATAATGCTAAACAATAAAATCTCTCACTGTGGAGAGAAAAACCTGGGAAATTTAGAGTCCTTCTGTGGGTGTGGTCCTCTCTCTCCTTGCAGCTGGGTTGGCTCCAGGCCTCCAGGCCCATGGAAAAGGTCTCCCAGTCGAGGCCTGGAGGTTCTGGTGTTCCAAAACAAGTCCAGAAGAGAAAAAAGAAACCAAAAGTCCAGGAAAATACAGGAGTTTAGCTCTCTGCTCTCCTTCTGAAGAAACAGGCTGAGATTCTGGCTGGAAAGCTAGAAGAGAGGTGCTTTCTCCCCCCTCACAGGCCAGCCACCAAGGAAAAAATAAACTGAACAGCAGAAGAAAAAAACTGACCTTGAAGTATAGAGCTGTTTTGAAAAGATTTCTCCAGCTGTTTTTTTTTCTTCTCTCTGCTCTCAGGGCTCAGAAAAGCAAAAAAAATTCATTTTCTGGCATAGGGTGGATGATATGGGATACATCATAAAGTCACCCCAAGACATCGCTTCTCTAAAGAAAACCTTGAGCAGTGTCTTTCATGCTCAGAGATAAACGTTGCCCAGATACCAAGAAGAGATTTTCCTAGGGTTTTAGGGTTTGTTTATAAATATTAGCTCTGAATGGCCACTCTAATTGAAGGTAACTCTGCACTCCCACAGCACAACAGGAAAGGAATGCAAATCTTTGGGCTGTTCCCAGTGTGTCTCCTCACACAGAGGAAGGCAAATGGGACCACCTTAAGTCCATCTGAGAGGCTGAGGGGCAAAGGTATTTGTTTAAAAAAACCCCATGTAGTGATTGCAGAGAAAAGAGAAACCTGAGAGCTCCTTCCCGAGCAGTCAGACAGGGTCACCAAAACCAGACTAAATAGTCTGACTAAGGGCAAAGCGCAGGGCTGGCTGAAAATTGATCCGCAGGATGGAGGAGCAGCCTCAACTGCCAGGGCAGGAGGGCTGGGTGGGAAGGCAGAGCCACCAGAGAGGGGCTGGAGGGACAAGAGAATGGCTAAAGGGACCACGGTGTGACAGCCACTGGAGAGGCAGAGGAACTATGATGTAACTGAGCCTGGACACAGCAGAGCCCAATATGGACCCTCAGTGAAGGGAATCCCCAGGTCTTCACAGAGAGCAAGTTGAACCTTTCCTGTCCCTGAGGCTGCTCTTTCAACGGTCAAAATACTAAAGTGGAATCCAGAGAAGGGCTGTTCTTCTGCATCACCCAAATCTTGCACCACCTGCAGGAACCTGCCATCTCATTCCACATCCTCCTGGTAAAGTCCCTGAAAGTGGATACTGACCCTGGCAAGGACAAACCCAATTTCCTTATTTCAGAGATGAAGTCAAATAGAGAAACACCTGAGAGCTGGCTGCAGTAGAACCAGAATGTTCTCCTTATGGCTCACATCTTACCAGTTGACGTGCAGAAACAAACTCCAGAACTTGAGAAAGTTATGAAGCAGGTAGGTTTATTGTGACATCACGAGGCAAGAGGGATTACTCTGGCCTAACTTGCCTCCCAGCTGTTTCCATGGCAGTACCTTAAATGATACAAAAACTATACATATTCACCAGGTGAGTTACATATTCATTATTTGATCATGCATAGACATTAGTTTTCTGAGAATAGGCAGTGCTAATGCAGATTAGTTCCAGGAACTCATTAACATAAGCCACACCCAGTCTCCACCCTGGGTGCCCTTCTGGAAGAATATACCATTGACCTTTAGTTTGGTGGATGGGGCAATAGTCAGCCCCATTTCCAACATCCTGTTAACAATCTTTGGTTTATGGGTTGGGATTCTTAGCTGATTAGAGTAATTGAGAGTCAATCTTATCCTTATTTTTCAATCAGACCCAATTGTTCTCAACTCACAGTACACATCTAATAATTGGTGGTTTTTCCCAAAAGGGTTACCTTACTCTCAGTCTAAAAGGACCTTTCCAAATGGACTCACAGAGCAGCTGCAGGAAAGGAGCTCCCAAGAACAAGGAGCAGAGACTTCACCCTCACTACAGCTGGGTACCATCCCCACATCCCCCAACAGTCACAAACCAGCATCCCCCAAAACACATAACATTCTTTTTTTGTTTCAGAAAAAGACCAAACTAAAACCACATACTTACTCCTTGCCCAGAAGAAGCCAACCCCCACAAAATTTACCCAAACCCAGTTTCGTGCAGGGCTGAGGCCCTCACCCTGGGATAAGCTTCACCTGCCCCAAGTTTCCACCTGTGAGGAGCAGGATTTCAGGAACAAGCCCCCCCGAGCTTTTAAAGGCCAGCTGCAAGCACTGTGGCCAGCTGTAGTCAGACTGGCTTCTCTTGGGAGGCTGTGGGCTCTTGAGGGCTCTTTGTCCCTGCCATGTCCTGCTCTGTCTAGTGCTGGACTGTAACATGCTGTGCCATTGCCAGTGTTACCATCACCCTGAAGGTATTTGCTCTCTATGCCTTTGTATCCTGCTGCCCTTCAGGGTTTTGTTTGTTTGGGGTTTGGATTTTTTTTTTCTAATTCCTTTTACTCTTCTGAAATTTCTTAACTTTTTCCTACTCTTTAATTGGGTTCCTCCCTGTTTGAGAAGAACTTTGGGAGATGAAGAGCATCCCAGGAACCCCTTTGTGCCCATGTCTGAGACAAAGGGAGCACACAAGGTTACTCAACAGTCCCAATTTGACCAAACCAGCAGCAGATGACTGAGTAAGCACAAGACACTGCCAGAGATCAAGCAAGCAAGAAACACACGGTCAATTCTTTTAACTTATGATTGCTCTTAATTACTGCCTTTCTTCCCTTCATAAGCTACATATGGGATTAATAATAATGCTGAAGCAGATATGCTCTCTTACAGAGTCATGGAATTGCTTGAGTTGGAAAATACATCTAAGATCATGAAGTCCAACCATTAACCCAGCACTGCCCCAACCATGTCCCCCAAGTGCCACATCCACACATCTTTTAAATCCCTCCAGGGATGGGGATTTCACCACTGCCCTGGGCAGCCTGTGCCAGGGCTGGACAACCCTGTAGAGAATGGACGTGAGGAAATATTCTTATCTAAACCTCCCCTAGAGCTCTCTGAGGCCATTTCCTCTTGTCAGTCACTTGGGAGAAGAGCCCGACTCCCACCTAGCTCCAACCTCTTGTCAGGATGTTGTAGAGAGTGAAAAGGTCTCCCCTTTCCTCCAGGCTGAGCTCCTCCAGATCCCCAAGCTGCTCTTCATAGGACTTGCTCTAGACCCTTCCCCAGCTCTGTGAAGTTTCACTGCACTCCATCAGTTATTATGGGCTTTACCTGGGCACGGCAGTGGGTGCAACACTCAGGGACACCTTAGTAATGGGAAAATGTAGTTCCAAAACCCAAAACTATGTGCTAGGCTGTGCCTGATTGTTTACCTGTGATGTTTGCCAACTGCTATCTCATTCGCTGTACAGGAAATATAATTGATATTTCTGCAGAGACATGACACTTGTGCCTCTGCTGAAAGGGGAAGGATTTCTCAGGGTTTCACATCACTCCTGTTCGCTGCTTCCCATAAGTGATACTGCCTCGTTTTGGGAAGGAGTCCAAGAAATAAGAGCTTACCAGGGAGGCCTCTTGAAAGTACAGGCAGCTTTATGTCAGCCTGGGAGCTCCCTTGGACACAAATCTTCTGGAGGAAATAATAGATTCTCTGCTGTTTGCAAAAGGGCCACAGATGGGAAATAAAATGTTTGTGCACCTCTTTAATGTGAAAAACATCCATTTTGGAGCAGATTCTGTCTGGTTTGGGTGTGACTGAGCAGGCTGGCTGCAGAGGGAGGTGAGGGCTTTTTTTCAGAGATACCTGAAGCTCTGACTACTGAACCAGGGCATAGACTAGTCCAAACCTTGGTAACTGGGATGCTCCCAGCCAATGCAGGGAAGCAGTGTGGTGCACATGTCCACATCTGGTCTCAGATGTGCTGTGATTGAGGGCCTGTGTGATGCAGGGGTGGACGAAGAAATCCCTCTTTCACTTTTCCCCTCTCACTCTGGTGAGAAGGGGCGCAAGGCAATTGAAATTCCTCCAGGGATCACAGTTAGCAGCTACTTACTGCCAATGTGCACCTGAAACCTTCCTCCAGGCACTGCCACTGCTTCCCTTTTGTCATCAAATGGTGTTTTTGCCACTGCATACTTTTTCTTCCCCACACCCAATGTCCACCAGCAGAGGGGCAAACCCAGCTTTCCCTGGGAGATGACTCAAGGCTGGAGGTGTCCTGTGTGGCACTGGGATGTCGAGGTGAAAGGGTATTGCGGCTGGGTGAGTTCTGCCACAGTGAGCAGCAGAGTACACCTGGGGCTACACAGTGCAGGTATCCAGAGAGAACATGAGCAGGATTCCTGCCAGCAGAAGGGAGCAAGTGTTCAGGGCAGAGCATGCTCTGAGGAGCAGTTGTCAGCCAGTTTCAAGACCGAGTTTCACAGATATTTCTGTGTACTTGTCTGCAAGAGCAGCTCTCCCCTCAGGACACCAAACCTACAGCAAAGAAGAATTTCTGGTTTGTGGTTTTGTGTCCTCATGCATTTCTGCTCTTTATTTTGAGAAAATATTGAGCTCGACTAAAGGAAGGAAAATCTGTGCAGAGAATTTCATGTGCTGGGAATGCTATGACAAATGGCTCTGCTGCCATGGCCACTCCTCCTCCCGCTGATCCTAAGATTCCTGGTGTTATTTCTTGCCATAAAGCCTCATCACCTCTCTTTTGAGATTTGCATGGAGTTCATACATAACAAGGCTTTTTTCCCTTCGATGAAATCTCTTGAAATCTGATCCATGAACACATCTAAAGAGGAGCACTAACAGGAAACTCAGAGATATGGAAATGTAAATGAGTCTTCAATCAATAATTATAGTGAGAGACTGACATATAGTATCTTGAGGCTTTTTTCCTTGTCTTCCAAGGGGCTCCCCAGAGGCACTGCAGATACTGATGAATGTCTTTCCAAGGCTTACTATGGTTGGGAAGAATTGTTCTCTGGAGCGGGTGTGGGAGCAATGCTGCCAAACCCACAATGCGCCTGCTGCCACCAGAGTCAAACCTCTCTGGCAGACTGGGGGCAAGGAATCGAAGTGCAGTCACTGCCAAGGGATTTTCAATTCTGTAGTTCGTTTCTCATTGGCATCCTATTTTTTTACTGTAATTATAGGCAGTGTGATGAAGAGATTAGCATGATTTAACTTGCTTTTTACCTTTTAAAAGATGTCACNGTCTTCCAAGGGGCTCCCCAGAGGCACTGCAGATACTGATGAATGTCTTTCCAAGGCTTACTATGGTTGGGAAGAATTGTTCTCTGGAGCGGGTGTGGGAGCAATGCTGCCAAACCCACAATGCGCCTGCTGCCACCAGAGTCAAACCTCTCTGGCAGACTGGGGGCAAGGAATCGAAGTGCAGTCACTGCCAAGGGATTTTCAATTCTGTAGTTCGTTTCTCATTGGCATCCTATTTTTTTACTGTAATTATAGGCAGTGTGATGAAGAGATTAGCATGATTTAACTTGCTTTTTACCTTTTAAAAGATGTCACTAATTTTGCCTGATTAGCCAGGAGTTTTAGCAGTTCTGTATACAAACTGCTGCTGACTTTTGCAGAACCCAGAAGGAGAGAGAGGTCGGTCCCCTCCTCAGTTGTTGGCTGTCCATAAACACCTCACTTGCACGTTTCTTTAAGGGCTGATGGGGAAGGTTACCCAGGATTTTTCTGCTGTGGCCAGTTGGTCAATGTCATGGCACTGGGAGCAGGGAAGTGGAAAAAGTGCAGAAAAGCCTGAAATGGGAACAGTGGAGAGGAATCAATTAAACACACAGTAGCTTTGTTTGAGCCAAGAGCTCTCTGAGCTGGGTCACCACATGCCTCCATCCTGTTCTCCCTGTGTCTGAAGTGGGTCCAGTTGGATGCAGTGCCTGCGGCTGACAGCACTCAGGTGTCAGTGGGGCACCATCACACCCCAGTCCTGTCTGAGCACAGCCCAGACGTGGCTTTTTCTGTTGGGTCTTGATGAAGTTGCTCTCAAGTCTGACTGTTTCAAGAGCTTTGTCCCTCATGCACAAACCTCACTTCCTGCCTAGTGCTTCGCTGGATGATCTTTACTTGGGAGAGGAACTTCTAAACTTCCTCAACAAAGTTCAAAGTTCTTTGAACTAGTGAAATAATTCTTAGTGCGAGCTCCAAGAAAGATCTTTTAAGTTTTCCTGCTTGAACTTCTGTCCCTCACATGAGGCATGATGGACACTTACAAGGTCATCTCCCCATCTGCTTTCAGTTCCTTCAAAAGACACATCTGACAACTTTGACGCAACCCCAATCCCAATGCATCTCTTCCTCCACGGCAATATTTAAAATATATGTCTGCACTTGGAGAGGAATGAAGCTGTGAATATGGCTGTTAAGGTCACACCATCTGACACATGTCAGATGAAAAGCTCGAGAAAGGATGTTCAGCCAACTGCTCAGAGGAATTTTTCATCCTTCTGCAGAGAGAACAGCCTGCTTCCCACAGAGCAGCTCTCCATAAGGTGAGCCCAGCACTCCCTGCTTGTGGGGCAAGGAAATGTGTTTCATTCAGCACCAGAATAAACAGGCACCTCTAACAAATATGGCACACGTGAAATGCTAGACTTTCTCCTTCTCTCTCACAATCACATTTAACAGAGGAAGAGAGGATATGACTCTTACCTATCCTCCTTTGCTTTGTGTTCTCCCTGGGATGGGAGGGGACTCTTGAAGCTGCTTTGGAGCAGAGCAGACCTTGCTGTAAAGGACCAGGCTCAGTGTTGTTCAGGGTCAGCCCGTGCACTTTCAGGGTGGCTCCAGCCTGGCAGGGTCATGGTCCCAATGTACTCATACCACACTGATAGCAGCCAATAGTCCGGAGTACATCTAGCACCAGCACCAGGCTCGTACTGTTTCTGACTCCAATGTACAGATGGCTCTGAGGTGGCTTTTCTTGGCACCTTCCTTCAAAGCCTAGAGAAGGCATCTGCTGAAAACAACTGCTTCGGGATCGCGGCATCCTGGCCCACTCCCTCCTGGCGCTCCCATCTGGATCCCGCTGACCTCATGAGCCGCACACTGGGTTAAACACATGAGCTTCAGTTCTGCACCTCCAACAGCTCCAGGCAACGAATGTATTTCATGCACAGCCCTCCTGTACCTCTCCTAGATGTTCTGAGGCAATGAGAAAGAAGTGTTAAATTTGTTCTTGGCTACTTTTCCTTGCAACTCCCAAAGGCACCGGTTACAAACTGAATCAGTTATCAGCTAGTTAGGCTGGCAGTTCCCGAAGGTATTGCATGAATACTGATAGGGACCCATGCATTATTCAGTGGGAAGAGCAGAGGAAAATGAGCAACACATCCAAAACAAGAACAGCAGTGGCAGTAAGGGAATAATTAGCGAGCTGTCACTTGTCCCTGTCAGTATTCCCTCCCTTAACACATAAGTGAAAATAATAAAAAAGGGTAAGATCATCTTGCAAGCTCTGCTCTTAAATATGCAGCTGGTATGTTAAAATACAATGATAAAGAGGAGAGGATAGAGAGTTCTGATACAGTTTTCAAAAGATATGGCCTCCATTTCCATGGAGACTAGGGTTTTGTGGTTTTTTTTTAATCCCACAGGCACTGGGTTACACAATAAGTCCCTGCCTTAAATATCGGCCCATGTGCAACAGCATGAAAGGGACATGGCTCTAACACGGGGGTTTATCCCAAGGAAAATATTTAGGATTTTTTTCCCTTCCCTATGTACAAAACACAGCTGAAGTGAATGTATTTTAGAGAAACCAGTTTCACTGAAATTGGCTTTGCTGAGCAAGTCTGCAGCTCCAATGCAAAGTGCGAGAGTAGGGGAGTCCTACAGCTGGGATGTGTGACCAGTGCTGCTCTCCCAACCCATCCCCATCCCCTCCTGTCTTCCTGGAGGAGATGGGGGCACTGGGAGGCAGCTGAAACTGTAGACTGGAGAGCTCAAATCAAGTTAATCTGGAGTAAATTTTTAACTAATTTAGCAGTTTGTGGGCTGATGAGAACAAAGTAATTCTGCTGTAATCTATAAACAGCCTCCAAAGCTGCTCAGGAGGATGCAGCTGCCGTGCCAGTGCCCATGGGTGCAGGTGCCCACTGTCAGCAGCACTCTGCCTGTGGTGCTGGAGAAAGGTGCCAGTGCCATGCATCCTGTGGGATCCAGGTCCTGTTGGGGTCCATCAGGCTCTTGTTAGGACAACAGCAAATACTGCTGCACAGACAGGCTCCATCCCTGCAGACCTGCGCAGGTCCATCTGCCTCTGCAACAGCCCGTCTTCGCCTGCAGCAGCCCTCCAAGAGCTCCCGCGCTGCCGCACTCATTCCAAGTGGGGAAGGGATTTGTGCAATGCACAGAGATTCTGTATTCACAGCAATGCTAGCTCTGACTTCCCTAAAATATCCTGACATGGATTCCCTCCAAACAATCTGCTACATCACGGCAAAGCCGTAGTCAAGTAGAACAGGAAAGCAAGCATGTCTCCAAGTATGTGGCCCACCGTGGCTCCAAAAATGTCAGGATTTGCCAGCAGATTTCAACCCTCTTACACAGGGAATGGCCACGGAGATCAGCATCAGTGACTGCAGTGTTTAGCAAATCTGTTAATGAGCCCAGCATATTTTAGAGCTCAGCAACACTTACATCAGTGAGGACCTACTTCCCCTGTTCTCTGTCCTGATTTCTTAAAAGGAAATTTTGGAGAACCCACCAGCAGCAGCAGGTCCTGCAGGGAGCGGGATGGCGAGACAGCTCCTGGCTAGGGGTGCAGGGTCCTGCGGGAGGGATGGGGGAGCTGGCTCTGACAATGATAT
The DNA here is from genome assembly GCA_013390005.1 of Calyptomena viridis. Lineage (NCBI taxonomy): Eukaryota > Metazoa > Chordata > Aves > Passeriformes > Eurylaimidae > Calyptomena > Calyptomena viridis. The sequence continues at coordinate 11,363 of WEIV01017111.1, forward strand.
TAACTCAAAACAATGGGAAAGAAAACAAGGAAAGGCTGGGAAGGCTTATCAGGAGTGTCTGCAAGTGCCACCTGTCCAGCTCCCCAAAAGTCAGGAGAGGTTCTTCAGCAACATTCTTCCCCCATGGGAGGATTTTGAAGTCCCTTGTTTTTCCCAAAATACATTTCACTTTTCTTCCCTGCTCCTGCCTGGCAGCCCATAGGATAAGAGCTCTCCCTATATAGTCTCATGCTATAAAAATTCACACAAAGTGAAGAATTTTCATGTCAGGTTTTCCTAATCCCTTTCTAGCTCCTGACTAATGCTGCCCAGACCAGCCCCTGCCATGCCATAGCTGGCTCTGAGATCGTGCCACAGATTCACACAGATTAGTCTGTTTGATTGGCACACAATGGTATATACAGTCCAATTTAACCCTTATTCCAGCACAAATCCATGAGAAGTTTTTTGCTCATCAAACATCTTTCTGGGATGTCCTTAAGTCACTGCCGAGGTGGCCATTTTCCTTATCCTTCACATGCGCTCTGCGTCATTCCAGGTCTTGATGAATGATTCTCTGGATAATGTATTTCATCCCACCAAGCCCATGTATTTACTGGGAAAAGAAAACTGGAGAGATTTCACATCAACTAAACAAGCATCTTTGGTGTCAAGTGTCTGTAATTTTGCATAAGTACCCACTGGTTCTTCTCAGTCTCCTCTGAATGATATCCCCAAACGGATGAATATTCATGAGAATTAACTGGAAGAGCTGTGATTTTCAGCAAAGGGAACTTTCCTGTGGGAGGAGGAGCGTACTTTTGCTGATGTTTCTCTAGTGTGTGCTCAGCCCCAGGTGACACCCTCCATGCTCCTGGGACAGGGTTAGAGAAGCCACTTGCTGCTGGCACGGAGCTGGCAGGAACCACAACCCATTCCAAACCAGTGCTGCCCCACTGAGGCAAAAGGAGCAGTGCTGTGCTGGCCCCGATCTCAAAGGAACCATACAGACCTTAAACCAGCCCAGACTCAGACTCAGACAGGACAGACTCTGAGCTCCTGTAATGGGTTGACCTTGGCTGGACACCAAGTGCCCGCATGATCTCTCTCTCTATCGCCCCTCCCCTTTTCCCAGCCAGGCAGGGGGGAAGGGAATAAGGTGAAAACAACTCGTGAGTTTTGAGATAAGGCAGTTTNAATTGCAGGACCTTTGTTTTCCGGGGATGCAGCTGTGGTTTGATTGCAGGAGGATGCGTAATTTAGCCGGCGGAGAATGAATAATGTGACATGGAGCATTCCTTGTTATTCTGTCAAGGAATTTGTGTGTCAATCAATGGGGTAACAATTATGATCAATGTCAACAGGAAAAAACAAAAGCCTAGCATTAAGCAGGCACAAACGTGCACAGGCATAAATGGCATCACTGCTGCCTTGCTGTGGCTGCCACCACTGGTTCCCTGCCTGGGGGAAGCACCCAGTGCCTCTGGGGGAGGGATGGGGCAAGGTCACAGACCCAGTTCCTCCTTGGATAGTCCCTTCCCGATGCTTTGAATTACCTAGATGCAGGATTTGGGGTTTGGCAGCAGAGCCAGCACATCCATGGCACTGTGCTCCCAGGCAGAGGATGGGCAGGCTGCAGTGCTGGTGAGCATCAGGGCACCAGCTCATCCCATGGCAGCATTGAAACAGTCGGTCCATAACTGTGCCAAAGCCACTGTAACTTCTCCAAAGAAAGTGAGCTGTGACCTGCTCTGCCTGTTTTACACTTGAGCTCCAGTGCCTGACACAGGGCCAGTGTGTCAACAGGCTGGAAACCCTGTGGAGTGCGTGGCCCTGGCAGAAGAAAGGGTCCAGAAGGGCTGTTCAGGTGGCCCCAGTTCAGCAGTGCTGAGCCTAGGCTGATTCTGGTGTCTGGCTTTTGAATGTCTGTTCCACGACATCTCTGCAAGTGCCTGCAGTGGCCGGATCTCTTCCCAGCTCCTCTGAGATGTCCTGGTGACCACAGCAGTGTGGATGGAGCATGCCCTTCTCCTGCAGGGATGGAGGAGTGGTGGCGCAGTGCCCGAGGCAGGCTGGCATCCCCACTTGGGAGCACACAGGGCATGGGCTGGCAGCACCTCCCATCATTAATGCAGCTCAGCCACATGATGCGAAAGCATTCCAGAGGAATGGTTGATGCCCTCTGTCACTCACTGCCAGGAATAATGCTCCTTGCTGCTGTCACACCATGCACATAGGATGTTGAATTAAACAGTGGGTCTTTTGATGTCTGAAGGAACTGTTGCATTAATTATCCATAGAATTTGCACATGCACCTCACAGAGTGGAAAAGGCATGTTTCCCCCAGACTGGTGCACATTTGAATCTTGGCCCCTCCCTCTGAATCACCCATCGCTACACCGGACCCTCCAGAACACGTTGTGCTGACGTGCTCTCAGATTGTTTATTGATGAACCAAACCTTGAAAGGATGAGACCTTTGCCAGGGGTTATTTTTACTACCACAGTAGTTAAGGCTGAGAGTATTATTTTACATGCAAATGAATAATTTACCTGCCATTAAAAAACTTATTCCAAAACAATCCTCAGCAGGGGCCAGCATTACCTGTGTGGCTCATGGATGCAGTGGGAACATGCTGGATGTGGAAGCCCAGGTGTGCAGTGTGTTCCCCTCAAAGCTGCCATGGAAAGAAGGTCCTAAATGGCTGCATAAAATAAAATGTCCCCAGCACCAGTTTCCACAAGCTGTGGCTGCATCTCCAAATTTATAGCTTAAAAAAAAGAATAATTGCAAGACCACATTTTTCACTTGTGCTTTTCCTGAGATCTCTATTTTCCCCTTGGATTCTCCACACCTCCTGATTATTTATAACATACCAGAACTCCAGCCTTATAAAATACTATTTATGACTTCTCCTTGCACTCAGTGCTTAGAGAGACCAGGCACTATTGTGTAGTGGTTTGAGCCTGG
>WEIV01017113.1:0-19191 GCA_013390005.1 Calyptomena viridis
ATTTTTTGCTAATATCCAATCTATATATCTCCTGCTGCAATTTGAGGCCATTTCCTTTTGTCTTGTCACTTATTACCTGGGAGAAGATGTCAACCTCCACCTGGCTACAACCTCCTTAGTAGTAGTAGTAGTTGTAGAGTGACAAGCTCTCTCCTCAGCATCCTTTACTCCAGGCTAAACAATCCCAGCTCCCTCAGCCACTCATAAAACTTGTGCTCCAGATTCTTCGCCAGCTTCCTTGCCCTTCTCTGGACATGCTCCAGCACCTCAATGTCCTTCCTGAATTGAGGGGCCTGGAACCGAACACAGGATTTGAGGTGCAGCTTAACCAGTGCTGAGCACAGAGGGATAAACACTGCCCTAGAGCTGCTGTACACATTACTTTTGATACAAGCCAGGCTGTTATTGGCCTTCGTGGACACCTGGGCACACTGGGATATTTGAATTTTAAAGTCATCTCTTGTGCCACATGTTGTATATCCGTTCACTGCAGAAAAAGCTATCTGCACCAAAGGAAAGAATCGCACAGCATTTCAATTTTTCCACTTGAGCATATTTTCACTGTGTTGCCTTTGGTTCATTGTTATACACTGCGCCTCTTTTTCAGACCCTTGCATATTCAGAGAGGAGCACAAACTTACTTGTTACATGATATAGTTCCACAGTATGCATTATAGAAACTATTAAATATAGATAACTCATTATCTCCTTGTGGACAATTATTTTTTCTTGTGGTCTTTTTGCTTTTGTTGTGAAGTCTGTTTTCTAGAGAGGAAACATTTTAAGATCATGTTTCCTTTTCATTCTGTTCCTGAAAATCTCCCCCCATCTTTTTTTTTTGCTCTTTGAAACCTAACTTTTGACTATTTTTCTTTACAAAATGCAGCAAAATTAGTACCATTAGTTTCAGTCTGCACAGCATCCGACCTTTCAGAATGAGACTGGAACCCTTTCTTAATCGTCAGCCTCACTAATTGACCCTTCTTTTCACAAGGGTTGTTGCAGTTAGGAAGCATTTCAGCCTGCTCAATGTCCTTTTTCTATAAGCAGGGAGATGGATAATCATGTTGACAAGTCACGTTATATAGCTGTTACACATACTATCCTCCTTTTATCTCAGCCTAAAATACATCTCACTGATGGTAAGAAAGGAGTATTTTTAATAGGTACAAGTATACTTTATAGGCAATCATAAAAGAGAGAAAAAGCTGTTCCTTGAACAAACATTCCCGGATGATTTAGAGGAGTTATATGTCTTTTTACACACAAAAGACACTTGATTATTAAATTCACATTAAAATATTAAAATCTTAATAATCCTTTTTATTGTCAATGTCTTGATGTTATCATTAGCTTAACAATCTGGGGTTTTTTTTCCTTATATATTCTCATGCTGTTTCATGCAGGTATGCAGAACTTTTGTCATAGGAGAAAGCGACAAAGCAATGAGAAGCATAATTACTTGTTCATTTTCAAGTAGGGAAAAAAGGGGAAAAACAGCACTCTGGATAGAAACACAAGTGAAATATTTAATGAAACTCCTCATCTAACTATTTTGCACCTGTATCTCACCAATACTCTTCTATCTGGACCCATCTCTGAGAAAGTCAGTGACAGTTCATGGTCAGACTAAGGGGCACAGGCACAGTGTAGGAAGCTGGAACCACTCCTTTTCAGAGCCAGGCCTGAGGTGCTATCTTTCTGTGCACCTCCCATTCTGGGGGCAATGGCTAGGCTCTGTGTGCCGATGAATGCATCAGGTACAACTTTTGTCTTCTATGGCCATCCTAACTGCATAATTTCCCCAATGTCACCTTTTACTGACCTGATGATGTTGCTTTCAAACTGTAGACAGAGAAAGCTCATGTCCCGAAGGGTTGAAATTAGAATTTGGCTTTTTTTTTCCCACTGCAGGGGAATCAGCACTTCTAATACTTATGCTAAAAAATAAAAATACATTTGTGTATTTTATTAATTTTCCATAATTTTATGCTGCCTCAAAAATTCTATTCAGTCAGGCAAGCAATTTTTCCTTTTGACAGGCCAGTAAGATATCATTAATTTTTCATTCTCATCCATCACCATGGTAAAGGCCATCTGAGAAGGTTTTGTGCTTTGGCTGGTAATTTGTCATGACAATTTTGCAAGGTTGTTTTAATGCCTTCTCTTAGCTGATTGAAAACATCTTATTTACTTCAATTAGTTTTGTCAGTGAGACACTATGGTTTTATACAAAATGAATTGTTAATTGCTCCCCAAAGCCTAGGTAGACACCTGCTTTTCTATTAAAAACCAGATCAAACTGCATATGTGGTGAGGGCTAAAATTAACTCTATTGTATGGGCAAAGCAGAAAGATTTAGGGCCTTGTAATTTGTAATACAGTCAATCCTATTTGTGGCTTAAAATAATTTCTGATTTTCAGTGAGGTATTAGTTTTGCAATATATAAAAAGTAACAAGCAAAAGCTATTAAGATTTTACTTGCTCACTGGAGACTACTATATTAAATATATACTTATGAACATATACGTATTGCCTTAAGTGATAGGTTCTTCATAAATCCTTTGCAAAGCTGGTGAATTAAACAACTTTTCAATGACAATCTTTTAAGCTTAACTACTCAGCTCTCTATAACCTATTTAATACTGACAAATGATAGAGAAAGCAATAAAGATGATTTAAGCATCTACATTAAAAATCTTCAAGGTGCCATGGTCCAGTCTCTAATCACACGGCAGTATTTGTTTTCTGTATATACTGTGTGCAATTCTCATAATGACATTAGTATTTCCACATGGTGAGGTTGTACCACCATAGTATGGAAAACAATTATCTACAGCCGATTTCACTAGGTCACCAACACATTCTGCAGCTGGTATGAGGCCATAATTAGTGAAATTAATTAGCCTTAGGAAACTAAGCCATGTGACCTGTACTTTAATACACACACTCGTTGCTATGGTAGCTCAGATAGGAGTATGTCTCAAGCTGTTAGGGCCCTTGGTTTTCTTTCATAATGAATAGTGACAGGGTGTAGAGGTGTAGATAAAGTGGATCCATTTGTTGGACATGGTAAACTACAGCAAATAATAAATGAAAAGATATTGATACCTGAAGGCATAGTTTGCTAGAAACCTAAATGTAGCATTTAAGGTTTGGGATGAAAACCTTGACTATTTTCAAACTTCAGGCATTGTCAGAATTTTATGGCACTGATCAGAAGGAGTAGAGGCAAGTTAATGTTGTGGTAATGTTTTTCCTTTGCTGTGTTGATTTCTTTGCTTATATTCTAAATCCTTCTAAATGCAAACAAATGAAAGCTCTTGGGCAGATATGGCAGAAAGACCTTTTTGATTTTAGATTTACACTTTCTTAAACTTCTCACCATTTTCAGACTATTGTCATATACTCTCCTTCTTTTTTCCTTCCATTTGTCTCCAAAATAATTTTTACATACTGACAACCAAAATCTCTGTTACAAAAAAACCTCTTGTTAAATCAGTGATAAAATGTCACTGGGAGAAGGATTCTCATATACTGAAGAATTTAATAATTATTTTTGAATAATGGCACATGGCAAAATTTTTCAAGATGCATGTTCAAATATATATTTATTTGGAAAAATTAAAAAAGACCTCATTGACATAAGGCATTTGTGGAACTTCTTTGACTGTAGGAAAACATAATTTTAAAAGAAAGTCCCAAGACAATTATGCACCTCTTTTCATTTCGTGCAAAGTTTGTGCTTGCTGACACAGAATTTCTTGGAGTTGGGGTGTAGAACACTTAATTTCTGACTTATTTTTACTATGTGACCCTGACCTTTATTAGTCAACTTCAGTAATTTCGGAATCTTTTGAAAAAGACAGAGATGAAGAAAGATTCTGCTACAGTAAGTTATAGTGACACATGGGTTAAAAAGATAAAGATAGTACTGAGAGATATCTTGAGGTCTTAGGCATTATAATTGTTGGAATAACACATATAATTAGTCAAATTTAATTGTGGGTTATATTTGGCTCCTGTGGTACGGAACTGGGTAGTTTCCCAAAGACTCAATAAAGGTTCGATTTCTACCAATAGCTTACATAATGATTACATTTCCGCTGAGATTCGGTGAAGCTGTTTATCTGCTTTTTAAAATTATGTGAAAGGAAATGTGGCTCAAGTACTACCCTCCTCATGGAGGTTCAGTGTCCATACAGTTTAATAAAACCCCAAACAAATAACAACTGCATGGCTAGAAGTTCTTAAGAGGTGCATGAATGATTTTGAAAACTTGGAATATAGAAAACATACCCATAATTTTACACATTCCTTATGCAAATGTAAATGCTACCAAACTTCTGACTATCCAAAGTTGAACTTTGGTGATAGTGAAAATGGAATTATTAATTTCTAAACTAGCACAGGTAATGGCTGCAGGGGCTGCTGAGGAGCTCTGTAAGGAGAGGTTGGGACTGCTCTGGGCCAGGCACGTCTAGTTCCAGTGAGCTCCAACCCACCCACCTCAGGGCATGGGTGAAAATGTTTTTAAGGACAAAGAAATGCTGCAAAGGCAGAGGAAAAGAGAAAAAGGTGTGAGAAATGGTCCTGCAAACAGTAAGGTCAGAGAAGAAGGAGAAGGATGAGATACCCCAAATGCCAGAGCAGAGGTTCCCCCACAGCCCCTGGAGAGACCATAGCAAAGCCATGGGCATTTCCTGAAGGAACTGAGGCTCAAGGAGAGCCCACACTAGAGCAGGTTAACTTGAAAAACTGCAGTCGTTGGAAGGGCCTGTGGTAGAGCAGGGGCAAAAAGAGAGAGAGGGAAGGAGCAGCAGAGAGGATGTGTTACAGATTGATCACAGCCCCCATTCCCACACCCCTGTGCTGCTCAGTGGGTGTAGAGGAGTCAGGAGGGAACTTATTACAGATGCTAAAGAACCTTCTTTAGTGATAGCAGTTCTGACTTGCATGACAGCATCTAAATTCAATTTCTGTCTATAAATAGAATTTATAAATTTATATTATAAAATTCTAATGTTTAATTTTGTGTGGGTGCTTGAGGGAAGGTTCTTCTACATCTTATAGCAGTGAAATTAGATCCAAAGTTTTGCCTTCATGTACAGCAACAAAACTAGCTAAAATATCAGGTCTGACACTGAACCAGCAGTAACTCCAACTCATTCATGTAGTCAGAGATCAGAATATTAGATTATTTATTTATGTATTTTTGACAAGGTACGTAAAATAAATCAATGGCAAAACTTGCTAATCATGGTCAGGTTTTCAACCACTATGTTTGTCATGTCACAGTTAGCAAGCGTAAAGCAAAATACAATACAGCCCACCACTGGTCTTTTGAATGGAGACATGAATTTTAAAAAAAGTTTAAAAGACAGGTATATTGAAATCTAGTAATGAAGAATATAATCTTGTGTGAGTGTAAGATTTAAGGAATTAAAGAACAATAATTTCTTAAATACATCTTGGAATGTGCATTTTGATAAGCATTAGGAAGAGGGAAAAGACCGTGACAGGAAACTGAAGGTGTCTAGGGTCAAAAGGAAGCTCAGAAAGAGAAGGGAAGAGAAATAAAGGAATTATAAGAATTGTGTTTTTTGAGATAAAAGAAAAAGAAAGCAAGGAAAAAGTGATAGATGCTTAATAGAAGTATGACAATGAATGTGATGGGAAAATCTATCACTACAAGACAAATAAAAAAGAACTTAAATTCCAATAAATTTAACTATGAATGGATTAAAAAATCTACAAAATTACATAGATATGATTAATTTTCCATGGATTAATAAACTGTGCTCAGACACTGCTTTTATGTACAAGAGTGGGAAAAAATATTTCTTATGTTCAAATGGTTAAAAGCAGAGGATGGGATGTATCTGTTTTTACACACAAAATTAAATATAAATAAAAAATAGCAAACATATAATAAAAATTATCTATAGTGCAAATTTCTTTTGATAAAACTTACAGTATTATTTCAAAGGCTTAACAGTACTGTAAAGAAACTATAATGTTGCAAACTTTAAATAACTTGACAAATACAACCGGTACCACTAAAAAATAATAATATAAAAGACAATACACACCTTCAATAATTTTTTTAAAATGTTCTTATCTAACAGTATTATCTGAAAATATTCAGATCACCTGACTTTCTGCTTTCATAAAGCACTTCGATGTCTTCAATCAGTTCACTTAAACTTCCTGAGGCTCAGCCCATCTCTTTAAAAAATATGATCTCATTTCTGCCGCTGATTTGCTAAGCAAGACTGTGCCTCTGTTTTCTGTCTGACTCATTCTCCTATCTAATGTGATAAATTTTCTAGGGTGGAGACTTTCCTTCACTGCGTATATGTACACCAGTTATGTCACTGCTAGGCAGTGACACAAACAGTAATGAATATATTATCCTAATGTTGATGCTGTGATTTCAATTTGTTGGTGACTGTTGTCCTCTATGCATGTTGTTATATAAATTTAATAGTTCCACTTTTCAGAAAAAAGGAGAAAACAAGACAGAGGCAAGACAGAAGATCATTGATCTGGCAAACAGTACTTGAGAAGTTTATGGTAGTACAGAGGGATGTATAAAGATGTATATTGGCTACCCAAACTGTGTGTATGAGTTCCAAAAACATAATTTCTACTCTTTACAAAAGGAGCTGTGTAATAACATCAATAGTTTCGATGTTTTAGGAAATGAATAATTAATTTAGTGCAAACAGTGGCATTAAGGAAGAGTGACAATATTGAGACAATTCCTTAGGTTTGTATGCAATAATTTTTTTCTGGAAAATTTAATAAAGGAAAGCAGCTGAGTTTTGGTTCAAATAATTTTAGTTAGTAGAAAAATATGGTGTTGTGGCATATGAAACAACATCATTACCTTCTTCCTTGACCATTTTGCATATGTTATGTCCACATACTGAGTTAGGTAATCTTTTTTTAATTTGATTTAAAATGTGCTTCTTTAACTTAATCTAAATTCTCTTCAGAATTTTTAGTTAACCTCTGAGGAACAAAATTATATGTTTGAGTCAAAATACTCAGAAAAACTCATTACAATTCTTGCTAATCTTAGAGTGAAATTTTAAATTGCATTAAAATGAAATTTAAACCCTAAATAAAATTCAATGAATATATGATTGGATTAACAGAATTCAATACATAAAGAAGCCTGGAAGGTATTAGGAGTAGTTTTCTAGTCCATCCACTTCCACCAAAACAGAATCACATGAATATGTACCATTTTTCAGAGGTATTCAATGTATTTTTTAAAAATATAAATGGGATTTGCAGTTTTCCTTGAGCATTTATGCCAGTGTTTAAATATCTTTACTATCAAATATCTGATCTGCCCTTTTCTTGACACTCCAGGGCCTAAAAGGCAAGTACTAAACAAGCTGAAACGGGCACATTCCTTTGAATTGGGAACTAGACAAACTACATACTGAGTAAGGTTGTAAAAACTGATCTATTGTCCTTCCTCTTCTTTTCAAGGTTGTAGAGAATCATCTCTTACCCATAGAGAGAAAATCTTTCTGTTAGGTTGTTTGAGTGAAAGTGAACCCAAAGGAGCCCAGAGGAAAAAGCGCCAGTTGGGGAACACCAAGAAGCTTATCAGGAGCCCCAGAGCTGGCTCCTCCCAGGGCTGTGCTGGGAGAGTGATCAGCCGCATGGCCCAGGGGTGTGTGACACATGTCAAATCAAGTCCAAAAGAGAGGCTTTCCCCAGGGAAAGTCTTATAAAATGGAGATTGGGATAGCGGCTACAGCACACAGGGTTATGGGCCTCATTATGGGATGCAGTGGAAGAGCATTTTGTGCAAGACATGGCATGTTTGGGAAAACAAGCCACCAGTTAGCAAAGGGAGGAATCAAGGCTGTTTGTGGAAGAGCAAGCACGGGAAAACAGGGTCACAGATAAAAGGAGCCGGTTGAATGTTAACAGGGGAACTGGTCACTGTGTTTGCATGGTGTAGTGGGTTGACCTTGGGTGGACACCAAACCTCTCCATTGTTTCTCTTCCCAGCTGAATAGGGGAGAGAGAATGAGATGGAAAAACAACTCCTAGGTTGGGATAAGGCAGTTTACTAAAGCAAAAGTGAAAGTTTGCACGTGCAAAATTGAAGAAATAACAAGGTTTATTCTCTACTTGCCATTAGCAAGTGATGTCCAGCCACTTCCTGGGAAGCAAGACTGTTAGCATGCATGATGTTTTCTCAGCAGGAAACAATTATAGACAACAAATGCCTCCCTTCCTCCTCCTTTCCTTAGCTTTTATACCTGCACTGATGTAATATGGTATGGAATATCCCTTTGTTTAGCTTGGGTCAGCTGGCTTACTTGCCCTTGATTGGGAAAGGAATGTTACAGTGCTGGTGCTGTGCTCAGCAGCAGCCAAAACACTGGTGTGTTATCAACACCTTTCTAGCTACCAATGCAAAGCGCAACACTATGAGGGCTGCTATGGGGAAATGAACTTCATCTCAGCCAGACACAATACACATGGTCATGCCCTGTGCCTGATACCCACGGTCTGTCCTGTCTTATCTTTAAAATCCTTTTTTAACCAGGTACCAGCCACTGGATAGGATGGCAAGTCTAGACACTTATGTTGTCAGCATGCAATTGCCAGCAAACATCCAGCTGGTCTAGCTGGTGAGCAGGATGAGAGACTTGGGAGCCAAGCTTTGGAGTGGCCAGAAGGCTGGATGGGATGTTAGAGAGAGGATGAGAACTGGCTACTGGAGAGAACTGGAAATCCAAACCAACTCCCATAGAGACCACGAGATCTAGATGTTTGCTACTGCTAAGGCCAGAAGTGTGAAGCATCTATGGAGAGACCTGTTGGCATATGTTTGTACACGAGGTCCCAGTGAAATCCAGGGACTGGGTAGAATGGGTGCCCACCTAGGCAAATTACTGGAGAGATAGATCATTTGACTGTCTCTCTGTGTGTTGTGCAGAAGGGGCTCTGGTTATCAGCAACTGGAGTAGGGCTGTATTCTCATAGGCTGATATGTCCAGGTGCCAGTGATGGGGAGACCTGTGATCCAGGGATAGCTGCTTCACAGACTGTCTGAGCACAGCTGCTGCAGGGATCTACACAGTGTATATGTCTGTATTGGTATGCATATTCCACTAATTGACCTTCCTCCTCATTAATCAGAGATGGGAACAGGATAAGGATATTGACACTGTTTGTGTGAGTGCATTCTCTGTCTGTGCTGTGGTCCATGTGACCAGCTGTGTGTACGTATATACATATAAACTTTGTGTGTGTATGTATGTGTGCCCATGTGTGCCTACTGGAAACTGAGGCTCAGCCTCACTATTGGTGGGACCTGTGAATGTGAAGCTGTGACAGCCTTTCCCTCATTTGGCTACTGGATTAGGCAACTCCTAACACTTTTTCCTACTGGTAATTATCTCCTTTTCTTTCTATATAACTACTTTTCCAAATAATGATTGTCATATTGTTCACAATAAGTGTAAAAATAAAACATCTTATGCACGAAAAGCAACAGCTAACCATTCTGCTCTTATATGTCTCTACAATTTGTATTTCTAAATATACATATTCTTATTCAAGAACAATGATAAAAAGGTCTACAGAAGTTAGATGTGGAAATAACTTATTGAAAAAAGCACAGAAAGTGAGAATTTTTACCATGCTGTTGTCCTATTGCTGATCACAAATATTACTTCAGATAGCAGTGCCATGTCATTGTGCTTTGACAAAGTTAAAATCAAATCTTCATTTCTCTAAAGATAAAAAAAATTCACCTGTATCTCAATACTAACATTACACTATCACAATCCTGTCAATATATTTGAAGAAAAATAATTTTTCCTCTGAGATTAGTTACATTTTTTTAGATCAACTACTCACACATACGGCTTAATAAAAATGCACTTGCAAAAACTACTATTTATACAGTAAATGTAAAATTGTTCCTGAAAATACAGCAGTGTCTAACTCTCAGCCTCAAGGGTTCAAAAATACCTTTTTAGGAATATTTTCTTTATAAGGAAATTTCCATTGCTTTCAATAGCAATTTTACCTGCATAAGGCTTATAGAAAGAATACTGAAAGCACAGTGAGGCTGTCATGCTCAACAATTGTTTTGTCCTGCACGGTCAAGGCTTAGACTATTAGTTCTCTTTTGATGCCAGGAGCTAATTTTAGTGTCTAGTTTTGTAATTAGAGAAACCTAGTGTCAATTTAATTAGTCAGTCTGCCTAGTGACTAGTAAGTGTTTTATAAATAATTTTTCTACTGAACAAGGGCACAGGGACAATCAAGATAAGACTCAGCAGCCTTCTTCCCTGTCCTGCCTCCCTTCTAGGACTGTAGCAAGGAGTTAAATGCAACCCATTTAGAAATGAAACTGAGCTGCTTCTGAGCCTGGAAGAGTCCAATGTAACCATCAGGCCCTTCTTGGCAACTCTCCAATGCATCCTATCAACCACCCCTAAAATCTGTTATTGGATTAAACCGATGTGTCTGGCTTCACATTTAGAGCTCTTCAGTAGCTTCCCAAGGACATCTGTCAAGATTGTAACTGGCTATACTCGCCTGTAAGCTACCTCTAGATGCACCTTCACCTCTTTATCCCTGCCAAGCGTTTAACCTACTACCATTATTTAATAACATATGGGACTCCATGCATAGGCTGGGATCACATTGTGTCAGAAATTCCACACATCTTTTGCTAAGTTACTCTCTACAATAAACAAAGTAGGAGAAATTAAAATTTCTTTGTCAGCATGTATACAGACACCAATGCAGTGATCGCCAATTCTATGGGGAATGTTATTACTATATTGTAAAAGACTAACAGCAAGAAAAAAAGATGTGTCTGTTAAGCTAAAAAAAAAACACAAAAAAATCCCAAACCAGAAACCAAAACTACTCCCAAAAGCTCCTCCAAACTCTAAAGTAAATAGGCATAAATTGTTGTCAAGATATCAAGAAAAAACATCCTTGTATATTGTCATGAAGATTTTTGAAAAATATAGCAAGAACAAAATGGCATCTATTTCAACATATGCGGCCAAAAAGGAAACACAAACCATTTTTTAATATCTTGAGACTGCACTAAATTGCGTTAATCCAGGGAGAACTGAGTGTTTGCAGGGACAGTGAGCCCAGTGGGGCAACAGATAAAAAGGTGCTAGAGGTGATGTTCTCCCCTCACTTTAAAAAGGACCTTGACATACTGGAGGCATGTTCAGCATAGGGCAACAAGGTTCTTGAAAGGACTAGAGAACATGTCTTATGAGAAGCAGCTGAGGGAGCTGGATTTATTTAGCCTTAAAAGAGGAGGCCCAGTAGGGACCTCATCTCTCTCTCCAACTATCTGAAAGGAGGTTGTAGTGAGGTGGGGACTGGTCTCTTCTACCATGCCTGCAGTGAGAGGACTAGAGGAAATGGCCTTAAACCGAGACAGGGGAGATTCAGATTAGATACCAGAAAGATGTTTTCACTGTTAGGGTGGTCAGGCATAGGAATAGGTTGCCAGGGAGGGAGTGAAGTCCCTATCACTGGAAGTGTTTAAGAGCAATCTGGATCTAGGTGACATGGTTTAGTGGTTTAGGGCTTACAGTGATAGTACTGGGCTGTACAGACTACTGGTTGTACAGATAGTACTGGATAGTACAGACAATTGGACTGAATGATCTTAAGGGTCTATTCCAGCCTTGACGATTCTATGATTCTTAGTCAGTTTTTGCCCATCTATTCACAGAAAGCCCTGTAAAGCAAAGTTTGTTGGTAGTTTGTATAATATGGGCAAAGCTTCAGACCAGCTTCCCATGTGAACTCCAAGACAAGATTTGGGACGTTGCTATGCCTTTCAAAGCTCAGCCAACACTTCAAGCTGTCTCATGTAAACCTTGAAGGCAAAGTAAACAAAAGGGTTAATAGTTAGGTCATAGTTTGAAATTCACAAGTGACAGGAAGGCTTATACAAGGTGGGAATTAATCTGCAAACTTGTCCTCTCAGAAGGGTAAGATGGTGCAAAGTGATAAAGATGTGATGGAAATGGGTAAGTTCACTGTTTTGTGGCCTACAAATAAGAAGATATGGAAAAAGCCTCTTTGAGAGCAACTGGGTATAAAAGCAATGGCTCCTAATTGGTGAGCATTATGCAGATTCAGACCCTGCATCAGAAGCACAGGATGGTGTTAATGAGAGGTGACATTAAATATTATGTAAATTATATTTCATGTAAAAAACCCCCAGTTACTTTAAACATGGTTCAGGCACTTTTCACATTCTCTTACTATATTTACAGAATACAGTTGTCCAGACAAGTTATATTTATTCACATGGAATGAAACAGCTCAATGTAGATGAACCAACAAAGACCTGTAAGAAGCACAGTAGCAGCACTCTGACCCTTGGACCCAGCAGGTTTGTCCCACACTTACAAAGCTATACTGCTTCTGATTTGGGAAATAGTCTGCTATTTCTTCAGTAAGCTCAAGTTTATGCAGTAGAATTACCAAAGCAGGTAACCTGAACTGAGATATCAGCATATACTAAAACTGTCTGATTTTGTTTGGTTGGTGGTTGTTGTTGTTGTGTTTTGGGGGGGTATTTTTTCTTTTATTTTTTTGGGAGGTTCTTTTTTTTTTAATTTAAAAGGCAAGGGAGGAACAAGGTGCAGGTGGTCTCATGAAAGTCCTTGGGAAAAAACCAAAACCACCCATTGTTAAGAGTCTCTAACTTTATTTTTCTTTGTTCAGGCTGGAACCATAAATTTGGAAATCTAGTGTATTCACTGGAAGCAAATTCCTATCTTCCTATGGGTTCCCCTGTAAAGTACTCAGTTAATTGGGTTATTCGTGATGAGTAAAAGCACATCTTTCTTGGAAACACTTTGCCTTATTTCCAAATATATTGTGACATTCTGGATTCAACAGAGTTCTCAGTTTATCTGGGGCCCATTAGCACATGTTCATCATCACCAGGACCAAAATAGAAAATGGCCTGGAAAACAATTTCTTGTTCCTAAGAAATGTTAAACTGTTAGGTGTGACATTCATTAAGTCTCCTGATGTAGGGGAAATAATAACAATGATGTTTTTGTTGGGGGAAGGGGAGTGGCAGGAATCATGAGGCTGTACAAAAAACTGTAATCACTTACTGGAATGTAGCTTTGGATGGTGCTAGGAATTGCTTACTCATGCTGAGCTGCCCCTGGGAGTCATATGAAACTTTTGTTGTGGTCACATGCTTGCAATCACCATGGCATAGTACCTTTATCAAAATCACCGAGGGAATAAAAGCTCTGTGCTTTTTAAAGCAGGGCTTGTGGCAGGAAACACAGTTGCTTTATTTTCTGTAGAATAATGAGCTCACAGAAACTTTTACAAATGTTCATTTGAATAAAATCATCACTTTCCTTATGCTGTCTTGTTTTGTACTTTAAAAGGTACAGTTACAATGTATATGTTCTTATTAAAGCATTAAAACCAGCATTAATATATAGAAAATGGCTTATCTATCTAGTTTTTAATTTTATTTGGACGTTAAAAATTAGTACAATAAATGAAAAATATATCTTATATATTCTCATGCATGTCTCTGCAATATTTTTGCTACACAGAAAAAAAAAGTGCTTACAGAACCTTGCAAAACTTAAAAAAAATAAGAAAAGGGTATATTATCAAACTAGACCCCCTACGACAGAACTGTAACTAGGGAGTCAAAAGTCATCTTTCTGGTTTTGAACTCTCTGTAACTATTTATAGTCAGACACCCATACATATCCCTTTAGCTCAATTAACATGTAAGAAATTTAAAGTGATCAAATTTGTATAAGTGTTGAGAAGAAGGTGTAGGAAAAGAAAATTTAAAAAAATCTCATCTTACATTTTCTTACCACCTTTTACTCTTTAGAAAAGACAGATTTTAAATCTTTACTTCAAACTTGAGTCAGTAGAAATATTAGTATTAAAAGGTACAGAACAACCTCATAATTTCTAATCACATATTGCAAAGGTATGAATATTACTCACTGAAAAGAAATTTACTCTCTAGTAAATGAATAATTAAGATAAAACCATACCTTTCTTATTGATTAGAGACTGCTCTCAGTGTTAGAATCAAATGATGAATTAGTGCTACAATATCATAAAGTTAGGACTTGCCAATTACAAGTGGGTATACTTCTGGCACCATCTCAGATAGCCACATCTGCAAGCTATTAGATAAATATATAATTAAATAAATATGATTCCTGACTGATCTGAATTTTTTTGTTAAAGAATAAAAAATATGGAATGAGTAAAATGCTTTGATCCAGGAGACAAGTTTCTGCCTAAAATAGAATTTATTTTTATGGACTGATTGTGAGCAGTTGTTTTAAACAGTCTGAATTTTGTTCCATCACAATCCATGTACAGCTGTATTCTTTGGTGCAGTATTTTTTAGTGAAGGACATGCAATTAAAATGATAAAAGAAAGTAGTCACTGGGTATCCTGATTGGCTGCTAGAGATTTCAAACCATAGCATGTTCCTGGCATAAGATCAAGTGTCACATATTGGATGCTCATCACATGTGAAATACCAGGATGCCAACTGCTTTTCATTTAACCAAACAAGGCTTTGGCCCTCTCCCAGCAACTGGCTGGTACCCATTCAAAATTCACAGGTTGGTGGGACTGTGATCTCAGCAATCTTTTATTCCTCACTTTGCTTCATTTTTTGCTCATGGCTTTTTCCCTCTCTCCCTCCTTTTTCACTGATGATTGCTAGTTTTCCTTTTTTGTTCTTTTGTGGGTTTCTTCTTTTTTTCTTTACTTTTTTCTTCTCCTCTCCTCTCCTCTCCTCTCCTTGCCTTGTCTCGTCTCGCCTCGCCTCCCCTCCCTTTTAGTTTATGTCATTTTGTTCCTTGTTACTTTTCCTCCGCTTCACTTTCTTCTAAATTTTGTTGTCTCTTTCCTTCAATTTCTGTTTCCTTTGCAAATCAATCCAATCCAGAACACCCACAATATATTATGTTGTCATATATTGTCAAAATATGTAAAATATACATGTCATTTGGACAGAGGGATGTGATACGTTGTGGTTTAAAACCAATTTTTTTAAACATCCTTCACTTTGGGTGTTTAATCTTTCTGGGCATTAGTCTTTGTTTTTCTGGTAAGAATGAACTGTCAAATTGCAACTGCTGCTGACTTCTCCCTATTCTTTAGGGTTATGCACTAGTTTTCCTAAATTTTTCTTAAAGAAAATTCTTAACTATATTTTCAGTCATCACAGTACTGATGAATTTAAGATCATTTCACATAAGATGAACCTCCTTTCTTGTTAAATGATTATGATGCCCTTATGCAATTCCACACACCATTTTTACAGAGTTATGAGATATCTGTCATATTTCTCACAGCATTTACATTTAAACCATTGTATTATAAGTTTTCCCAGTAAGTTTCCTCTGCATCATTCAATAAATATTGACTGTTTGAAGCTATATGATTAACGAGTGAAACAAACCTATACTAGGAATTGGGATGAACCCTGAGATGCTGTATCTCATAATTTCATGCCTGAAGTTGAACAAATCCATTGGGGGTTCTTATTAAAATCTTACTCATATGAACTTTATAGAACTGATCCTGTGAATCCCATTTTTTCTGAAGGGCATTATCCCCTATTCTTACAGTCATCAGCCATAATTAGACTTTTAAATATCATCTTTAAGTTTTCAACAGCAGTCAAGCAATCCGGAAGCCTGAGAAGTAGCAAGCTGCAAGTGAAATGAAATGTTTGCTTCTGAAAATGCATGGTATTTGGGAGAGTGTTTTCAGAGATGTACATTTCTGGAATTGTCCAGAATTTGCACAGGGCACAATCTAGGGGAAGGAGCCTGGGTCAACAGGCCCTTATTGGGCTCATATACAATATGAACTTTTTTTTTTTTGCAAAGACTGTCATCTATTTTTATGAGTGCCCTCTTGGGTAGTAGCTATGATTTAACTTATGATGTAGTTTAACATGGTAATTTCTATCCTATACCTTTTGTGTATTAAGTGGCAGCATGTTGTAGAGCTGATAAACTGTGAACAGCTGAGTACATCTGCACACTGCCTATGTACTGCATCACGAGGAGAACGATATAGCAAACTGGCTGTTCAGAGCCCATTTCATTTCACTTCTCAAAGCCTGAATATCATATGAAAACATCTCAGTTAATAAGTTTTTAAAATAATGATGTTAATAGTCTGCAAGCTAAAATCTTTGGAGAAGTCTTTGGGAAACAGGGATAAAAATTGCAGCTAATTAAATTTCCTAAATTATAGTTTTCTTTCCTATGGCACTATCCTTTGGTCAGAGCTAGTGTGGTAAAAAATTGGTGATGCTAAACTACAAGAATAACCCCATACCTCTAAAAAACATTAATCTCATCTAGTGTTACCATCAAAGACTTCAGGAAGGACAATCTGGATGAACATTTTGCTCAGAAGTAATCTGTAAATCTACTGTTACCTCCTGCTGTTGCCTCTTACCTGATCATTGCCTCTCCACCCTAGCAAATTAAATGGAGGATTAAATGCTAAATAAAATTTCTCATGGGATCTTCTCTCCTACTCCATCTGCAAGTAAGATATGTGTTCAAAATTGCCCTGAACTCATGTAGAATATCTTCTAAATTTTCCCGATATAATCTCAGTGATTAAAGCAAATATCTCTTACTTAAATACTGAAGGCTTTAAAAAAAAGAAGATGATATCTGTGAAAGAATTGGGTCTACTATTCCTCTCCTATCTGAACAGTGGGAGAAAGAAGAGAAAAAAAGAGAATGTAGTGTGTGTCATAAAGGATTGTCTCAAAATGCTTCATATATGAATGAGTAAAAGTACAAGATCAGTAAAAAATAAAATATGTATATTAGCCATTTGATTTTAACATCTACAAAGTGGAAGGCTGTATTTGAATTAGTCATCCTTGTCTCCCTTTACAGTCACTCACTGGAGAAAAATAGGAACTTCTAAGTTGCAATTCATGTGATTTATTTTTAGGTTTTACATAAGGATGAGGATGAGATATGACAGAAATTCCCTATTTTTATCTTTCAACTATAAAGGGAGTCTTTTATAGTCTGTATAGATAACCAGATTTCAGATGATTATGTCTGTATTGTAAAAGTATATGATCACATGGTATCAGTAAATAATAGTGGAAGAGGTGGACCAGTACCTAAATGGCAACCTCCTTGGAATAAGACGGCAATTAAGATAATTGAGAGCAGGGCCTTGGGGAGGGGAAGAAGAACGAAAAGTTTCCTGCAGACATAGAAATGCAAAAGCACTCGAGTAGATGGTGGTAGAAGATCAGCCAGAACTCCATGCACCTATGTAGCCAAACAAATGTGCACATCAACCTTCCTTTTCTAAAGTACAACTATTGAATCAGAGCAGAACTATCATTCTGCTAATGAATGAATATATTTACTGTTAAAAAAAGAAAACAAAACCAAACGAAAAAAACTATTCTCAGACTTTGTCATCATTTTACTGATCACAGGTTACAAAAAATCTGATTTCTCCAGACTGAGGACTGGAAGTAAAGATGTGAAAGCAACCTAATGCAGTGTCTTCTAAGGAATCATACACTAATCAAAAT
This sequence comes from Calyptomena viridis, assembly GCA_013390005.1. Classification (NCBI taxonomy): domain Eukaryota; kingdom Metazoa; phylum Chordata; class Aves; order Passeriformes; family Eurylaimidae; genus Calyptomena; species Calyptomena viridis. The sequence goes on from WEIV01017113.1 coordinate 17,650, forward strand.
AAAGACTGTAGTATTCCCAGCATACTGAACTTGCAGTTATTTTAGTTTAAGGAGAATGCTTGCCAGGAAGAAATTACACATCTCATATTGAAACAGTCACAGAAATAAAGAATGTTAATGTAACAATTACAGAAACAGAAAAGGAATCAAACGATTTTCTATTCTAAGAAATGTTTTGGTATTTAATATGGCAGTCCTACGCAGACATCTTTACTTGCTAGATTCAAACAAAACTACTTGTAAATTGCAAAACTGCAAGCCACCAAGATCTGCAAACATTTGTACAATGTACCGATATTTTCCTGCTATTTTCACAGCTAAATTTAATTTGTAAACCAACGTAATATTTCCTGCTGAAGTTGAACCCCTATCTTAGTGAATTATAGTGAATGAATCTTAATTCACTGTAATTTTTAAAATGTATATTTTTCAATGAGAGACATTAATAAGGTTAGGTGAGGCTGTTTCCTCATCAGCCATAATTAACATTATTTCCTTAAAGCAACAAGAAAGGCCAAAACAAAGTGTAATGGGACACATCTAAGGAAAAAATACTGGAAAGGGAGTATGGTGAAAGAGGAAAGGGTGATGCAGGACAGAAGAGGGAAAATGAAGCCAAATATCTTCTTAATTCTTGCACTCAAGACAAAACTTGAAGACTTTCACCAAAGTTATTAATATATTTTAGTAAGCGCTCTAATTTTCATCTGGTTATGCAGCCAGATCCCATTGCTTTGCTCTATCCTTGACCTGCTCTATCATTGCACGTAAGAAAATGTCATCCAATCTACTTACCAGAACAGTTTACTTTAACTTATGAAATCTTGGGTTTAAGCCCATTTTTGTTTTGTTGGTGGCTTTTAGGTGGCATGTTCTTTTACTTTCCACAAAGAACTGCTCAACTTCCAAAGTAGTGACAAAAGTGACAAAAGTAATATTAAGATGTCATGGAAAAAGAAATACAAAAATGCTAATTTGAACTATAAACCATGAATGGACTTACAGTGAATTCAGTTTCCAACTATCTAAAAATCCTGTTAAAGCATTTTGTTTCAAAATAGGGTCGTACATGAACTAGACCTAAGATATGCTATCTTTTCATCTTGAAGGTCAATTATTGGCAACTATTCTAGGCCACAGATTCTCCTTTTAAAGAAAATTGTACTATATAAAATCCAATCACTTTCTGTTTCAGCAGAGTATGTAATTTATATTCTCAGTGTACCATATGTGATCATTGACTGTTATATGGAGGAAGGAATATGTGAATAACTCTTATGCATTGAATAAAAAGATGGTGCACAGTATATAATGGAATTACAGATCATCTATTTCAGAAAAAAAGCAGACAGGAATTTTACAAAAACTATTAAACTCACAAAAAACTTAAGTATATGATATTTGTGTATATTTGTGTATAGTTTTGTTGTGGTTTTAAGTAGCCAGAGTTTTTTATTAGCTGGGGGGGCTAGGAGAGAGGCTTCTTTAAGAAGCTGCTAGAGTTTTTCTCTGCTCTAAGCTAGCCAAGGTCAGGCAACAATG
>WEIV01017113.1:19206-31854 GCA_013390005.1 Calyptomena viridis
CTCTCTCTTCCGAGCAGCAGCAAAGACAACGTCTGACTGTAACCCCCCCACTCCTGCCTTCCCATGCTGTTGGGGGAAGGTGAAGGATCTTAAAGAGGAGGGGTAGGGGGAGAAAGGTGTCTGTAACATCCAGCAAACTTCTCACTCTTAAACTCTTAAGCTCTGATTTTAGTAGTAGTTGTAGTAGTAGTAAATTCTTAACATTCTAAGTTAGAGCCTGTTTTGCTTGTGTGAAGTAGTTAATAAACAGTTGCTTGTAATCCTTATCACAAAAGTCGGGTTTTTTTTTTTTTCTCTACTCTGAGAGGTTTTGGATCTATGTATGGGCTCTCGGCTTTTGGCCAGAGTCAAACCATGACAAGTGTCTATTGGGAAATATCTGCTCTTATGTTTAAAGTACCAGATTTACATACAAATTCACATCAGAAGAGGGACAAAACTTAAGGATGGTTATCAATTCTGCAAATAAATCTTTGTCTGCAAATAAGTCTTACTTCCAAACATTGGTATGTATTTTACTACACATATTCAAAATTATTTTATAACCTCTTTTTTTTTCTCTTTACTTCCTTCTTTCTCTTAGTTAATCAGCTGTTACATTGTTTTTCTTTAAACGCTAGTTTTTAATGATCTGAATCTACTGATCTGTCTTTTCTATGCTATTTTCTTGAAACTGTTTAGAATAATGGCTTCTGTAGGGGTTTCGGCTGTACTGTGTACACTAATAACTTCCTCCAAAACTTAAACGTACTTTCTACTGGCAGTAATGTTCTCTGTCAAACAAACTGATAGTTTCTAATTGGAATCATTCACAAAATATCACTGTGTTTGGCACTAATTGGCACTTCACATCATCAGCTGAGAGGTTAAAGACAGAATGAAGACTGAAACTAACCTTTACTTTCTGGAAGATATTTCTACATGTCAGAGTTCAAGTGCATGAATAGAGTAAGATGGAGATGCAGCTGATAAACAAAGAACTTAAGACTGTGAGTTTTCTAAGCAATTTTGCAACAAATGTTTTGTAACCACTTCCCCTACCCCTCAGCAAGAAAACACTTCTGGCCACTCAAAGATGCTTAATTGTTCTTGTTTTCTACAGGAGACAAAGATCCATCAAGGAAAATGAAATTATTTTAAATTTACCTTATTTCTATCAAATTGTTCAGCTTAGAGATATACATATGTTTATAACATACCTACTGATGGTTATATTTTTGGTTTTGAGGTGTTTGAAACCTGAGGAACATACGTGTAGTGTCCAAAATGTTTTATTCTGGCCAAGAACAAATAAAAACTTCCAATGTGAAGCATGACATATATACAGAATCTAAAATATGGAAATATTTCTTATTTTAAAAATATTTTCTTCCATCCATGGAGATCTTATAATTAATAATTGAGTTGTTACAAGATGTTATGAAAGGCATGAACTTGCAATTTAACAGTGCAGTTTAAATCACAGTTTGAGTGCTGTGGGGTTTCATTTGATGATCCACATTCATGAACCATTTCTTCCAGTAAATCTCCTTGATATATCAGTTCATAAGGGCCATGATGTGCCACTATAAAGTTTTGTCAAAAGGTTTGTGAAGACACTCATACAAATGGTAAAGAATCTGATTATCCTTAAGTTGTTCTGTCTACTTTTCATTATGTTTTTGTAGTCCAATGTTTTATTAGATACAAATCATACTTCATTGGTTGTTTATTTTTCAAGAAAGGATACAAATATTTCCATTATACAGATATTTTCTCTAGAGTAAATGTAATTCACACAGAATTATATGTAACATTATAAAATTAGATGATATTATAACAGGTGCTACAACATATATGGAATGTTCAGCACAAGCTGGAGAAAATGTAGACTTCACATTCAAAATCATATAAACTTAAAAGAAGGCCATGGATTTCCCATGCAAAGGAGAAACAGAAGGCAGAAACAAACACCAGAAACACGACATTGAGTTTGTCACCAGTGATGTTAGGTTTTGTAATGGAGACAAAATGAAAATCAGGAACAAATAAATCATAAAAGACATTCTCCAAGGGAATTCCCAGGCCCATAAAAAAGGAATAACTATTTAGAAAGAAAAAAATTGCCACATGAGTGAAAGGGATCATGGTGTGACAGCAACAATCATTGATAAATTTTATAAGAAGAAAAAAAAAAATCTACCTATTTTTTTTCTAGTTTATTAGAATCTTGGCATTTGTTGTTCTACTTTGAGGCTGCTTTATGTTTTTCTTAAGTTTTGCATTACATTTCTTTAAAGAAAGTGTCAGATGTGCCAGTTTAGGTTTCACAGACCTTTTTATATATGATAGGAATAAACTCATATCTTGCTATCAATTGTGTATATACTGACAAATTAGCTGACCCAAGTTTATTTGTTACCTACCCTGATGTAAGAACAGAAAGCTCAGATTTACTGTGCAGTAATAGATTGCAGTTTCTCTAATGTAACTGTCCCAAGATATGCTCCAGAATGCTGCTTCTCCATTTCAAAAATAAGACTGTTGTCAGAAAACCCATAAACTAGATCTATTTTTAGTTGTTGGCAATAGTAGTAATTTCATGATGGATATCCACACTTGTTAATTGCATCTTTTGTGTTGTACTGTCTCCCTTAACATCCTGACTGACAAACAGATAAATAGGCAGTGAGGTGGACTGAATATTGCCTAAGTTGCAAGTCCCAAAGGATTGTGATAGGAAGCATAAAGTCCTGTTGGAAGTCCATCAACAGTGGTATACTCCAACAATAAATAACAGGACCAGTACTGCTTAGCATCTTCATTAGTGACCTCAATAATAAGGAGGAATTTTGCAGATGATACAAAAGTGGTTGATTCACCACAGGGCTGTGCTGCCATTCAGAGGATCCTCAAAAAACTAGAGAAATGGACCAATGCAAATCCCACGAAATTCAATGAAGAGAAATGTCGAGTCTTTCCCCTGGGGAGGAACAACCCCATGAACTAGTACAGTACTGGGATTGACTGGGTTGACAGGTAAGACAATTAAGAAGAATGTTGCCTGCAGGCCAAAGGAGGTGATCTTGCCCCTCTTCTCAACATTGGTGAGATATATCTGGAGTACTGTGTCCAGTTTTGGGCTTGCTACTACAAGAGATATATGAAACCCATAAACCGAGTAGAGGAGCACAGAAAATTCTTGAGTGACAACATACTCTAATATGGATTTCCCCATGTTAGAAGAGAGGGTTGGCCAGTGAAACCTTTCATTTAGCAACATCAAGCCATACCACAACACTGCATCTGCAGTTCAACAGCTCCCTCCTTCTTCACTCTACCACTTGATATGTGGAAACTTTTCCAAGAGCCATATCACATTTGTTTGCATATTTCCTATTCTACGGAAAACGGAAGTTTGTGTTGATACACTTTGATTGACCAGCTGGCTGGCTTCCTCAAACCGGTGGGTCTCCCAGTTGCCCAGGCAGTATGTCCAGTCTGATTTGCTACCAGATGTTTTGTGTTCACAGATTGAAATAATACATTTTTTTACATCCTCAAGACACTGCCCTCTTGTAAGTTTTGCACTAGTTTGCTTTATGTCATGGTTTAGGAATGATACTCTCATGTGGATCTAGGGTCCACTCCCTCATAGCTACTGTAAAAAATTAACTCTGTCCTGGCCAGAACCTGAAAACTTTATTATCACACATCCTATTTTAAGTGTCTTATTTCTCTTTGAGCAATGCACTTAAACATGCACAACTTTAGGAGGGGGATTAATCAAGTTCCCTAAATAGGTCTATTCATATTTTAAAACATACACATATGCTTGAATCAGGGTCCAAATGCTTCAGCTATTCCTGTTTAGATTATTCTTATGAGCCTCATGAGTAATCTTATAATCATGAATCATACATTCAACAAAACAGGACAAATCATCAGTTTTATTTGTTATGCAGATACATCATCTGACTAGCTCTAGATGTTTCTGAATGAATAATTGATTCTTGCCCATTAGCCAGTGCTTTTTGCTGCTCTGTGTTTCCTTTTTTGCCTCTATAGTCGTCTTTTGACTTGACTATAAAGGCCATTCTACCTGATCAGGTCTTATGGATAAAACTATATATTTTAAAATAGTAAAAGACTTGAAGATCCTTCCATTTAAATAGCTGGGGAAAAAAGTATGGAAAACAGCAATGATACTTGCGATTTGGCAGATGGGAATGTTATAGAAAGATGCCTCCTTTTTTTGAGACTTCACAGAATTTCTCTTTCACTTTTTACAGTGAATAAAGCTATGTTTCTCTGGGAGAAACTGTTGCACATAGTATTCTGACTTAAAAATGCCACAGATGTCAGCAAAGAAATCAATACTGCTTTGTGCAGATTTTTCTCTAGCTCTGCATTTGCATCAACCCTTTGTCTACTCCTCAAAGAGCTCTTAACTCCAAGACTCAGTTTGACTTATGATCTTCTGAGTCCAGCAATAATACATTTTACTTCTATATTTTTTTTTTCTTGAGTCTGTTCTCCTTGGGTTTCTTGTCAGAGTTTTCAGGTCACTGCTTTATGTTTTGAGCTTGATAGACATCCTTTGGCCCAGGTGTTGTTTTTTACATCCTTAGATGTATCATCCTCAGTGGATCAGGTTTTGTTTGTAGACTGCATTGTTTTGTCTAATAATTTTAAAGCTTGCTTAACATTATCTATTAGTTATAGATGTATCTTTATGCTAGACTTTACCTGACTTCAAAAGCTGTGGCAACCATTTCACACAAAAGAATAACTAAAAGAGGTCATGCTGTATACACAGCAGCCTTTTTTTCTGTTCAGTGCAATGTGAACAGCTAAACTGGTATGGAACACTGACTACTGCGACCACATTGAAAGAAGGTCAGTGCTTCTTTTTTTCCTTTGTGCTTCTTTTTTTTCTCTTGATGTCCCATTTACCTTTGACCAGCAGCGTCTGAGGGTTTGGATTTATCAGAGGCTCTTGGAGTAGAGCAGCTCTGTGTCACTGTGTCTTCCTGTTATCAAAGGAGCTGGGTGTAGAGGAAAACACAGTTTCCAGGGCATTGTGACCATATTCAAGGCTGGCAGAGAGCCAGCAGAGAGCAAAACTAACAGGTCTTATAAAAATGCTGTGTAACTCTGAAGAGCTATCCTTCTTTATGAAATAGTAACCGCTGTTATACTGTGACACTAATGCATAAATAATTTAAAATTGTAAAAAGTAAATATGAAATAATTCCAACAAATCCTTTCTTTTTCTGTGTCTGTGTTAAGTAATTATTGTTGGTTGCCCTAATTTATTAATGAAATAAATCATTTGAGCCACTTGCAGGTGTTTCACCTTCAGCCTCAGTAAAAAATGTTCGTTTTTCTTCAATAATACGTGGGCTGTCAGCTCCTCCTACCCTCTCCATGACTGAGATTGCTCTTGAGGTAAATGTCTCTTCAGCGTGACTGGCTGCACTTTGCTAATTTACAGTGAATCAGTTTGTTACACTTTCAATTGTGTAAGCTCTGAGGCACTGCAGACTGCAGCAGGCAGTGGGCTGTGCAGAAAGGTAGCTCAAAGGATGTAGGGGAAGCGCTTAGGCTTAAGATGCTAATTTCTGCGAAATGTGATCTGCTGACTCAGAGGATAACAGCATCTACACAGTCTCATCTTTCACAGCTTTACAATTCCCCCTCTGGCACACATGTATTTTTCTAAAGAGCAAAATTATTTTTTTCACCAAGTGTATTGCTCACAAAAATATGCTGTCATTTCTTAAGAGAGTAATTTTTATTACACTGTTAATCAAAATATTAATACATGGAAAATTTATACGATTCAGTGGCTCAGAAGGGCGCTGTGGTGGATTGTGAAATAATAAACGTGTGGGTGAAAATAGCAATGAATGACAAATACAGTATTTAACTTTGGTGTATCAGCTATATTGAGGATTGCAAATAACTCATAGGTTATCAAGCCTTTCATATACCTGAAATATTATTTTTCGTGCATGATGCATTTAAGTTCAAACTGCACTGTGACAGTCAGATTAATGCAAATTTAGCAAGGGGGAGAACACCACTGAGATGAGAATCTCTGTCATTTTTGCCGCTGCAGAGGAGGGAGGAGGGTCTGGGCACACTGTGATCAGTGCCTACCAGGCAGAGGAGCACCATGTCAGCCAGAGAACTGCAGAACTGTGGGATGATTTGAGTTGAAATGAACCAAGGTTATCTGGTTCAACCTGAAGCTCAAGACCAGGACCAGCACAGACCAAGTTACACAGGAACTTGCCCAAATAAGAATTAAGCCTCTCTGAGGACAGAGATTTAGAGATTTCATAGCCTTTTCTATTTGACTGCCCTCACAAGAAAACCTTTTTTTTCTAATATCTAATGTGATTTCACTGCATTACAACTCTTGGCTCTTGACTTTCCTCCTAACACTGTGCAACATCTCCTCTTTAGCCTCTCAATGGATGAGATCATCTTAAACTTTACTTCTTAAGATACTCTCAGCCTCCTCCTTTAATGAAAAATCCAGTTTTCCCAACCTCTCCCTTGTATGCTATATGCTCCAGCCCCTGACTATCTTGGTGGTCCTGAATTAGATTCACTCCAGTGTGCTCATGTCTTTCTTTTACTGAGGATCGCAAAACAGACACAGCACTCCTGGATTCCAGAGCTGAATAAAAATATTGAGGTTTGAAAGTATCATTGATTTTCACTCAGCTTATATAGTCAGAGACAGTGATCCAGATTATCAAGCTGAACAAAGTAAAAATGGTAGACAGAAATATTCACTGTCCTTTGTTAATTTTCATACTGCACACTAAAGCCAGTTATCTGACTGTGCTAATAATTCTATAGGCAAAGAAGACCACCATTGGATATTTTTCTCACCTATGGTATCTCAAATGATCCTAAAGAATCTTAAGGATGCAGATAGTGTGTATTGACACAGTATCTTCATCTAGCTCATCAAATCTCAAAGCTATCCTTATTTAAGTGAGTAGACACTCCATGGGAATAAAAATCGGATTAGAACAAATAATAAGGTTTTCATATACCAGATTACCTAACTGGATGTAAGAAAAGAAACTTTTAAAAATAGGTCCACGTTTAGAGCTGGAAAAGATTGATTTATGACTGTAAAATGAGAAATTCTGGCATTAAATGGCCAAACTCAAGATTTTACTCATGCAATAGCAGCTAAAACTCCAGTATAATACAATTCCTGAAAAAGATTTGTGCAACAAAGACAAGTTCAACTGGAAAAGGGCCAATAGTAGAAACTGCATTTCAACTGAGTCAAGTACAAGTGATTTGGAGATTGCTGGAAAGTATTTCTGTATGCAGTTAGTTGTTTCCATTGGAAGATGTTCAAATATTGCATTGTGGGACATTATCTCAACAGGAAGGAAGGATCTGTAGTACCATTCAAAAAGGACTAAGGCCTAGGAAACTATGGTTAGTGACCATCAGCTGCATAAATTTTGTTTGTTGGTAAGAGTCCTTTGTGGTCATTTACAAAAAAAAAGGATTTCCTAGTAGCCTTCCTCATCTCTTCATAACAAAACCATAGCAACCCCCACATAAAGTATGTGAATGAACATGCTGCTGAATGCTTGTTTTGTGGGGAATGGCTGGCAGTTTTGGAGCTGTGGCCCTGGCAACAATGATGTCTGAGTGTTTTTCTGTAAGTACTGGAATTCTCTCATAGACTTTTGCAGTGAAGGAGCAGAAAGTACCTATCTAATAATTTACCCTGACTTCCAGCATATTCCAGACCTTAGAACCTCCTTCAAACCTTTTCTGGTTTAGACCTTCAAATTGTGCTTGAACTACAAACCTGCTGGTTCCTTTGCATTTATGGCACTGCTGTGAAAATGTGCTTGTGAGAAACAGTCATCTTTATAATTTTATGTCAGTGAGAAAAATCTGTGAACAAGCTATTAAGACATTTCACTGCCTTTTGTTGAAGAACAACCAAACAACAAATAAACAAAACTAAAATAAAGGCAGGTAAAGTCTGTAGGAAATAATGGGACACACAAATATACCATCCATCAGAAAAACATCCACACTTACAGAATACTAAAAGAGGTACAGCTGTAAAATATTAATACTGGCCTTTGACATAGATTAAAGAACAGAACAGAAAGTTGTGACCCAGAATCCTTAAACAACAAAAAACCCCACAGCTAATAGCTCATTAAGATCTAAAAAGATTAAGACCACGAGATTTCTCTTTTTTTTTTGTTTTCCCATTTGTCTGGAGCATTAATTAAATTGCTAAATGGAGTCAGCTGAAATAGGTGAAAAATCTTTCAATAATTTGTAAAACAAATGGCTGTTGTTTTGCAAGATAGGCCTGTGTGACTCTACACCTCCACCTGAAGGTATCTGACTATTATTAATGATTGACGTGATAATTTCTCGCTTTCTGGACAGTTTGTTGGGGGTTTTATACAACATAAGGGATTGGTTTCATAAATAATGATACTCTCAATACAAAGGTACTATTTTTTAAGTGAACGAACAAGCAAGCAAACACATAAATGCCTTACGTGTCTCAAATCTTCATGCAGAAGATTTGGAAAGTATTGCTGAATTCCAAAGGAGCAAGGACTACAATGCAAGACTGAAAGAATGAGTTAACTTTCATCCTCAACTTCTAAAGGTTGAACTACAGAATGTTTTGAACTAGCACAATGTGACTTTTAGAGTGACAACTGTCTTAGTTTATCTGTTCTGACTGGCCTTGAAATAATCTTCCGCAAGGTTCAGATGTCAAGTTTTGAACTCTCCTTATGCCTGATCATTTAATCAAAGTCAACTTCCTTAGGGAAGAGAAGTTGTAGCATGGATTCTATATAGCTTTTGAGGATTTATCTTTAAGGGAGCATGAAACATTTTTACATCCTTTCTTTTCTCTATCCTCTTTGCTTTTGGGAAGATCTCTAGGCAGTTCTCCCCTTTATCACATGACTACAGTTATGATTTTCTTCTCACTTTTGACAATAGGGGGGTGCCTTTTTTCACTTGGATTAGGACAAGCACAAACACTATAAATCAGTTTAGCTTGTCCATCACCTTGGTCTTACTCCACAGTCTTCTTTGGCTGTGCTTCATTTGTGGTGACATACTGTTTTTTATATTCTGCTCTTCATATGATTGAATACAAAGATACCAAAAATTTCAACAAAAAATAAAAAAAACCCTATCAAACTTAAACTAATATTGGCTTCTCTGAGATGCTACACTTAAAATTCAAAGGTCTGGTAAATAGAGAGGGTTCTCCTGCCTTTAATGCCTATGGCTTTGATGTTCATCAGCCACTGAGACCCATTTATAGCCTTGTAAACTTGGAGGCAATTACCTTTCTGCTATTATATTGTCACATAAAAAGATCCTTCTTTATTCTTCATCTCTGTGTCTCTTTTCAGTGTTATTATCATTTGACAGTAATGTCTCTCATTCTTGGAATGCCTACATTTCCAGTGTAGCTATACAGAATATTTTCTTAAACAAAGAAATTAGAATTAGTAACAGAAAACAAAATCAGAATTACTGACCAAAAAGAAGCATTAGGTATTTAAGATTTTTATTAGTGGGATAATGATAATAATGTTCACTTTAAAAGTCATTCCATTATCCTAATAAAATAAAACACAGTGACACCTATTCTCTGCAAATTATCAGTCGAGCTCTCAAATAGCAATGTAGGTTATTTTGACTAAAACTAAAGTGTATCCAAAAGGGAAAGCAGAGTAAGTATACAGATTATGTGTTGAAATCAAGTAGAACAGATCCTCTTCTGGCATTTAGTGATGTAGCTTCTCAAAAAAATCCCGTTATGTTTTACCCCTGCTGAGAATGAGTTGATGAGTCTGTTTGGTTTACAAGAATATAAATTGAGAGATAATTCAGTCCACTAAAGAGAACTCTGCTTCCCAAACATATAGTCAGTGAGCATTTTTTCAAATTTCTGCTTTGGAGTACACTCAAGGGTTTGTAAAAGAACAAAGTAGTGACAAATATGTTCTCTTGTCACTTCCTTGGAAAATTGAGTTCTGTTCAGTGTTGTGAAGAGAACAGAAAGAACACAGTGTGAACAAGAACATCAAGACCTGAAAATCTCACTTTGATCTCTTTCTTAAGAGCTAACCAGGAGCACTGTGACATTCTGTAAGGAGGCTAGATATTTCAAAAGCTGTAGTTGTGTACGATGGTGGCTTTTACAAACAATGGAAAAGTAATCTCAGTTGAAGCTCAGAGCCCTTTTTTTCCTTTGATACTATGCTGTACAAATCTGCTTTTCTTTGCCAAAATGCTACTGGTCCTCATAAAGCGGGTCTACTGACAAGATCCCATTATTTCTCTTTTTTTGCAAACCACGTAACTACATGAATTAAGCTCTTATGCATCTCTACTAACCTAAAAGCTATGTATCAGGCCTTCTTCTAAGCCCAAGTTTTATTTCTGCTACCTAATCCCTTCATGCTGTCCTGTTCTCTGTCATCTTTGGAAAGGAGAATGAAAAAGGTTAGAAAAAACAGTAGAAGCTGTGATGTGTGTGAGCAAGTAGGCAATATATGTTTCAACATTGCCAAGAATGGAGCATGGTAAGGAAAACTGAAGGCATGAATAGATCTGTCTGCAAAGAGAAACAAAGCCAGTAGACTTTAAATTAGCTGAATAATACAACATGGTATATTTCTAAATACTTGAGCCCAGAAAAGGAAAAAAAATGAGAACTGGAATTGTAATTATTTAGAACCCTTAATTTGTGGTCTTTCTTAAAGTCTTAGAGAAAAGTTTTCTTAAAGAAAATATTTTGAAATTTTTTTTATTCAATTATTTTTCTTTGTATCTATTTTAAATGCCCTTTTGATCTCTGAGTTGATCTTAATCTAAAATTTATGTTGTCAATTATTTCCATACTCATTTTCTCCATAAATGTCTTGTAAGTTGTTTTTTTTTAGATTTGCACTTGAACCAAAGATAAAAGTGGGCTATACCAATGAAGAAATTACATCAAACAAACCAAGCTGGCCTTATCTTAGGAAACAATTTTTAACCCCTACCAAAGACAATTCCATCTTAGAGATTTTTGAGCTTTGAAGAATGAATAAAAGACTGAAAGAGTCATACTTATTATCATTTAACTGGAGTCTCCAGATGTTACTATATTTTCACATGACATAAAGGTCTAGTTCCAATCTTTTACTGCCAACTTGGATTTATCTACCCCGCAAGAAATTACATTTTAGATTAGCTTTAACTTTATTACGCATTTTATAATATTTTTTCCAAATGTGTAACACAAAGTAAAGCACTAGGACTGTTTAGTCAAAGGATATTAGACAGCCTTCCTGGAAAATTCCTGCATAACTAAAGTCCATTAAACATTTTACTTTATGTAGGCTTTGAAATATTCTATAGATCTTCAATATATAGTGTAGAATTACATGAAAAATTATATAAAACTTTACAAAAAATATTGCCTGCTGTGTTCCTTGATTCTTAGTCCTTACAATTTGGCAAGGCAGAATAGAAGTCTGAAAGACACACTTCTAAATTTTGAGGTTAAAAATTTCGAATCAGTTACTAAAGGAAGTGAGAACTGCATATTTTGACATGTCCACATATGTACATCCTCATCACCTGAAAACTAGGGTTTTGAGACCTCTCAGCCCCTTAACCCTTACAGGGATTGCACATGCACTCATGGTGTTGTATTACGCTCTCCGTGCACTTTAGAGTTTCTAAGTTTACAGCAGGACACATGATCCCTCAAAAAGAAAAAATGCAGTCATCAGTGTGCAGTTATCAGCGTGCAGTCATGCAAAATGCTTTATAATCTTTCTATAAGAAACTCAGGAAAATTGACAAAATACAAGTAAATCCCTTTTCTTTTCCGAATAATTATACCAATACCTTGTCAAAATGAGAAGGAATGGCCTTCAGTCTCACCAAAGAAGATTTAGATTATATATTAGGAAAGAAAGAATTCTCAGAAAGGGGTGTTAAACATTGTAACAGACTGGCCAGGGAAGTGATGGAGTCCCCATCCCTAGGAGTGTGAAAAAAATGTGAGGCTGTGGAACTTGAGGACATGGTTTAATGGTGAGAATGGTGGTGGTGCTGGGTTGATGGTTGGATTTGATGATCTTAAAGAAAGAAGAGAAAAAAGCATTAGGAATATTTCCTTCGCTTGTAACTTCTCACTGTCTCTAACATAGCTACTGCTTTTTTTTTTCATTCTATGTCTTTTTGAATGCAGGCAGGGATAATCATGCCCATGTTCACCTGACAAAAACAGTGTATGGTTCACTTAGAATACCCTTTCCTATTACATGGAATGAGAAAAGATTTTACTTAGAGCCTTACCTTTGAAATCATTTAGAATCCCTTAGAAGAGTTAGGAAAAAAAAGAAAGCATATAAGCACACAGGATAATGCAAGTGTTCTTCAGTTTAAAATGTTCCCTACTGCATGGGTTGGGAGTGACGTTAAGTTTCACTGAGCCTCATGAAACCCCGTTTCTGTAATAACAGCTCGTGCTAGGCTGGTTTTTGCAAAGTGCTGAGAATTTTTAACCCCTACCAAAGACGATTCCATCTTAGAGATTTTCGAGCTTTGAAGAATGAATAAAAG
>WEIV01017114.1:0-22550 GCA_013390005.1 Calyptomena viridis
ACTTTCTAGACTGCCTGTTTTCTCCTGTATGGAATTCCCAACATATGTCTAGTAGGTTGAAGCCACCAACAAGAACAAGGGCTGATGATCTTGAAACGTTCTCCAATTGCTTGCAAAATAAATTATCCACTTCTTCATCCTGATTAGGTGGACAATAACAAACCCCCAGTAAAATATCAGCCTCATTGGCCTTCCCCTTAATTCTTAATCGTAAACATTCAACTTTATCATCATTATTATCAATACCCATAACGCACAAATCCTCCCTAATATAAGGGACTCCTCCACCTCTTCTCCCATTTCTATCTCTTCTGAAGAGCTTACAGCCATCCAATGCAGTACTTCATGCAGACTCATCCCACCACGTCTCTGTGATGGCGAATACATCGTAGCTATATTGTTATACCAAGGTCTCAAGCTCTTCTTGTTTATTACCCCTAGTGCGTGCATTCGTACACATGCATCTCAGCTGGGCTAATGATTTCACTTCTAACTTAAGCTGACCACCCCTAGGCCTACTTCCGAATAACCCTACTGCATCCCCTTCCCCCTTCGAACCTAGTTTAAAGCCCTCCCAACAAGTTCTGCCAGTTCATGGGCCAAAATTATTCTACCCTTAACAGAGAGATGTAGTCCAGTCTGTTCCAACAGGCCAGGTGCCATAAAAGTTGCCCCATGATCAAAAACCCAAAAATTTTGCCTACGACACCAACCCTTGAGCCAATTGTTGATAATGTGAGCTCTTCTATTCCTTTCACTATATTTTTTTGACACTAAAGAGACTGAAGAAAAAATATTTGCACACCCGCCCTATCAACCACCCGNACTTTCTCTAATACTCCTTAATCTTTCAACTTCTTCCCTAAGCTCAGCCACCATCGAAAGAAGGTTGTTTAACTGTTCACAGCATAGAGGTCTCAGACACCACTTCAAGAAGATATTTGCTAGAAAAATGGCTACTAGACTAAAGTGAATTGAGAAAGTGTCATATATTTGTTCTCATTTTGATGGAGTCTTTCCATGTTTAATCAGTTTCCAGAGTCTGTAGATACTACAAGTATTATTTAAGTGCAAGGGAGATCAAATTAAAGAGGACAAGGACTTTAAGAATACTCAAGCATCAGAGTGCATTTCTCGTAGGCTAGAGAATCGTAGAATGGTTTGAGTGGGAAGGGACCTTAAAGATCATGTAGTTTCAACCCTGCTGCCATGGGCTGGGACACCTTCTACTACGCCAGGTTGCTCAAAGCCCTATCCAGGCTGGCCTTGAACACTTCCAGGGATAGGGCTTCATCAGTAGGATATATTTATATAAACATAGGGTTTATAACATTACATTAACTTTAATCATGGAGATTCTCCAACCTACAAGCAGGTCACTTGTGGATCCTGTTGATCCTGCTTTGACATGGGAGCAGGGGAACAGCTTGAAGATATCTTGCCCAGGAAAACCAGAATATTTTAAGATAGTGAGAAAGGCCAAACTGTATTAGTAAAACAATGCCTTCTGAATTGAGATTCCAAAGTAATTGATGGGTGATCATATGCTTTTATTAAGTTAGTCCTCTGTTTCTTTTTTTTTGTTGTTTTCTGCCTGTAAGATTGCATACCTAGAACAATAGCATGTAGACCTGGAAGAATTAAGTTCTCTCCTCTGTTGGTCTGCCTCTGCATAAAACTAAATAAAAAACATCAAAGTTTTTATTGGTAACACTCAGTAAGTCTTTAAGTCCCCATGGTCATACCTGGCATACCAAGGATGCTTGTCTAGTACAGAATTATTTACAATGGTCTAGTAAGAATTGTCTTTATCATTCTGCCCTCTATAGATTGATCTTCTATTAAACACTGCGTAACAAGACTGACTCTAATGTCCACACCTCTCTTATGTGACTTTTTAAAGGCTTTGGAGGTTCTTTTATTGCCCCCTCTCCATCACCATCCCCAGTCACTCCAGCTCAAACTGGCTTACTACAGCCTAACTTCGATGCAGCTTTTGGGACAACAGCTCCAACAACTGGCAGTTCGTTTGATGCATCAGGTGAGCCACAGGGTTTCTTCCTGTAAATTTTCTAATGTATTCTATGTGAGTTAATGACACCATATTTAGACTCTGAGTGAGCTCCCTCTTCTTTCTCTACTGGAAGAATGTCAGGGTGGTGGTTAGGCTGGTGTGTGCCTAAGAGCTCTCTGTACCCACTTTTTATTCTACCATGTCAGTAAAAATAAACTAGTGTGAAATCATCCTTGCACGTGCTTGATATCATGAATTAGGAATTATGCAAGGAAAATAAAATATTATTCTGTAAATAAAGCATATAGGCAAGTAATCTTGCCACTGCTGCTGGAGATTTTCTTGAGCTTGCATGGCACCTGAGGGTACACACAACAGAAACTGGCATAGTGTTCTTTGCCTTGACTATAAGCTTAAACTTTCATCACTGCTATCATTTTGTTTGCATCTCTTCCATTCTATATTTTTCATGCTGGGTCCTTGCTACCAACTTAAAATTGGTGAGTTCTGCAACTGTACAAGAAAAAAAGGTGGAAGTAGTACTGCTGCTTGGTTATTTGGTTGCTTGCCAGTGCACATGCTACCCTTTCCTGTTGACTTAATATTAGCATGTACCTCAGGTACAGATCAGAAGAAAGAACTCAGACATGACATATACCAAGCAGTTTGACTTCAAGTGATCTAAAAAGTGAACTTCTGAGTCAGATGACCGGACTAAGGAGGGTAGCCCTGTCAGTGTAGATGGTTCTGGTTCCTTCTGATCTTGTAAGATGTTAGTAGGTTTTCCCAATTCCCTGCTTCTTGCAAGTGAATAGTAACATCTTGAGATTTCCAATCCTTTTGCTGTGAGATGTCAAAGACTGCCTTTGCCACAGTAGTTCTGACTAGTGTTTTCTGCAAGATGTTCATTTTAAAAATCTTTAAATGAATATCTCCTGACAAATGTGTGTGCATCTGACATCTCTTTAAGGATGGTTGTAAGAAAAATAGTGTCATGTGGAAGTGGTGTTGTATCTTCGTAGATTCAATGCTCCAATTAAAGTCCTTTTAGGCATGTCTTTTCATACTAGTGTTCATCAGTATAGATTTTCAGGATTACTGTACATTCAGTGTCTAGTAAAATGACGTGCATGCCCTTGTTGGCATTACTTTTAATGTCAAATGGTGTTTTGGTAAGACTTGTGATGTGGTTGTCTGTGCTATATTTGTTGGAACAACAGCAAAGTGACAAAGTGCTTTTCTTACCACAGCTACTGTTCTAACCGACTTTCCTTTTACTTCCAGTTTTTGATGGCTTAGGTGATCTTCTTATGCCAACTATGGTTCCTTCTGGTCAACCTGCAGCACCTACAGCCACAGCAACAGTTGCTCCTTCAGCAGCAAGCAAAGGCCTCGGAAGTGATCTTGATTCGTCTCTTGCAAACCTAGTAGGCAGTAAGTGACAAATTTTGGTTTTAAGTGATGCGGCATGCAGCTATGTTACTTTTGCATAGAGTCAAATAGCTGTGTATTTTAGCTTACTCCAGTGTCCTCCCGTTTGCTGGGGAGATTGGGGAAGCTCTCATCAGGAATATGGCCTGATCCAGATAGCCGATAGTCTGGGTTTGTGACTTGTCCTTCTTTGTGCCCAGAATCTGAATCAAATAGTGGCATCTGTTTGGTAGGTATGATGTGTAATGTGTGACCCTCCCAGGAGCACATCAGATGCTTAAATGGATGTGCCCATTGTAATAGATGGAAAGGTGAAAATTGTCCAAAGTGTCTGATAGCTTTGTGGAATTTGAGCAGCAAAGCTGGTGGACAAATAGCTGACTTCATCCTTAGTGAGGGAAAGAGTAGCTGTGGGGTGATGAGTGCACCAGCACTGAAGAACAGACCTTCTCTCAGGCAGTGAACTTACCAAAACATGTTCCTGAAATGCTAAATTAAAATATGTTCTTTCCTATACAGGAAAAGGACTCAAGCCTTTGTAACTAGAGATCAGTAGCCACAGCCCCCCAAAAAACCCAACAGAGGCTAAGGTGTAATACTGCTGAAGATGTATTTTGGAGAGTTCCATAAATGGGATATTTTCTTAATATATGTAAAGACACCACAGCAAAGATGTAACTTGTCTTATTATACATACACATCTTTTAGATGTGGGGGAAAACTACTATGGTTAGAAGTTACCAGGACTCTTAATCCCTTGAAATGTCTTCTGTGAGTCATTTGGTATATTGAAGTTTGGGGAGAAAGTCAATGTGAGCAATTTGTGACTTACAAAGGACTTGTACGGGTCATGTGAGAAAAATATTCTTTAAAATTTAGCTTAAAACTTCTTCCAGAGGGTAATTAAAGAAACTACTTGGGGGTTCTGTGTATGATAGAGCAGATAAAACAGTGCAAAACTTTTAGGTCATGTTCAGATTTATGTGTGTGTGAAAAACAGCTTTTTATTTCTGTATATATAACGAAGTACAGAAGCTAGCATTGTCATTCCTGGTAAATAGTTCAGTGCTCTAAATAACTTAGCATTTTGTAGATCTAAATAATATTGTTACTTTGGTTTGCTTATGAAGCAAAAATGGCTTCCACAAGTGTAAGACATCTGCAAGTTTCTCAAATATTTGTCCTGAAGAATGTCTAGATCTGGCCAGTCTTCTGATGCTGTCTAAATGAAGACAGGCAAAACTTTTTTACTCTTTATAAACCCGTGTGCAATGAAATGTAAGCTGTTACTTTGATATACTTTAATTTATTAAACATGCGACTTTTTTTTTCCTTTCCTTTTTTTTGTTACAATTTTCAGACCTTGGAATTTCTGGTACTACTTCAAAAAAGTAAGTTCAACTTTGTTTAAAAATAAAAGGAAGCTTTCAAATCTTCTGTATAGCCTTACATCTATTTTAGTGTTTCTTAAGAAACAATGAATTGGTTATGTCCCCCTTCTTGCGAATCAATTCTGAAAAATTCTGGAGAAAGTATTCTATTCTGTACAGGTTCACTTAATAGTCAAGGTTAAATGTTCCTCATGTAGCTTTTAAACTTGCTGTCTTTCGAGTCTTAGAAACATTTTTTTCCTGTGAATTACTCTCCTCATGTTGGATAGCTGATTTCCAACATATAGCTTATAGTGAACAAATAGTCCAGATAATAAATTGTATAGCTCCCCTTAGTAATCTAGGCTAATATATAATAGTTTTTTTATATTTTTACAGTTACTTATTGTGTAGGCATTGAAGTACTTGTAAAATAGAAGTTCATTCCATGCAGTGCAAAGCCTTTTTTTGCAAAAAGCAATATTTATAACATTGCATTTATTTTTTTAATGTATCTTCTTAGTCTAACTGCTTACTTTCATCCTGAGTCTTCCTCTGTATGCAAGACTTCAGAGTGTTTTGTGCCTCTGGAGATGATAGGAGCGATATGTATAAACACATCCAAGAGGCTTATACCCAAAAACATAGCTTCCTTTAATCTACTTTGTTCAAATGATGTATTTTATTCTGGATAGAGCAGCCTCTAACAAAACCTGGTTTTGCAACAGCCCTTTTATTCTGTGAATGATTTGTTTCTCTTATATCTATCAACTTTTTTCAGAACTGAATGCTTTCCTTCTTCAGCTGTCTGAGCAAGATTTCCAGCAATGAAATGACCTTTCAAAGACATCTAGCAGGCAGCTCTACTGCCTGGCCCCAGTAGAATAGGCAGTAGCAGTCATTCTTCCTACTTTGCAAGGGTATATGCAATATGTTACTTTCAGTCAATACTAAGTAAAACTTCTCTGTAATTCTCACACAAAGGCCATAACCATGTAACTGACTTCAGTATAGAGTGTACTGATTTCTACTGCTAACAACCCTTGAAACTGAGTGCCACTAAAAGTGTGTCTTTCTGTTAATAACTGCATACACCATAAGCTAATGTAGCTGCACGTCTAATATTAACTTATGCTGCAATCATTTTTCATTTTCACTGTGGGAGTATGCAAATAATAGCCTGCCTGTCTCCCTCTCTATTAGGGGAGACCTTCAGTGGAATGCTGGAGAGAAAAAGTTAACAGGAGGAGCCAACTGGCAGCCAAAAGTAGCACCTGCAACATGGTCAACTGGTGGTGTCCCAGGTGGTCCATTGGTAGGTGGTTAATCCATAGGTAATGCTGGTATTGAATATCAGTGTTTGTTGAGACTGTGCAAGCATACATGTAGGCACTGCTCCAGTCCACTGCAGCTAGAGAGTTTGCTTCTGTATAAATTATATGAATGTTTCAAGTTGCATTTTTTAAGAACAGATTTACAACTGGCATAAATAAATCTTTGAGTACAGGTAAATGAAAAATACACTAGTGTATTTTTCATCAAGATGTTGATCTACATGTACATTTAATACCTGTGGACATTTCCAAGTATGTGATTAGCTGTATAGGTCTTGCCAGTGTGAAGCCCAGGTTGATTGCCCAAAAGAAAATGCTGTTGATCCAAAGCTGAAATATTGGAAGAAGAGAAAATAAATAGGGAGTTTTTTTCCAAGTTTTCCTGAATGAAGTAGAGCAAAAGACTACACAGTATTCATACTGATCAGGTATGTTAGATTAGACTGATATTAGATTAGAAGTGGGTAGCTTATTTAGCAGGATAAAGCAGTCTGTTGGAGAACTTAAGATTACCCTGTAAAAAGTATTGAAAGGCACTAACTTTGAGAGAAGAGGGTTGAATTAAACTAAAAATCTAGATTTGGCACAAGAGCAACTTGATCATAAGTAAGCTACGAGAGTAATCTGAAGAGGGATCATATTTCATCTCATCAAAAGTCTCACAAGACATAAATCGGCCTCCATTTGTAAAAAGTTGGGTTGAGAGGGGAAGGAAAGAACTCTGAAGGGTGACCATAATCAGTTCAGTTCCTCACTGCCATAGCCAGGTGTTAACATGACCAAGCATGTTCCTTAACTTTATGGAAGATACCACTAACACATTGAGTGAAGTACAGGAAATTCTTGTAACATAAACTTTTTTTCTTAATAGAAAGGCTGGGCAATACTGTACAGTGTAAGTGAATTTTTTTTTTTAATCTCTTACTGTACTTACTTACTAAACATGAAGATACTAACACCGCCTCACCTGCACTACAGTTCTTACCACTGGCTTAAAACTAGCTGGAAGCTACCTAACATGGCTCCTCTTGGACTGTCTGTCCAGCAGACAATTCTCAGGCAATGTGTTGATATGGTAGTAGTGATGAACTATTTCTGTGCTGTAAGCTTGAAAATAATGTCTTCAAACTATCCTTGCTTTACTTGGATGTGAACTATCTGATGAGTTGTACTGCTTGAAATTTCAAACTTCTCTTGTAGTGATTTTACCATATGATAAATAATTAGTCTTTCTGGGAAGCTGAGTAGTTTTGGTAGCATTTTGTGAAACATATGTTACATATACTTCTTCAAAATCATGCACTTAGGTATTTTTTGAAGCCAAAGAAAACCAGATCATCAGAAAATATAAATGTGGAGACCAAAATGAAGCTTTTCTTTGTGTCACTGTTAAACCACTTAAGCTTGGTTCACTTCTTCCCTTCCTTGACCTTTCAATTTCTGGATTAGAATCAGCAGAATTTCATAAAAGCCCACTCCCTCAAGTGACCCTAGTGCTTTGAGGCAAAGGCACATTCTTTTTGTGTGGCCATTTTCTTGGCATCTGCCTCACTGGACTTTGGGCTACAAAGTGTTCCTGTGAATGCAGTCAGATCAGTGCATTTGATGCTTGAACCCATGTATTTCTATTTCTTGCTTTTCATACCTGAGTGTCCAGATGTTTGTTTTAGTTTGGGGATGCTGCTAGTACAGTACAGCTTTTAATTGAAACACTTCTCAGAAAACTTTCAGACTGAAATAGAAATTCATAAATTCTTAGCCAGAAAATGTAGGGTGTTTGATTAATGAATCCTGACTTGGCTCCAGCTTCCTAAGAAAATGGCATGTTTTAGCGTGGAAGCAGGGAGTAATCAAGGGCACTAAATGCAGCATTCAAAAAAGTGGACTGTGCAGTGAGTATCCAGAGATTTACTGTCCTTTGAACTGTAAGTGTGCTAGCTGTTCTCCAAGTTTAGTGGGATATAAATGACTCGAGGTAGGAGGTAAGGATGTGGAGGCACAGGCATGATCATACATGCGTCTGTAACAGCTTGAGAAATTGTGCCAATATGCTTAGGACATACAATAGCAGTAATGAAATCCTACTGCCATTTTTAAATCCCTTCTTTGAATGCTTTCTGCCTCTCTTCAGAGCAGTTAATAATTTGGATTATATATGTATCTGTGAAAAGTAAAGACTTGGATGCTTTCAAGGCCCTAAGGAGACTCTCTGCATGGGAAGTTACAGACAAGGAAGCCAAAAGTGATGATGTATAGGTTGTGGGGTGTATAGATAAGTGGGGTGGCCTTGTTCAAAGATGCTCTTGTACTGTATATCCAGTCAGACTACTAAACTAACAGATGTCTTCCTGAATTCTAGTGAAAGATAACCTTTTTTCCCCTTGTGTTATTTGAATGAAAATCGTAGCAAGTCAAGCATAAGAATGAAAAGCATAGCAAGATAAACTAAATTGTCCTTAGTAAAGTATGTAATGGTTCTGTGTAATGGCTTAAGTGTGTGAACTTCTTTAACTTAAATGAATCTTGGTGTGTAATTAATTTTTTTCCATTGTAAACTAATTATAGCAGCTGTTTCTCTTAGCTTTACAATCTGCTTAAGCTTTTACTAAAATACAGTGCTACGAGAAGTGCTGTAGTTTGCTAACTGTGATGAAATTGGGATGTAGAAGGAGGAGGAAAATGTGTATTTTCTTGGGCCTATTTTGAGTTGTATTCAGTAAATGGACTCTCTTCATGAAGAGAATGGAGTCTGCCACCCTTGCTTTCTTATGAACAAGCAAGCTGAGCATCAGCATAAGGACTCGTTCAGCTCTCTCATTCTTTGAAGACGTGTGGTTTTGAGGTTACATATGTGCTGCATAACAGTCCTACTTTCCTGAACAGCTTTGAGAATTCTGGAGACTCTGCATGGTTTCCAGATGGTTGGTGTTAGATTCTTGCTTTTTTTCTTTTTTTTTTGAATTTATTTTTTAGGCAGGAGCTGTGCCTCCAGCAAGTGCTGTTCCTGCCACAGGAGGTACTCCACCTGTCCCACAGCCAGGAGCAGCATTTGGGATGGTGAGTCTCTTTTGTTACACTGCTCTCCTTCCTTCCCCCAGACCCTTGCTGACCGTGTGTTAATTTGCAGCCCCCAGCAGGTGCAGGTGTGCCCATGATGCCTCAACAGCCAGTTATGTACGGTCAGCCTATGATGAGGCCCCCGTTTGGAGCCGCCACTGGCCCTGGTGTACAGGTAAACATTACTGCGAGACGATTCAATTGTTCTCCCTTTCTCTAGAAAGTAGCTTGTGTGTATGCATTGTCTCAGTTCAACTCTAGCTGTAGGTCTGTAAATGAGATGTCTTACAGGATCAGCTGTCTGGCCCGCAGCAGATCACATGAACGACCTTGATTTTGACGGGGTGCCTTGGATGAGACTAATGAAACAGGTTTGAAAAGTCTCTGCCAGCTAACTACATTCAGGTTTTGGGAGATACTTGAGTAAAGCTCAAAGTGGAGTTCATGGGCATTCCTATTCTGTTCACAACCTACAATAATTTACTAGGGCTGCACTCAGCATCCTTCCTCCCAGTCCAGCCAGAGACTCCTCAGAAAGCCAACCTTCTGCTTATGAACAAGCTGAGGTCTCCAGTTCTTGCACAACAGCCGTTTCTCAATAAATACAGCTTGGTCTGTTTGAGGCTGATAGCTTGGTACATTTCTTTCAGTGCAAAACAACTGCATTCAAGTATGAATTGCCATAGTGAATGCAACGATGGAGTGCACAGGATGCCCACTTTTCACAGCAATGCACAAATTTAAATACTGGGAAGGTTTTTTTCTAACTTAATTTAAATGAATAATCTTGATCTTCAATCCCTGTATTCTTTTGTATGTGGGAGATATATGACTGCTTCAATTTTTCATGTTTTTAAACTATATTTACCTCATCTGACTTTGTGACATTCACATATTTACACATATAGGGGACACAAGTTTGGCCACCTAAAACCAAGGCAAACCTATATTTAATTCTACACTAATTACATAAGCAGAAAACATTGTGTCACAAGTTAATGGTCGCCAGGGAGATGAGCTCTTTCTTTAATATGCTGAAAAGCCTAACATAGTAATTACTGTTGAAGTAGCTTGATTGAGTGGAGCTGTGCCATCCTTGCTGTTGAAGTGGACAGTGTCAGCTGCTTTTCGTAGTTTCCTAGGGATTTTTTTTTAACTTGAAGCTCATAAACTTGGAAGTGCAGCACCGTGTACCCACTCTGATGCAAAGATTTTAGCTTTTAGGCAGTAGGTGATGCAGCATAAGCTATAATACCTGTTCCCGGCTGTTTTTTCAAAGTAGAATTTGTTTTGTAATAACTCTGAAAATGAAAGGGGTCTTCCAGAGGAGAGGCAGGGAATGACTTAGCTGTAGTATTTTGCTTCTTTGTAAGTCAGATATCCATCTTGTCTTTCAAGTAAAGTGGGAGACTGAAGTTGATGATGCAGCTCTAAAATCTCACTTGTAACCCTGGAAACCAAGCCACCTCCTTTGTTTTGCAAATATTAAGCAATGAACATGTAGCAAACCACACTTTTTATGTAGGAAACCACAATCCCAATGAAGCTTGTAAGGATTTTCCATGTAGAAATGGGAATATCTTGAAAGTGCTCTAAGTAAGAAGGTACTTGGTCTTGCTTTTCCTTCTGCCTTAAACTGTCTCTGCACTTATCAAGAATAATATTATGGGACACAGACAATTTTTCAAGAGGAGTAGTCATCAAGGTGCCAGGGCCACGTATAAAGTACCTCCAGTGCCCTGAGTTAAGGTAGGGATGGGGAGGAGTAAGAACAGGATGGGAGAATCATTTGACCACTGTAGTGAGAAGTGTTGCATGGAACTTAAAAACTGACATTTCCTATGGAATAACTGATGATTTTTATACCAGAGGAGGAAGCTTTTATAATCTAGTCATTTTTCCAGTTTGACTTTGGTCTCTTACTTGCATTACCAATGTAGAATAACTTGTCCTTAAATGCCAGTTGCCGGGGTTTTCAGTTGTGCTCTGCAGTATGCACTCTGCTTACTCTGCACCTTGGTGTTTAACATCTAACAATTGCTTATCTTCTGTCTGGGTCGATGATCCTGACGCCATTCTGTCTTACAGGGAGAGAGTGATTGGTAGCTCTGCTAATTAGGAGCTGTAGTGTCTATAGCCTTATCCATTAAACCTGCCAAACATTGTTAACCCTGTAGTAAGGATGGAATCTAAACAATGCTTGAGCAAAATGGCACCACGCTGAACTTGCAGAAAAATGAGAACTTTGTATGCTTGCAATGTGCTTGTGTGAGAACAATCTATGTCTATCTAATGCTTGTGTATTCTTGTCTGCTTTGTTTTTCTCCTGCCTTCCTGGCTGGTGTTCTGTTAGCTTTCTCCAAGCCCAACTCCTGCTACTCAGAGTCCCAAGAAACCTCCAACAAAGGACCCATTAGCGGATCTTAACATCAAGGATTTCTTGTAAACAATAAGGTATTCTGTGCCTGTTTAAGCGTGTTACGCTGTGGTACATGTCTGGCACACAGATATGGTATAGGCCAGTAGCTCGAATATGACTGATAAAATTGTAGCTGCAGAGATAGAAACACACATTGATAATGAAAATCGAAATCTCTGTCCACATTCTTACTTTTAGCTCAAGCTTGACTTTTAGCTACTTTTTTGCCAAAAGTGACTGCCAGGAAAAGTTGTCTTCAACCTATAACTTTCATTTTTACCTTGTTTCTGTTCAGTCTAAGGTATCAGGTTTTGCTTTTTTCTTGAAATGAATACTGAAACATATAGAATTATGACAGGCTACAAATAGTGGTGGAGAAATGATGCTGAGGAGACTTATTTCAGTCTCGTGGGTGTTGAAACAGATTTTGTATCATAGGTGTGAAGGTATCAAAAGAGGAAAAACTTATATATTCTGGTCATCAAGGGTAGGTTGTTTGCATCTCTTAACTGCTGCCAGCTAATGTTCTCCCCTGCCACACAATTTTTTAAGGCACTGCTTTTCCGAATGCTAAGGCATGAGGTCCTGAGCAGTGCTATGTAGAATAACAGTGAGGAAGAACAGAGGAGTAAATGTAGCGAAAACTGGAGGAGAAGCAAAAAGACAGTACTGTAGAATGGAAGGGAAAAAAGGCCAAAATATTCCTCTCATAGTTTTGGAGAAGGGTGTTAAGAGGGCAAAGTAAAAATATCAAGTTGAATTGGACACATATGCCAATTAAAAAAAAAAAAAGCAGACTTCAGGTAAGCATTTTATAATGAAGACTAGAATAAGTTGCAGGATGAGGAGAGGACAACCCTTACATTACTTTAAAGCCTTCTTCATAAGACACTTTTCTTTCTTCCTAGACCTTAATTCTAAGACTCTTTCTAAGTCTTCTCTGCACTGGAGTTGGCAGCAGTGGATGGAATCAGGATGCTCTGAGCAGACATTGCCCAGTCCCACTTCACCCTTCTCCAAATTATAGCACCAGGGAGTGTACCTGGCACTTGGTGGAGATGACCAGGGAGTGGGAATGCACCTTCATTGCTGGGACTCACTGCTTCCAACTTGTATTTATAGTAGAGAGACAGGTAGTATATAGTAGAGAGATTCGTAATTGTCTGTGAGAAGACTGCTGCTTCATTAAAAACTGATGGCAACTCCTTGGGGGTGTAAAGAGATGAGCAGATTTGGTGCTCTTGCTAGAATGTGCTTTACTAACTCATTACTCCAGTTTTCATCTAATATTCTTCTGTATTCACAGCTGCAGTTTTTCTGACTGGATGCTAAAAACGTGAGTTTGGAGTCTACAAATGGATGCTCAGAGTTTCAAAGTGAGCCACCAGTACCAAACCTAGCGCTTACTCAGACTTTCTCTTCCTCCTGAAACGTGTAGCACAGCTGTGAAAGTGAACATTAGGAATGTGTACTACCTTAGCTGTTATCCCTACTCTCTCAGAATTTGTGTACTTGGGTTATTTGTGTTTTACAATTTAAACAATGGATGTATGTTTCTGATGCCTTCTAGTGCTTTTCTGAACCTATCCCATGGGGGCAGATTATGCAGCTGTTGTTTGGTGAGCCATTTGGAGCAATGTATGTGGTTTTTGAAGGTTTCAATGTATATAACTTTTTGAGGACACCTAAAATTTCCCTAGGACTCAGTTTCTCCTTTATCTGTTACAAAACATAGTGTGATAATACCAGGTAGTGAAGAAAATACTTACAAAATTGTGCAGAATACTTTTTTTTCCCAGTCATAGGAATCTCAATTGTCGTGAAAAAAAATGTTTTATTTTTGTGGCACTGTATATGTTAAGATTATTTAAAGTAATATAAGGAAAATCTTCCGTAACAAATACTTTTTCAATGATTTACCAAGAATGAAAAATCATATCTGAAAGAATACCATATTTATTGCTGGGTTTTTTTAAATCTATTTTAATTATTTAAGTTTTTGCATTTAAAATTGGCATATTTATTGGTTCTTGCTAAATGCACTGAGAATAAGTAAAGGGTCAATTTCTCTCCATGTAGTTGGGAAAAAGCAACCATAGTTGTGCTGGCATTAAGGGATTTCAAAGGTGAGAGCACTTTTTGGTATATTTGTAGTCAAAACATTACAAGTGATGTTACTCATCTCTGTTCAGTTCTTATGTACATCTCTTAATTTAGTGCTTACCTGTGTATGCCTTAGGCTTAGTGTTTTCTCCATTGCCCGAATGCGCTGTGAGTAGCTTTTGTATTATTGGTGATTAGATTTAATTCTGATCCAGAGATCCATGCCCTTTACTGTACATACTGTGTTTCTTTAATTTTTATTTGTTCTCATACTGTTTCTGCTGATGGCTTGGTGTAAGATCTTGACTCTTCAATGAGGTCACTGTTGATCAGTGTTAAAAGTGGCTTGGCAGTTCTCTGTAAAAGCATATTGGGTTGGAAAGATATTCACCTAAAGTCTTTCAAATGAACTATTTAATCAATGTATGGTACCATTAAAAGTGGTTGTATCTGAATTTGCTGTAGGGATAACATACACTGTAATGGGAAAGTTCTATAAAAAGCTGATTTCAAAATGGCTTTTCTTTGTATTTCAGTTTAAAAAAATCCCAAACAAAAAAAAAACAAACAAAAAACCCCAGTGCATGTGTGCCCTCTGAGATGCAATAAACACCTTGATCAAAGTAAATATCTTGTTGCCAGTTTCATAATCATTGAGATATTGAGCACAATAATATACTTTCAGAGGGGAAAAATATTTATAGGTCCTGACACTGATTGCTGAGTCTGCTGCATATGGTAATGACTTCTATAGAATCATTTAGGTTGGAAAAGACATCTGAGATTTTGGAGTCCAACTGTTAACCTAACACTACCAAATCCCCCACTCAGCCATGTTCCTAAGCACCGCATCTACGTCTTTTAAATACCTCCAGGGATGGTGACTCCACCATTTCCTAGGGCAGCCTGTTCCAGTGATTGACAACCCTTTCCATGAAAAGATTTTTCCTAATATCCAATCTAAACCTCTCTCTGCTACAACTTGAGGCTGTTTCTGCTTGTCTTATCTCTTGCTGCTTGGGAGAAAAGGCCAACCCCCCACCTGGCTTGAACCTTCTTTCTGGTAGTGGTAGAGAGTGATAAGGTTCCCCTCTGAGCCTCCTTTTCTTTAAGCTAAACACTCCCACCTCCTTCAGCCTCTCACCATAAGACTTGTGCTCCAGACCCTTCCCCAGCTCCGTTGCTGTTATTTGGACACACTCCAGCACCCCTATGTCCCTCTTGGAGTGAGTGGCCCAGAACTGGACACAGTACTTGAGGTGTGGCTTCACCAGTTCTGAGTACAGGGAAACAGTCAGTGCCCTGGTCCTGTTGACCACACTATTTGTGATACTAGCTAAGATGCCGTTGGCCTTTTCGGCCCCCTGGGCACACTGCTGGCTCATGGTCAGCCGCTGTTGACCAGCACCCCCAAGTCCTTTCCTGCTGGGCAGCTTTCCAGCCACTCTTCTCCAAGCCTGTAGTGCTGCATGGGGCTCTTGTGACCCCATTGCAGGACCTGGCACTTGACCTTGTTGAACCTCAAATCTTTGACCTTGGCCTGTCAATCCAGCCTGTCCCAATCCCTCTGCAGGGCCATCCTACCCTCCAGCAGGTCGACATTCCCACCCAGCTTGGTGTCGTCTGCAAACTGGGGGTGCATTTGATCCCCTTATCCAGATCATCAATAAAGATTAAACAGGATTGGCCCCGATACTGAGCCCTAGAGAACAACACTTGTGACCAGTTGCCAGCTGGCTGGGGCACCATTCACCTCCACTCTGTCTGGTGATCCAGCCAGTTTTCTACCTAGTGAACAGTGTACCAATCCAAGCCATGAACAACAAGCTTCCCTAGGAGAGTGTCATGGGAAATGATGTCAAAGGCTTTACCCAAAGTCTAGGTAGAGAATATTCACAGCCTTTTCCTCATCCACCAAGTGAGTCATGCTCTCACAGGGGAAGGCCAGGTCCTTGCTCCTGCCAGACTGTCTTTTTCCTAACAGCCCTCTGGACCAGGGGCACTCCTCTCAAGAGAAATCATCTCTAACCTCGCTCTTTGTGCTGATCCATTAGAGACACACCTGGACATGCAAGGGCCTGTCTCTTCTCATGGAGATGGTGCCAAAATGTTGAGATTCTTTAACTGAAGAGACATAGTCTGGAAGCTTTCTGTACTCGGTGCACCAGTTTCGCAGACCAGTTAATTATCAAGTGTGTGCTAGAAAATTGCTTTTCATAGTTTCTTTTATGTATCTGAATAACCTCATCAGTAATTTCATCTGGCCACCCTTCCCAGCTGCTTTCAGCTGTGCCCAGCGTATGGTCACCAAGGGTAGGGACAGCCTCATGGGCCTCTTGGGCATGGAGATTGCCTTGGGGCCAGCACCACAAAGGCCTTCCTTGGAAGGATGCTGGGTGGAGGAGTGAGTGGTGGACAGGACTGCACTTTGGGGCCTCAGAACGTCCATGTCACAGTGCCACCACGTGGCAGTGCAGGATTCACAATGCCCCAGGGCAGGATAAAGGCAGCCTCCTCTCTTGTCCTGTGGCCAGCCTGCTTAGCAGATAGCCCAGAGACATCTGAGACAAAGTCCTCAAGGAACCAGTGGAACCTCTCTTGAGGAACCTCCCTTGCAGGTAAGAAGATGAGGCTGGTTGAGACTGCTGGAGATTCTTCAAACGTGGCCCTGCCAGGATCTGGCCTTGTAGTGAAGTCCATCTGGTGGGTGGAAATCCTGCTTCAGCCCTCATAGAACACCAGCCCCTCAAAAGATGAGAAAAACCACTGACTCCAGTGGCAAGATCAAGGGAGTGCCTTCTGGAGGAGCACTTCAGGAGGGCAGGGATTCTCTGTCTTCGTTTCCTGCAAAGCCAGGGACAGGAGCCATTAGAAACAGGATGCAGAAATGTTGCAGTGCTTTGGAGCACCCACTGGTGTCCTGCCAGGCAGGGGAATGAGTCTTGCCTCCAAGGTCAATCAAACCTGGTTCATGTGGCCACTCTCAGAAGTCTCTGAGATGGCTCCATCTCCTGAGAGGCATGACCAGCCTGTGGGAGGAGGAGGCAGGTCTTGCTTTTGTTCAGCTAATGGCTGATCACCAGCTCTGGGGTCATACAGGAATTGTCCACTAGGGCAGATTGGCACTGATTCCCAGGGTTTTTTTACCTTCTTCTGCAGCATTGAGCATGACCACTTGTCAGGGTGCCTTTGGGCCAGTTTTGCCAGATGCCTGCTGCTCATGCTCCACAAAGTGCCCTATATTCAGGGGGAGGAAGATTTTTATTCAGAGGAGCTGTCGACTCCCTCGAAGGCAGGGATTCTCTGCAGGAGACCTCAACAAATTAAAGGAATGGGGAATCACCAACCATATGAAATTCAACAAGAAAAAGTGCCAGATTCTGCAGCTGGGCAACCCTGGGTGTATGTACAGAATGGAGAATGAGATGCTGGAAAGGAGTGCCACGGAGACGCATCTGAGGATCCTGGTCAATGGCAAGTTGGATATGAGTCAGCAGTGCCCTGGCAGCCAGGGGGCCAACCGTGTCCTGGGGGGCATCAGGCAAAGCATCACCAGCCAGTCAAGGGAGGTGATTGTCCCACTCTGGTCTGCACTGAGGCAGCCTCATCTTGAATACTGTGTGCAGTTTCGGGCACCACAATATAAGAAAGATACTACAGTGTTAGAGTGTCCAAAGGAGGGCAATGAAGATGGTGAAGGGCCTTGAGGGGAAGCCCTGTGAGGGGTGGCTGAGGTCACTTGGTCTGTTCAGCCTGGAGGAGACTGAGGGGAGACCTCATTGCAGTTACAACTTCCTTGTGAGGAGAAGAAGAGGGGTGGTGACCAGAGAGGTGGTCACTGTGGTAACCAGTGGCAGGACCTGAGGGAATGGCCTGAAGTTCTGTCAGGGGAGGTTTAGGTTGGATATTAGAAAAATATTCTTCCCCCAGAGGATAGTTGGGCACTGGAACAGGCTCCCCAGGGAAGTGGTCACAGCACCAAGCCCATCACAGCCCCTTGTTAGGGCTCCACTGGGCCCTTAAGGCTCACTTCTTGCCTGCTGCCCTCATATCTCCCAGGTACCACTCATGTCCTGGCTCACTCTGATTCCCTTTCCCATCACTGGCCAAGAAGCACAGTGCAGCAGTGTTTAGAGGGCAAAAAGTACGATGGACATAGGTAAGTACAGTAATACTTTGGAAAATACCACATACCTCATTTTCTTCTTCCTCCTCTTTTGTGAGTGATCAGTCCCAATCCTTGTTCTTCAAATTTTCACTTTTCATATAATAGGGACCAGTATATGAGTATATGACTATTTCATCCAAAGATGTGACACTGATGACAATTCTTTCTTCTCACAAGCTGCTTTCCTGTTTCTGGCAGTTGCTGATCTTTAAGCAGTACAGGAGAGATTGATACAAAGCCAGACTGAGCACAAAGCCACCAGTAAAATGGGGAGTGTGAGAGGAGAATTCTCTAGTTTGACCTTTAATGAAGCCTCAGGAGGCTTCATGAAAGCTCTTGATTTCCTTTAGCTAGAATAGTATTGGAACAGTGAAAGTTTGTAATACTGGTCCTGATTTCTTTCCTATGAGGTATCATTCGACTGATTATGAGTCAGCACAGCTTCAATTCTACAGAAATTGCTTGTGCTATGGTTTGTCTCATGGCAAGATGGAAGGAGATGAAATGGTTTCCTATGGTTTAGTGCCGTAAAGTTGTTCTGGTATGTGGTGACTAACCAGAGACCTCCTTGATGTAGTAACAAAATGAACTGATGAACCAGTACCAAATGCCAAGGCCTGCTTCAAAGTACTTTATAAACAAGAAAACACTGAAATGACTTGATCACACTCTGGTAAGGTTTGAATCTTAACTGAATTTCAAAGATATTTCAAAGTTGTGCAACTAGTAGGGGAGTTCCATTGCCTACGAGGTTTTTTCGTTATTCATTGTATTTTTACTTAGTAGTACGTTGGTATTCTGAATCTATTAAGTTTGATCTTGTAAAGGTTGATTTTATACCTCAGCCTTATTATGAGTGCTCTGTTGAGTTAGTGTGTTCTGGCTTAAAAATTGGTAAGGCTCAGCAAATCTCTATGTTTTCTCACTATTTGAACATGAAGACCTGAACAAGGTCAGTAACTGCACCCCCAGAAAGGCTCACCATGGTTTTGCCTACCCTGCCTATGTGCTATGTCTTGCAAAGTGCAGGGAACACTCAATTTCTTACCACTGTGTTGTGCATATCTTTTCAAAGTGAGGACAGCATTTTCAGAGGAGAATTATAACAAACAAGTAAATATATTTAGACCAGTTCAGTAGTGTCTCACTTAAATTGAGATGATGAACTGCTACTCACTGAATGCAAATGAATGTTTGTGATGTCACATGTTTCAAAGGGCCAAACCTCAGAATGAGGGCTTTCTCCTTGCCAGGTACATACGCCTGCCATACAATAGTTCATTTTCTGCAACAGCTTCATCCATGTCCACAACCCTTGGTCCTCGGTTTGGTTAGTGTTCTGTAGATCTCAGGACCAACAGCTCTGTGTGTGTGTGTTTATCATTGGGTATCCTGTGAGGAAATAGAAGCTTGGACAGAAAGGAAACTTGGTGAAAGAGCATCTAGAAGCTTGTGCACTGTAGGAAGTAAAACTGGTGTATTTCCCCAATATGCTGAGTAAGACTAAACAAAAGTGACTCGCTCTCCCTGACAAAAGGGAGTTATGAAATCTGGCTTGCAAGGAAAACACATGGTCGTCTCCTGGCCTGTAGACAAGAACATGTTCTTGTTATCATCTGAGTTTCATCATCCAGGCATGAACGCATCTGTGTCCTGCTATAACTAACCTCTTTTCAATACAAGCTATAGGGAAGCGTGGGTGGGGAGGAGAGCTCCCATCTGTGGAAGGAAGAAACTGTCTCCTTCCCCTGCATTTTTTCACAAGGGGAGGACAGGTTTCAGACAGCTGATATGTCCCTTATACAAACTCTTGCTGTCCTATGTGCCGGCTTCTTTAGAAGCTGGCACATCTGGCCATGTGAGACTTTTATAGCTCCCCCTTAAGCCATGAGTGTGTCAGGGAGTCATAAATACCTGGAGAACATGAACTCGGCTTACTGCAGAGGTTGTCATTAATTTTTCAACTCATTCGGCAGAACTGACTCATTTTTTTGACTGTTTGGAGTTAGCATTGCCTCCTACTCCTCTTGTCTGTCTGTCATTAATTTTAATGAACTTTATTTGAAACTTTTGGCTGTAAATGTACTGTAACTTGAGTTGAGGGCTTCTGGATTGATGCTGGTGTTTCCTCAAGTGAAAGTCTGTATGGTGAAAACTAAATTGTTACTGTCTTCTAAGGTCCTGGAGAACACCTTAGCATTTCAAGCTGGCTGCATGATCAGGCTGCTATCCAAACTTCTTGAGATTTAGTAAGGCAGCTGCAAAGGTTAGAGACTTGCCTTAAAAACCAAGCAGTAAAGTCAAAAGCAAAACCTGTGCTGGTGGGGGGAAGAGGGTAGAAAGGGAAGATGTGGTTTGTAAATGCTTTTGAGACTTTGGTATTATGAGGTACTACTTAGTGGTGAGGGACAGCATCTAGTTTATGAGTTGTACAGTAGCCAGAGCTGACACTTTTATCTTTCTGGTATGAATCTTTGCTCCTGCCCCTACTTCCCCATCCCTCACCCCAGAATAAGAGCTGCATGCTCAAGAATCTTACTCTGCATGGGGGAGAAAAAAAATCCCAATGATTCTTAATGCCTAGACAAGCCAACTGAAACTCCTGTGGTAGAAGTAGTAGCAGTGACACAAAGACTGAGGTAGTGATTCAAATCTTCTAGAACATGAAATATATCAGAAATAGTATTAAAAATCTTTTTTCCATGTGTTATGTATTGCTGGTGCTGTGAACAGTGTGGGAGGTGGCAGACGCTGAGTGATAATGAGGGGATGAAATAAGAATTTCAGAGATGGGATTACAGAAGGAGAGAGGCATATTTTAAAGCAGATAGCACTGCTATTTTTTCTGTTCCAGATCTTGGATCCTAAAGCTTCACCACCTCTTCTTTTTCCCTTAATTAAACTGCAAACTATGGAGGTAGCAAAGACCTAAAACTTGTTCCATTGCCCAAGACATCTTTGAACGCAATTAGCGGCATAAGAATAGTTGCCTTTTGGAGTTAGCAAAGGTAGTAGACCAGAGAGAGAAACTGAAACAAGTGAAGAAACGTGTATGGGTGTGACATTCACTACCAGGACTAAGGAGAGCAAACCTGTCCTCTGAGTGTATAGGGGAACCCGTGAAAGGTCTGGTGAATGTCCACCCTACACAGCATTGTAAAACACCTACATCCAAATGTTCATGGTTGAACATAGTGAAGTTTTAGCCATATTTTTTAAATATAGTTTATTATGATGGAAAAGATTTCTCTGTTTACCTACTGTCATAAAAAACTAAAGTAGCCATCTTTTTTAAAAGTCTTGACAAAGCACTCTCTCACTGTGTTGGAAGCAGAGATTTCATACCACTAAGCACACCAGCAGGTACTTTGAAGGCACATACTGCAAAAACTGAGTTAATCTTTCGGACTTAAACTGGTACCTAGAGATAGGTTACTTGTTATCAGTTATAACTGTGCAGACTAGTGGGATCTTGGTCACACAGGGTAGGAGGGATCCTCCCTCCACCTCTTAAGAACACCACCTTCCCATAGTCCCTGTCTGTACTTTTGCCTCCCAGGCCTGGAAAGAGGCCAATTGTGTGGAGGGGGGATTGTGTTGCACTGAAGAGAGGAAAGAGAAGCGGGACAGCATGGATGCACTAGGGAATGGTGGGGGATAGATGGTGTGTTCTTGTTCTTGTGGCTGCAGGTCGTCTGTAATTGAGGGAGGGAGTGGGCAGTGGAACATTTGGGGTGCAAAGTGACCCCAGGGAGGAGATAGCTTTGTGTTCTCAGCTTGTAAGCTGCTGGAGGCCTACAGTGTGTGTATTAAATGTCAGCAAGTAGATTTTGTGTACAAAAACAAGTTACAGCTGCAGGCAGACACCAAGCTTTAAAAGAAACAGCATTTCATACTCTGAGTATGTCTGTGTATAAATAAAAGGGATTTTTTTTTTAAATGCTGCTCAGATGCAAGAGTAGGACAAGTTAAATTTTGAAGTTAATTGTAAGATTATGCTTTATGCATCTACGATGTGTCTATCATTACATCCTATCAGTCTGGGATGACCAATCAAGAGGGTTTGTAGTGATTCTTCCTTACTGTATTAATTCTACACTGGCTCCAGCCAATTTATTTTGAAAAAAATCAAGGAGGAGATAGATCACTGCTCTTTTTAAACATGGAAAAACTAAGTTTAGCAGATTAACAAAGGAAGAAAGATAGTAAAAAAACCTTTTTTTTTTTTTTAAATAGAGAAAAATAGTAACACTGAGACCAGCAAACTGTGTAAGATTATCTTACTATACCAACTTCGGCTAAGATATTAGAGCATCTTTGAATCTTTCTTTTTGCACAAACTCCCTTCTTCTGTTCACAGGGCTGAAGCCACTTTGAGGTTTTGGTCCTTCCTCATTTACAGGAGAACCAAATTTTAAGATCTATTCCTGTGGACATACCTTTGGGATAGAGCACATCATTCCTTTTGTGCTTGGAAAAAGAGGTTTCCAGCAATGTACTTAAATCACCAATTCCCAGCTCATTTCCACCCCATCATGACAGTACCTAGCATCTGTCTAGCATCCCTGCTGCTGGGGCTGAACAGACACACCAACCTTTCTCAGCCCTGCACTTTGCAGAATGTGAGCTGTCCTGAACTAAAACATATATTTAA
>WEIV01017114.1:22656-49767 GCA_013390005.1 Calyptomena viridis
GAACTAAAACATATATTTAAATATATAAATAAATATATATAATTAATACGTGCAAGTTTGCAGGTAGCTAGTGAGTTTCCTTGCTGCCTGGGTCCTATGCTGCCAACATTGCAGTTTGCTTTGTGAACCTTTGCAGCAGTGTGCCTGAAATACTTTTCCAGTGCTCAATACAGAGCCCTCATTTCAGAAACAGTATTGATGGAAATCCAGCTGCTTACCTCATTAGGTTTTCTTCAAGATCTGGTTGTGAGGAATTTGCTTATAGAACCTTTGGCTCCAAGGCAAACTATGATGGAAATTTGCTTCTCTCTCAAAATATTTGACCGCCTGTGATGCCTGTAGGATGGCTTAAATGTTTTACTCTCTAAGGAGTGGTCAAGGCCCAGATGGAGAGAGGCAAGGCATCATTCAATATACTGTAGCTACTTTTAAATTGATATAAAAGCTCCATTAACTCCAGTTGCATACACATCACCCAGCAGTATATCTGGGTTCATGCGTGGGCTGTTTTTAAACATCTTCCTAAACATACGTAAAATTAAATTAGGTTAGTTATTTTGGACATTTTTTTTTCCTCTTTCGGACTTTACATTTTAAAATCCAAGATATGCAGATGAAAACACCTTATTACCATAGTCCTTGTAAAGACAAGAGACTTGATTCCCATTTATTAACAAAGACCGTACAAAAGATACTGTTCTTTTTCAAAGTAACATAAAAAATTACGTAGTGACAGTAAGCAGACTTTTCTATTTAAATGCTCAGCTATTTTTTAGGATTGGAAGTAGTAATTATAAAACTAATGTCTGTGTATGTCTGTAATGCTCCACATACATTTTAGTCTGAGATGCTACTAAATAAACCTATTTTTCAAAAGCAGCTCTTTAACCATGTAACTGGAAGACAGTTAATACTTTTTTCCACGTATATTGAAACCTACCTGATTTCTCCAGTATTTTCAATTATCTCAAAAAGGTGCTTCTTGTGGTTCCTAAATAAAGATTTGTTTTCTGAATGTTTTAAAACATAGCCTGACGGATTACATTCTTGATTATTACTAAGAAGTAATGTTAGGTTTGGATATATATGTCTTGCACATGTGTAACCAGTGCAAATAAGTGTTACACTGTTCTGTCCACCCAAAACATAATATTTTTTATCCCATATTAATTTCACCATGATTTCAGGATCCTGGAAAGCATTTATTGTAATAAAGTAGCTTATGTATCTCTTAAAATATTTTGTTTCTTTATACATTTGGCTTTGTGTTTTATCATCAAGATTGACTCTAATCCTACTCTGTCATTTAGCCTGGCACGCAGATTTTTCAGACAGCTCTTTTTTTTTTTGCCCCTAACAGATGTTGAAGGCTGGATTTGGACGGTTTGTGCTTTTAACAGCTTTTAGAAATACCTCAAAGAATTTGCAAATATATCACTAACAACCTCCATCACTCTTTAGATGAGGAGTATATACTGAGAAATTGGCAAATCATCTATATTTCATTAAAATGCATATTTTAGAGAAACAGAGAATTGTAAGAGTTGCAAGCCCTGGAAGCTGCAGTGACACCTATGCCAGGCTGTATCCCACAGACATTGTCATTAGCAAGGAAAATCTCCCATCTCAAACCCACAATGTTGTCTTTGCTGTACCCCTTTGGAACTAACATAGAAATAGCCCTCACTTATATTTTAAGTAAAACGCTTTACACCAATGTAGTATGGCAAGTGCTTGCTCTGGAAATCTTAAAATTAAGTGTCTGGTTTTGTGTATGAACTATCAGATCAGCCCAGTTTGCATGAAGAGCCTGTTACCAATGTGCTTCTCCCATTTAATGACCTTTAAAATAGCTGGCAGGCTTAGAGAATATTATTTTTCTAGTATCAGAGTTCAGCTTGCCAGTCAGGCTTTGCCATTTGAGACTGAACTTACAGTGCCTGGAGTCTTTAACTGGTAAGTCCAGTGTTTTGATAGATCTGTTAGAGATGGAGGAGAGATGCAACTGAAAAGAAATAATTTTCCTCTAGCCAAACTAAGCTAAACTGATCCAATCTGTGCTTTCCTGAGGCAGACTCTAGTGTGAAATACAATATTTTTCCCTTGGCAAAAGCATTTTATTGCCAATATAAAAGTTCTGTATAACTTTGCATACTGTTTCACTTAAAATTTGACTTTCTACTGCAGATAAACAAGACCAACACAGCTTTCTGCATTCCACTGCAAAGGCAATGCATTCAAAGCATGTGAAGTTTCCACTTTAAGACTGCTGGGCAGGATGGTAAGATAGAAATCACATGTATCTACACTATTCCCCTGCTCTAAAACCAAAATTGTGTAATACTAAACAGATTTTTCTAGAAGACCTCCAACACAACAGCCTTTCCAAACACCACTACAGAACATCACCACCTTCACCCTGAGAGAGCTGCTGGGTTTTTTTGCTCTATTACTTGATCCTTCCTTTCTTCTGTCTATGGGGATACTCTTTGTTCTTTGCAGCAGCAATGATGGTGTGTGGACAGTTATCATGGTCATGATCTTGGTTTATGCCCTCTGCCTTCAAACTTTCCTTGCAGTCAAGTTTTCTAGGTATTTGTCTTGGTGTTCTCTGCACTGTCTTCAACTGGTCTCCACCTCCACCTCTGCTAAGAGGAGAATAACATTGGCATCTCACTAAAATAAAAACGGAACAAAACAAAACAAATTCTTTCCATGCACACAGTCAATAAGTAGTATGAAAAAAAAAAGTAAAATCTTTTTAAGAGTGGCTGAGAGTCTTGTGGTTATTTTTGCAATTATCTGCTTCATAGGTAACCTTATTTCCCACCAGTCTTGTATTGCTGAGCTGTATCTTTATCATGTTTCTACCAGGAGCTGGATCCACAGTGATACTGCCAGACAAGCCTAAAAATTTACAAAAAGTTTTCTTTTAAATTGGAATGAGAGAGCTGGCTTCTGGATCTAGGAATGTGACCTTTTAAGTGTCTAAAAACACTTGTCTGGAAGCTGAGTTTTGCTAAATTAAAAAAGAAAGCTGCATTGTGGTCTTGAAAAGTAGGTGGCTGCACCCCTCTGTCTCAGGACCATGTAATTTTGGCTCTGTGTGGGCTCTGACTGCTGTGGCAAGAGATGAACACACGAGGGCCAGCACAGGTTTGGCAAACAGGCTTTGCTTACAGCCTCGGCCCTACCTTGAGTGTTAAAAAAAGGGCTAGAATAGGATTATAATGAAGCATGGAATTTCCTAAGTTCTTTACAACATTTAAAGTGCTTTAAACTTATGCTGTTTAGTTGCGCTGGGGCAAAGGGGGTAGGAGGAGGAAAAGGCAGGGCCATTATATATACTGGAATATGAAGACTTCACTGTTTCTGTAGAGTCATGATATTCTTTTTCATAAATGGTATGTAAAAAAATGCTGCATATAAGACCTATCTGAAACAGCTTTTTTTTTCCCAGGAAAAGAAAAAAATTTAGATTAGCACTCGAAGGCTGTGCTGCTATGAGACATTACCTTAGCAGCAAGGTTAAATAGCAGGTGTAATAAACCTCAGCCGGCTACTGAGAAAGTTTCCACCAAATTTCTCCAGGTGTTGAGCAGATGTGGATCCCACACAGGGATTGTCAGGGGTTGTTCACCTCTGACAGGTGAACCCTCTGTCAGGGGTTGTTCACTTTTTCCTTGAAACTGTTATTTCAATGGATCTTGTGATGGGAACCATTTACGGCCCAGTTAGTATAATTTGATTAATAGCATCAAATCATTGCTATTTTTGCAGTCATTTAAATCAGTGAAGTTAAATCAGTTTCTCTTGAAGGGCAGGATGTGTTTAGGAGATTAAACTCTGTGCTCGCTGCAGAGATCCAGAGCCTGTGACCTCTCCCTCAGTTAGCATCTGTGGCAAGAGGAACTGTCAGGGCAGCTCAGAGCTGTTTTGTAAGGACGTCACAAGATTGTTCCTTCAGCTGGCAGCCTGTGTTTATGTTGACTCAGAGCTTATGAAAGCTCCAGATCTGATGTGTTGTCTTAGAGCTATGAACACTGGCTTCCTTTCAGTGATTTTGCCTTTCATTCTCTGTTTGCAGCTGTTATCTTAATAGCACTTTGAAGTGGCTTCTCTTAAACAGCAACCCAAGTTCCTCATTGTAAAGCAATATTAGGGCATTATTTTATTTTATGTGTTTAGTGTTAAAGTAGAAAATGAGGTGGAATTCCAAAATGGGAACAGTTAAAAAATTAAAAAGTGGAATTAGCAACAGAGAGAACCCAAGATAGGTGGGAAAGAATGAGATAAAGCTGCAAACGGTGCATTAAAAACAGTTGTACAAACACAGAAAGTAGATTCATTCCAAAGGGCAGGACTCCATGGAAGGGCAGGCACAGTGGGACTGTGAAGATGCTCTGGCCAACCAAGACACTGGAGGAGAGACTGAAGCAAGGGGACCTAAGGTGAGACCTACTGTCCTGTTCAGCCAATGAAGCTTCCTAACCTGGGGAGAGCTTGGGATGGGAGGGTGCAATGTGTGTAGCAGGAGAGGCACAGCATGAGATTCACAGAACAAGGGATGTCTGAGCCTGCACATCAGTGATGGTGGTATTGGGAGGAGGGGGTCTGTGCTCACCCCTGCTGCATTTCCTCCAAGGTCTCTGCAGTGGAGCAGGGCACAGATTCTCTGGTTGCCTTCATCCCTCAGGTCTGTGCATGCCTGATGTAAAGTGTTTTGAAGACTAAGGAAATCAGTCTGAAGCAGCACCCAGAAGTGAATAGGGAATCAATGAAGTTTGTTGCTTGTAGGACTGAGGCACATGTTTCCCAGCCATCCTGGTGGGAAGCAGCAGCATCAAGTACATACATTACTGGAGTAGGATAGTCAGGACTTCTCCCCACATCATCACATTCAGAAGTGGTCTGTATGCAAAGTTTCTAATACAAAAAAGAAAATCAAGAACAGGTGTTTCATTAGCCTGATAATAAAGGAGTAGAGCATTGGGTGGAGGCAAAGCTGATATCAAATAATGAGATACAATTAGTGGCAGCTGGTTTTGGTTTGGTTTGTTTTTTTAAGCCTGTAAACACTGTTTTTGCACAGAAGCCTGATTTTATTTAGTCCCAACTGGCAAGGAAAAATCATTTTCAAGAAATGTAGGACTTAAGCACATCAGTTGAATAAGCAGCATTATTGGATCACAGATCACTGTTGGAACAGGGTAATTTACAAGCAAGAAAGTATCAAATTTAAAGTGAATACTGACAAAAGGACTTTCTCTTTTGAGTTTTGGTTTCCTTTTTCTTTCTTTCTGAAAGAAAAAAACCCACTTACAGATTATAAATGCGTGGTGTATAGTGCTCTGTAGCAAGTGAATACATACACTATGGGTCAAATTTCCTTTCAAGGCTGAGCATTGTGAATGAGACAAGAGTATGATGCAGAGTTTGATTACTAGAGCTTATGCATTAAACTCACTCATTAAAAATAGCTTCATACATCCTCCATGTAGACAAAGAGCAAAATGTATAAAACCTAAAATTTCAGTGGTCACATCCTTGAAAGCCTCTGCTCACATCCACCATTTAAGAAGGCCAGGTCTGGGCCCAAGCTCACAATAAGCAGTAAGAGGCTGGTAGCACTAGAAGGCCCTGCTGCTGTCGGGAGATAGTTGGATAGACAACCAGCAGCTGATTTTCTTTCACCACGTAGCTCTTTCACCACAACTCCGGAAGGCATCAATGTCCTGCACAGACAAGTGTGGCAGAAAAACCCATATGCCACACATAGCTATAAATTCTCCATTGCCTTTCTGCATAAACTGTTTTCCTCCAATTTCCCTGTTTGTGCTTTTCTTAGAGATGCCTTTTTTTTTAAATCCCCTTTACATTAGCCTTTGGGTTAATTTAGCATTCTCTTTTTTGATTTAATTCTGGGGCGGGGAAGCCCTTGCTGGTATTCAAGGCCATGTTGTATCCCCACCACTGAGCGGGTTTGTTCACTCCTGTACAAAGGCCAATAATATTTAGCTGATGAATCATTCAAGAAAAGGCAAAGGAATTTAAAACATAAAAACTAGAGTTGCCTTTCACAGTGGGAAAAAATAGAAATCACATTTTCTTCCATTCAGTAAGACACTGTGCTTTTTAGCTGTTGATCACAGGCTTCACCTTTGCCTTCTCTTGTCCTCTTCTCCTCCCTGCTTCAAAATGTCCACAGAGAGATACAGCCAGAGAGAGTCCTTTGCCATGTGCTGTCTCCAGGCTGCTTTCATCTTTGATTAAGCAAAACTGCAACCAGCATTTAATCCATAAACTTGGAAATTAAACTGGAGGGGCGGGGTGAGAGAGTGCTGCAACTGCAGCCAAAGGGCAGCTAAATAATTTATCTGAAAACCAGCCCACTTTGGTTTGGTCCAACGTTTTCAAACTCTCTGACATGGAAAAGAAGTAGAGCCATAGCAACTACAATAAGTATGGTGCATACATAATTACCAAGAGGCACAATCTTTGAAAAATATTTGTGTGGCTTTTCCAGTATGTTTTCTTGGCAATAACAGCTGAAGGATTAGACATGAGTAAGGTCTAGAGACATATTTGAAGAAGGAGGAATGAATAATTCATCGGGAATATCTGCACGATAAACAGCATAAGGTGCCACTTCTTTGATGGATTTGAGTGTCTGTTATTTGGTGATGGTGTTTTGAGCATTTGTTAAAGAGGATGGGAAATGGAAGTATGACTCGAAAATACCTGCACAAGTATCTGGGCTGTATGGGAACATTTTAGGGCTGAATAAACATTTGGATAGGATTCCATTTCAAGCCCCACAGGGCCCATGAGAGTGTGAGATCCATAACATGTGTTAGAACATATCTTCCATCAAAAAAACCACATCCGTGCCACTGGCTTGGGAATGGCCTGCAGAGGACACATCTGTCACCCCTGGGTCTTTGTTTGTGTTCCCTGGGTAGAGGCTGAGAAACATTTCTCAGGCACCAAGACATTCTTCCAAATGATCCAGCAATTATAAGATTTAGGCCCTGTTACCAGCCCCAAACTGACTTTGGTCCAGGTGACAAAGCTTTCAATCCTATTTATTTCCCTGTGGCACTTACTTCTCCCCCATGTAATGACCCATGTAAGCGCTGGTGGGTAAGTCCTTGCCAGACCCTTGGCAAATATTGCTTGTATTACACACATTGTTAATCATGGCTGTAATAATTTCTTAA
This sequence comes from Calyptomena viridis, assembly GCA_013390005.1. Taxonomy (NCBI): domain Eukaryota; kingdom Metazoa; phylum Chordata; class Aves; order Passeriformes; family Eurylaimidae; genus Calyptomena; species Calyptomena viridis. The sequence goes on from WEIV01017114.1 coordinate 29,877, forward strand.
CTTTCCATTAAATATTTCCATCAGCTCTTGTCCTTGCCAAAAATCTCTCCTTTGACTATCAGAGATAAAATCAGCACCAGTTTCAAGGGCACAGACTTAAGATAATTCTAAGAACCAAGATTATAATATTTTCCACACTCCTACTTTGACCTGGTTCAACAGCTCTCTGAGGTAGAAAGTATAACTGTAGCAAATATCAGAAACAGAACTAATTACTTATTTTAGAATTAATAAATTGTGACATAGACTATGAGTCACTTCCTTACTGAACTAATTTTTTTTTTTTTAACTCATCCAATTTGCTCATGGAGTAATTATCTTGAAGACAGGGAGGTTTTTTTCCCAGAACAAATTTAAACAGACATTAATATCTTGGAAGATCATGTCCCAGATGATTCACTGATAACCCATCACAGGCACTTACAGAATGAAGTTTGTGTAACACAACCATAGCTAACAAACTGCATCATGACAGAAGAAAAGAAAAACAACAGAAAATATTTATTGACAAAGTAAGTGCATCATTTAATATCTCAACATAGCAAAAGTTTGCATTTATTTTCTCGAAGGAATGGTCATTTTGTGCAGTTAAAAATATTATAAAGTTTTCTGTCAGTCTTTAAAAAGTTAAGAACATTAAAGAATCATCAAAGCTACCTCTGGAGGTTTTTAACCTAAATGCTCTGGCATTCAGAGCAAAAGGCTGGTGCAACAGGGACCCAAATATACTTCCAAATCCTTTGAGATTAGAGTGAAATTTTAAGCTATCAATTTAATAATATTCTTTATTTTTCCCTCCTGTCATTCTATAATCCAGGAATTTGTAGATGGAAATGTTCTGTGCTTTAAAATTAGAAGCAGTTGATTAAATTTCTATGAAGATACCAAACACAAAACAGAATGTATTTGAAAAAATTTATTGGCTAGAATTTCTAGGTACATGCAAAAAATGGAGCCAACATTTAAATGCCTCAAGTCTAAGATTTTTTGTTTGATTTTTTTTTCCAATGGGGAACAGCCTTTACAGGAATCCCAACAAAAGGTCAGGTTTGAGGAACTCGCTTTACTTACTACACTCTTGGTGATCCAGTGTACTGGGAGGTTCATACTGCCAAGCCTTTTGGTCAGAACACGGATCTGCTGCTTTCCAAGGATCCTAAATGAACAGAAGTGTAATCCCTGCAAATTCAGGCAGGGATTGTAGATCAGGATCAAAACTCCTGCCTGCTAGTGGTGCCTGCCACAACCCGAGCCCTCTCACAGCTCCTTCCTTGTTGCTGTTGGCTGCAAAGAAGAGCCTCATCTTTAACAGGAAAAGATTGTTCATGAAACTTGTGGATTTTACATTTTTACTTTTTACATTTACATTTTAATTTATACTGTTAAGTCCTTATCAGCTGCCTACTCTTTCTTACAATAGATCCCTCTGCTACCTTGCAGCCATTTCATCTGGTACTTTTCACACTTTCTTTATCCCTCGTATACCACTTCCATCTTCCTGGTCTTCCATAACATCTACTTCTCTTGTTCTCTCCGTACTATTTGCTGTTTGCTGCCAGGTCATCCCTTACAGAACAGAAAGAACTCCCCAGCTGCTTCTCTCCTCCACATGTAGATTATTCTTTTTTTTTCACTTAAGCCACATTCCTGCTGATTCATATTCCATGCAGACTCATAAATCTGCAAAATTTAGATAGTAAATTATAAAATGAGTCATGGAGTTTAAGCAATTTTTAAAGCACTGGGTACTCTATACCTCAGCTAACAGAAATAATTTTGCTACATAGCCTTGTGCTTTCCTTTTGTTAAGATAGTACAGACTTAACTTTTCACATTGCAGATAAACCCCTTGATTTCCATGGTATGTCTCAGAACCCCAGATTAAACACATGCACAAATACCTTGCAGAAGCTGGTCTGAGTGTGTTAACGGCTTGTATATGAGGCCTGGAAAAAACTTACTTGTTAACTTTATAGATTCCAGTAGCCCCCTAGCAAAAAGGAGGTTTGACTGAGTTTGTTTTTTCCTAAAGCAAGAAATAATGGTTAAAGAAAAAGATCTGCTATACCAACTCTATGGAAAAGCATTATACTGATGAAAATAAACAATGTTTGTTTTCAGGCCCGGTGCCTGGAAAAGGAAAAATCTTTTAGGGAAACATCACAAGGGCTCAAAATTCAACCTTGATGCTGGTGTCCTAGACAATAGCAAGATCTAATCTACTAAAAATACCCCCTCCTCTTTTTTTCTCATTGAGAACTAGACAGGAACTGCAGTTTTTTTAAGGAAATCAGAGATAATCATGGCTCAGAAATTCTAGACCCCTCTGCAGTTGGTACCAAGAGCTCAACACAGAACATTGAACTCCTGGGATTGTGTGTAATTTAATTTATTAACTATTCCAGAAATCCCTGAAGTAGGTAGTCACAATGCCTACCTTAAGCATTTTCTTCTCTGTTAGGCCAAGTGGCAGAGTGAAATATTGTCTGGCATGTAGAGACAACAGGAATAACATTTTGTCTGGGTCTTCTTGTGCCTGCATTCCCTTGCCTGAAAGTGCTGACCCAATCAAATCATCACATGTTCTAAAAGCCTGTATATTTGCATGTATTTGTGCATGTGCAGTCAGACACAGAGGTATGTGTATATATATATATATATATATAGTTTTGATTAATTTTTGTGTTGCTCTGGCCAACGTCTTTAATCTCTTAGCATCACAAAATGAGGCACTGAGCATCTAATATTTATTCTCTGAGGAAAATCATTTGTTATTAGCCTGGTATGAGAACTTCAGGTCATAGCTGAGACATTTACAGCACATGATTATTATAATAAGACAATTTGAAAGCTGACATCAATATTTTGCATTCTTAGCTTCTTCCAATTCCCAAACTGATAAAGAAATACATTATATTTCTGCTCCTGAGAAACACACCTAAATAAGATTCAACAAAACAAGGTATTTGCTAAGCCACCTTATCTTGATCAGTTTTGGACCCAAATCAACAATGAGGATAATTGTAAAAAAATCCATGGACTTGGGTTGTCTTATATTAGATTAATGATGTGGTACCTTAATTGTCACAGTAACTATGGAAAAAGGCACTTAAGAAAACATTACAAAGCTGACTAAAGAATATTGTAGGCCTGTTGCATAGAACAAGAGTATTAAATACTGGACTGATGTGATTTAAAATTACTGTAAGCGAAGCCATATGTCTTAATAGAGACGTTAACAACAATAAAAAATAATTAAAACTAAAATCTTAGCGATCCACTTCTAAACTTAAAAAATTATTAGTGGTTTCTGCAAACAATCACACAAAATAAAATTAAAAAGGAAAAAAAGAAGACAAAAAAAGAGAAGTTGTGTTCCCTGGATGGGATGACATTAAAAGAAATAATTTCTTTTAAAGTAAGATCTCTTCCAATTAATGAAACGTTGTTAGAATTATGATATGGAAGCAAGTCTTAAATTTTTATGCTTTGGCAATAATAAGACAAAGAAAGTTGCCTGCACATTCAATGTGTCAGGTTATATACTTCCAATCATCTACAAAAAATGTGGGGTTATTAAAAATCATCTTATTTCATCCAAAGATATGACAAGTATGTTTTAAAGATACCAACAAACAAGTAATATTTTTGAATCTTGTGACATTTTTTTCTTCTGCAAAGGAAGAAAATGTATTTTGGTCAGCATAAATTTATGGTAAAAAAAATTAAATATTATGGTACTGCATATTCTAGAAATATTGAAACCCAAAGGATATGTTCGGAAAGGCACAGTATCACTTTATGTTATTAGATTAACATAGCACCATAACAATTCTGTGCACCTCAGAATCTTGACATAAAATAAAAGATATACACTTGTTTAGCAATCATCAACAACCTTTAAGAAGGTGATTTGCATTTAAAGGTGAGTAAAAGTCAAGTTTTTATTAAATATATGGTTCTGCAAACATACTGAACCAAATTATTTGCTAACTACTGCTCCTATCTAACAAGATACCTGTTATAATGTACAGAATAGTTCTACCATTCAGAAGGTGCTATAATTTAGTTGGGAAAGTTGAGGTGGAGTCTGAATATGACATGATTAAAACCACCCACTTTGCAAAACCATATAAAGTCAAACTACAATATTGATTTCCAGCTCTCAGTCTAAAACATACTATCCTATCTATGAAGCTGAACTTTGATTAAAGTAATTTATAAAAACGGAAGAAATGTTTAGCACCCAAAAAATTTATCATCTGTGAAGCTCTAAATGATTGTCAAATAGCCACTTCAGGAGTCAGTGACTTCTGCCAATGGCAGAAAAAAAAAGCTAAACATTTGACTAGAAATTAAACCTACAGCTGTCCAAATACTAATTGGAATGCAAATGCATGTGTTCAACATTTCTATAACTTCTCAAAGAAAATTTAAAGGTATTAAATTATGTCCTGATGTTTCTTCTTCTTCCAAACGTGGAAACTTCTATGTTTGTTAATTACTTTTGGCTGTTTTTACAGCAATGAAGTGAAACTTGTCTTTAAGGTCTAACCCTCAGCTACATAAATTTGGAATTTCCATGGGAGTGTTTCTGCAGCAACCAGAAGAGGAAGTTTTCCAAACTAACAAGTATGAACTATACTGCTGCTTGTCAACATGGAACTGTGGTCTTTAGAGAATGCCAGAATAATGTCTTGTTCTCATGCACTTCTCTGGGTCATTCTGCACATACAGTAACATGCTCTGTGCACAACTTGCATTTGAAAAATTGGAACAGAACCCTGAGAAAAGTAAATCCATTGGAAAAAATAGATATTGTTTAATAATATCAGTCTGAGATGTTTCAACCCTTCCCTTGGAAAAAAATGACGAACAGGTGCAGTCATTTTTTTTTCTCATGTATGATTTGAATTTATCAAAATTGCAAAGATAAATATAGTTTGGGATTTTAAGTGCATATTTAGGGTTGATTATAATATTTTGTCTGACAATTCTACCCATCCCCCAGCAATTCAGCATTCCTCAAGTTACCATAGCATTACTTGTGAGCTTTGAGTTCAAAAACATTCTGACATGGAGTGATGTTCTTCCAGTAACTGCTGCAGCCAACTTTCACTCTATGGCAGTACGGGTGCTAAGCAAGTAAGGTTCAGCTCTCTTCAGCCTTGTGTGCAATTCTCATCATTCCCATGTATCCAGAAGCAAATCTGGGCATATTTGAGAGGAGTAATTCTTACTGCTACATTATAATCCTGCTGTTCACCATTGATATCCACCCACTGATGGCCTGAGTAAACAGCAATGATCTTGCGTTTCCACTTCTTTTTGTTCGGCTCCTTAAGACGGAGATAGATGCCAGATCCAGTGGAGCCAGGCTCAGCATCACAGTACTGATAAAAGAGATCATTGGACTCATCAGATATGCTACAGAATCTGTAGACCAGCTGCCCAGACCGATCATTGTCAAAACCTGAGAAGTGGATCATGCTCCCAGGCATCATTTTGATTGTTGGGCTGATTCCCAGCTCCATATATTTCCTTTTGTGGGGACGCTTGAGCTCAAGAACAGCATAGTCATAATCCAGGGCAATATCCCCAGAAACACCCTTAAACCAGCCTTTTGGGATGTGGGTACTCTTCACCCTGGTCCACTGAAAGGAAGGCATGCCATCTGAGGTCCCTTGCTTTCTGCCAGGCCTCCTCTGCTTTCTCCCGTCACCTTTGGATTTTTGCCTTAGTTCTGTGGCAACTTTGGGGTCATCTCTGGCTGCAGAGACTTCTCTCCTGCTTCTTTTAGGGCCTTTGCGTTTCCTGCCATTGCCTTTGGATTTTGTCTTCATCAGACCCACCCTCAGTCTTTTGCTGCCCTTAACATAATCCTTGCCATTGTGCAGACAGTGGGCTGCTGTTAACACGTGCTTGGGGGAAATGAGAATGCCACTGCAGCCAGTGGAGATCTTCACAGCTGTGTTGAACGGAAAGTTGGTCATAAACCGCTTGTCATAGATGCTGAACCTACTGTCTGTTCCATATATCTGCCTCTTCTTTCTTGTAGACCTCCGTGTGGTTGTGTTTCCAGCTGGGTCAAGCACTAATCCAAGGACATTTACCTCAGTCAGGGTCCGTGTGCCATTTTCAAAAACAGTCTCATAGGATAAGAGGTCCTTCAACTCAGACAAGCTTGGCACTGGTAGTTTTCTTTGACACTCAATTCCACATACACTGTTTAGTTCCAATTTGGAATTTGCTTCAAATTTAGGGTTGTCAAGGGAGAAAGTTCTTTCTCTCACAATCTGGGGAATCTTCTTTAAGTGCCAAGTAAAATCTTGTTCAGTTTCTGTTCCAATACTGAGACCCAATATAGGCATGAAAAACATGAATAGCAGCAACACGTGCTCCATTTTATTTTATTTTTTTCTAAAACAAGAAAGAGAGATTTGAAAATACACTTTGGAAATATACACAGTTATCTTAGTATCTTCAAAGTGTAATCATGCAATATTAGAACTGACATCAGTGGAACAGAATTCTGCTCAAAACAGAATTTAGATATTCCTCAGATATTCCCTGTATTGCCTACAACTCTTCCATGGTCTCTAGCAAGATGGATGCAGACAAGTCAGCCAGCATCCATGCTGAGCTACCTGCTGGAAAGTGAAACCAGCTGTTTTACCTGCTTTTCTTTCAGTTGGGCAGCAAGCTGTCATTCCACTTGGTAGAGCACCCTGGTTTTATTTATCCCATAGAAATGCAATTATGCATTACGTTTTTGCTTCTCTTCTCTATAGCTACTGGTTGTAGGTAGAATATAGTTGAAAACCATCAGTGTATCCAGAAGATGGGATCCAAGCAGAGATGGACAGACAGAATACACTCATAAGACTTAGGACTAGGAAACCAGAGCAGTTGTGCTCTTTCATGGAATGGCCAAAAAGTAGGAGCTTTAACTGACCTAAAAGTCACCCACGGTTCTGAATTAGCCACCCAGGTAAGAACTATGAATCTGCCTATTATGAATAAAGGTACTTTGCTAATTATTATCCCAAGGAACCAACTTAGGCAGATCTTCTGTCCTCTTTCAAAGTTTGTGTTGCCTGGATGTCAGAGATAGAGCAATTTGAGCACCTAAAGAGGTGTCACGGCCCATTTTAAATGCTTTAACTTCATGTGCTCTGAAAGGCAGGGGTCTCCTGCTGACCCTGTGTTTTATCTCCTCCCCTGTGTGCCACCACCACCATACCCTCATTCATTACCTATGTGTGGGTGTCTGAATCTCTCTCAGAGTGTCAGAGAACTTCAAAATCCATGCTTGGAGGGGACAGAGAGACAAGTGAGTTGCTGGTCTAGAGGAGTCTCCTGGTTATATATACATGCAGGAAAGCTCAGACAAGTAGGAGGGGCAAGTCTGCTTAGTCATCACATGCCTTTTTCCTGTAGAATCCCACGAAGGCTGCAGGAATTGTGCTGTCAGTGTTTTATTGTCATATACAGAATGCCTCACATAGACAGGGTGATGCACCACACAAAGAGCTAATACTTTAAATGGGAAAGAGAAAAAGCAGTATTACTCCCATCTGTAGCTGGGAAACATTCAGGAAGAAGGCAAAATTGTTAGAAGTCTGGGGCAGGGCCAGAAACTGAACCAAGAACTCTGGATTCTAAGCTTAAAACATTACTGGAAAGACCATTTTTCTCCTTTACTAGCAGTGATGTCAGTGGCATTATCCAACTACTGGCAGCTGCCATTGGGAAACCTATACTCAGTTCCAACATCTTTCACTCCAATTGCATGGAAACCTCAACTGTGAAGAAAAGGGCCTATGATTAAACTTTAAGAGCCAAGCAATTCAAGGTTATGTATGTGGTTAAGCTCTCTGGTTTACATTGCAATGGCAGTTGAGAATAACAATTTAAATTTAGTTGAGAATAATAAAAGTGCTGCTGCCCAGTGAAACAGCCTGGCTATCTAAAGATCCAGCATAAAAAATAGGGATATGTGTGCAACATGGAAAAAGAAATAACTGCATCACTTTTAAAACTGGATAATGGACCAATTATGATTTTGAGGCATCTTCACCCTATAGACATAGTTGTTGTCCATAAGTAATAATTATAATTCTTCAGCTAAGTAAGCACTACAGTTTAACCACAGCTTGTTGGTTTTGATGCCAAATTCAGAGAATGTTTTTGTTTTAGCATAATTTTGATACTTTTTACCTTTGCCAGCATGGAACACCAACTTTGAGCCAGAGTTGACTTACTAGGATATATACATAAACCACATTTTAAAATACAGTATAAAGAAACCCTCCCTGGCTTTAAAGTAGCTAACTCAGGTTTTGGAAAAGATGTATGGACTTTTCCAAGACATCTGGAGATTTCAGTGACTCACAGGTCTAAGCTCTGGGGTGTATGTGGTCATATGAAAAGGTCTGAAGGTTTTGAAAGCAATGCAGAATCATCCCAGATGCAAGATTTTGCAAAGAAATGCCAGTTGTTCATAGCAGTTATTGGTATAGCAGAAATCTGCACATTAACTTTTATAGACAAAGTTACCTTCAAAGTGTTTTTGTTCAATTAGTACTAAATCTGAAGAGGAATGACTGTTTTTACATGTGTCTGCATATGTGGAGAGGATTTTGCATAGCCACATCTCCTCTTCATGTGGATATATGAACAAAATAATTTGGCCCATCTGCCTCACGCTATAGGCAAAAAACTAATTGTTGGACCAAGAATACCTCTGTAGAGGTGAAGTATTATCAAGCACTATTCAAACACAAGACATTTATGCACAAGTACAGGCTGGGGGCTGACCTTCTGGAAAGCAGCTCTATGGAGAAGGACCTGGGGGTCCTGTGACAACAAGCTATCCATGAGCCAGCAATGTGCCCTTGTGGCCAAGAAGGACAGTGGTAGCCTGGGGTACATTAGGAAGAGCACTGCCAGCAGGTCGAGGGAAATAATCCTGCCCCTCTACTCAGCCCTGATGAGGCCACATCTCAAGTGTTGTGTCCAGCTCTGGGCTCCTCAGTACAAGAGAGACACGGAACTCCTGAAGCAGGTCCAGCAGAGGGCAATGAGGATGATTAAGGGACTGGAGCATCTCTCTTATGAGGGAAAAATCTGAGGAGGCTGGGCCAGTTCAGTCTTGAGAAGACTGAAAGGGGACCTCATCAATGTCTATACATATGTGAAGGGAGGTTACCAAGAAGATGGAGCCAGGCTCCTCTCAGTGGTGCTGAGCAATAGGACAAGAGGCAACTGGCAGAAACTGATGCACAGGAAGTTCCATCTGAATGTGAGGAAAAACTTGTTTACTGTGTGGGTGACTATGCACTAGAACAGATTGGCCAGGAAGGTTGTGGACTCTTCCTCACTGGAAATGTTCAAGAATCTTCTGGATGCAATCCTGTACAATGTGCTCTAGGATGACCCTGCTTGAATAGGGACATTGGAACAGATAACCTGTTGTGGTCCCTTCCAACCCTACTCCTTCTGTGATTCTGTGATAACTATGGATAAATTATAAGGTGTCAAAACAAGAAAATACTATTGAGAGCATAAGAATAGCTTTCCAGGCCTGACCAAAGGTCTTCGCGGCCTGTTTCTGACACTCACTAAATGTGCATGCCTAGAGTAGAGGATAAGAATAGGGATGTCCTTCCTCCCTCACAGTTTTTTAACTTACAGCAATTGCACCTGACAGATTTTAAAGCAGAGGTAGTTTCTGTAGTGTAACAAAACCTTAGTTGATTTCTCTTCCATAGTTTGCCTGTCTTCCCTTGAACACATATAAAATTTTGTATCCATAATGTTCTGCATCAAGGAGTTCCATATCTTAACTATATGTTATATGAGGAAGCATCTCCTTTTCTTTATTTTCATCCTGTCACAAACTAGCAGGGTTTGGGGATAAATAATATTAATGTGGAAAAGTTGGTTTTAATTTGCTTTACCCTAATATAGCTGTTGAACAACACAGTTCTTACATCAGGCTCAAGAATGATTTTTCTGTTTTTCCTTAGAATATTTCTCCCTTTCTCTTTAGGGTCTGGATATTTTATAGTCCTCTGTAGCTAAACTTTGTGAACCCATAGGAAAGTTCAGTCACTAACTTCAAGTTCATATAGGAAATCTTAGAGGGGCCTGTGTTGATATCATTCCACTGAGATGGGTGAAGTCTTCCCAGCTGGACTCATAACTAACTTTATAGAGAAGTTAACTATTTTTCCACTCTGCTTTATAGAGACACTTTCTGTAAGCAAATGGGTGGAGTAGTATGGCTCCCTTCTTTAAAAAGAAAAAAAAAACCAAACAAACAATCAAAGTACAGAACCCTCAATAGATGCCTTGGAGCCTCCCATTTGAAACACTATACTCAAGTGCTCACTACTTACAAAGGCATTCTTGGAAGCCAAGATTTTCTTCATTTATAATGAACCACTTGTCACTGAGAATGAACTAACTACACTTCAGTATAACTGGAAGAAGTCCAAGCTGAGGGACTTGATAAAAATGGTAATTCTCATTACAGACCAGAGCAGTGCTCCTACTAGGCAGCATTGTCATTTACAGAAATGCATTTAAGCCCTATTTACTAACCCCATCTCTACCATTTAAGCGAGGCCAACTCCAAGCTGGGCAACATCAGCAGTTGCCATGGCTCAGCACAGCTTGCCTGCATGAGGGAAACACAGGGTTTCCTCTTGCCGGACGATGAGGATGTAAATGGCTGCAAAGACACCTTTGCAGGGTAACGGAAGGGGAGAGAGAATACAGCCTCAAGAGGAAGAAGCAAATGTCCTGAGAAGGCTACAAGCTGAATGCAAGAAAAAACCCTCAACATGTTACCCTTTCTGCCAGGCTGTTCTCTACTCTTCCTTCAAACCCCAAGCTGCTCTACCCTCTCTTTTCCTTCACTCCTTTCCCATACAAATTTTGTGTTGGCTTACGGTAATTAGAATTCTTGAGTCAGCTCTTTAAGCTAGGATGCATTGCTTCAGAGAAGACAAGGTGGAAACTAGAAAGTGAGAGAGATCCCCAGCTACGTGAAATTGTTAAAATTCTTCCTCCAGTTTCCAAACCCAGCTGATAACAGGGAGGACTCCCTGTTTGGTGTCATTCCAGCTGCCAGAATGATCTATACAATTAAAACTATTTTCAGTTCTTCTCATTTCTTGCTTCCAACATCAAATCTTTCCGCATTCACAGGACAAAAACCACCTAACTTTTCAGAATATCCTTCAAATATTTTGTCATTATAACCTACGTTACTCCAGCTGAATGCATCTCAGATGCTCAGGGGAAGGCCTGCAGTCAAGCAGAACTAGCAATATGTCAAGCAGAGTATGTTTCTCTTCAGGCTACCACAGAGTGAATTTACACGTCAGTGTAGCTCAGACAGAAGGAAAGTTCTGTCCAGCTACCTGGCAGCCTTTTGTCTTGATCTGTTCAGTGCAGCCTCTGCTCTGGGGTTTCCTTCTTATTGTAGGAAAGCCAACACATTTCAAACTAAGCTTACATAATTTTAAACACAATTTTCAGACCATAAAATAATAGAGGCTGCTACTCTAATCAGGTACTTTAACTGCTTTTGGCCTCATTCTTGAAAGCTAGAATTCATAGTTCTACTCTGACAAGGCAAAATAGAGGACAAATTTTTGAAATCTCGCGTTTCCTGGAAGTAACTATTACTCTAACTTTATCCACCACTGTTCCCCCTTCCCTCCTGGTGCACTCACTCCATATAGAGGTGCATGGATGTCGTCCTCCGCTCTGACTTAAGGAAAAAAACCCAGTGACGCTCCTGGATCTTACAAGATTCAAGCAGCTTCAGTACGCACAGGAAGAACTAGTTTTACGCGACAGGCGACACAGCTTAACACGGAGGGGAATAAAGAACGAAGGGTGACTGGCGACGGGACAGGGGCTTCCCCTCCGGCAGAGCTTCCCTGTCCCGACTGCCCGCACGGCGGCCGCGGGGCGGCGCTCCCGGACAGCCGGCAGCGGCTCCGTGCCCGGGTCCCGGGACGGCCCCTCCCGACCCTCCCCGCCGCCAGGCTCTTCTCCCCGCTCCTCCGGGCCGGGAGGAGGCGGAGGACGAAGGAGGTCGCGTCCCGGCCGCTGCTCTGCCTCTCTTATCTAGGCTCCAGGGGTCGATCCCTGCCAGCCGGGCAGCAGCCCCGGGGCGGCAGCAAGCGGGCACCGACTGGGAACCTGTCGGAGAAAGGGCGGGCACGGGAGGGCTTTGCCAGGATGGCCGCTTTCCCACTGCCCTCTCCTGTTGCCGGCCGGTCCTATGCGTTCACATGTTAAAGCTCAGGCGAAGATTTGGGGAGGATGGCTTTAACTCTACCTCTCCTTAGCCATCCCCTGGTCCTCCTTTCCGCGGGAGGCTCTGCTTTACCGCGCCTGATCCAGAGGAGTTCCCTTTCTACAGAGCCCGCAAGTTAAATACCTTGGCAGGGCTCTTTTATTTTTGCCATTCCAAGATAAATCTGCTTCCAGCAGTGACGAATCTGGATGAAATTAGTGTCAATTCCAGAGGAGCGCGGGGATGGTAGCCCGAATACTGAGGGGATGAATCAGAATTAAAGGAGAGTTTGTTTTGAAGGGTGAAGAGGCTCCTTGCCTCTCCCTGCAGTAAGCACAGCACAGGTACAAATCCCCGAATAAATATGCCTCTTGCCTCAGTCCCGCTAAGCCGTCTTGTGAAACCGCCTTCAAATATGAAAAAACAAGGACCAAAGAAACGTGTGACGTTTTAGTCCCATCAAAAATATATCCATAAGGCTAAAGAGGCACGAGCTTTATACAAAACCTCCCAGCTGCCAAGCCCAAGGCATTGACATCGCTCAGCCTTATAATTTTTTTTTAAACGACCCGCGTACGAAGAACGACATCGCAAAAAATGTACCACCTTAGAGAAGCTAGTTACCTCGGACTGCCCGATTCCCAGCCCCGGGCAGTTCCCCTCAGCTCTCATCCCCAGCTCCCCCCTGCCCACCCAAGTCTCTGGGGGCTGCCTCTCCCGCCGCGGACGACGCCAGGAAGGGTCTTGGTCATACCTGGCGCCCCGCAGGACGGACGGAGGGGAAGGCGGCGGCGGCAGCCCCGGGACTCGGGCTCCCGGATCCCCACTCCCCGCTCCGGGCCGCTCGTCCACCGCCCAGCGCCCGCGGCTACTGAGGACGGAGCGGGGGGAGCGGCCAGGTCTTCCCAAGCGGGGGAGGGGATGGAAAAAGGAAAAGAAAAAAAAAGAAAAAAAGGCGACAGGGAGGAAGCCGGGAGGGCGCGAGGAGGAGGGCCGAGGGGAGCGGAGGCAGATCCCGGTGTCTCCTTGGATGGGAAGGGAAGAGGGGGCTCTGACTGCAAGGCGGGGAGGCGCATCGCCCCGGCAGCGGCTTCCTCTCGGCGTCGGGCGGAGAGCCGGGGTGACCCGCACAGGGACGGGGCGGCAGGGGCTGCCGGGCCGGGGGAGCGAGACAGGGACAAGCGGGGAGGCGGAGGGACCCCGTCCCAAGGGAACGGCAAGATCACGCTCACCGGCCGCACAGCCCCACCTGTGTGGGTGGCGGGACCGGGCGGTGGCAGCGGGGAGGGCCGCTTCTCCCTGATCCGCCGGAGGGCTCCTGGGGAAGGCGAGGAGCTACTGCCGGCTCCACAGGAGGCTCCTCGAGCCGGGATGAGGCTTGCGGTTGCGGAGAGTGGCGCTCCCACGAACCGTGGCCTGCCCGCGCCTCCATGCCCTCGCTCCTTGCCCTCGCCCTGTCTCCCATCCATCCCTGCTCTTCAGGGCCTCAGAGCCCAGGCGAGAAGTGCCTTCCTCCTTTTCTCATCACTCTTCGTTCCTCTCTTTTTGCCTTCCTCCTTTCCCTTGGTGTCCACTCTCAAGGCAGAAGGGTTTGGGTGATGGTGTCTCCTCCGTGGATCACCCCCTTACACTACAACAGGGTCCTCCTCAAAGCTTTCCTCTGCTACACAAACACACAAGGTGAAAAGCTCACCCAAAACTTCTAAAACTTCTGCAAATGCTTAACTGAGCAGTTTAAGCTCATCTGCTGAAAACTCAGCTCATGATAGATGAAGGCACACTGATTTGTCAAAACCAGTAGGAAATTTTGGGCATTGCTGGAGATTAGAGTGAGATCTCCAGCGTGCTGCTTTGTTATCTTAATCATAGGCATATCCTTTCTTTAAAAGTCTTAACTTCTGAAATTTAGTGGAACCAATGATGTAAAATGGTTGGAAATAAGGCTTTGGCTGGCCACTGCACCCTGCAGTTTTGTTTCAAAAACTGAGGCTGTTTTGTTCAAAATGTAAATTTCGTTTGCAGTTCTGGTTTTGTTATTTGTGTGCACTTCAAAACAAAACCAAACAGTAATAATTCGTGTGCCTGAGAACGCACTGAAGAATTCCCAGTGCAATTAACAAGGCAAGACAGAAATGAGGGTAAGGTAGTTAAGTTTTACAAGCAATTTCTTGAACATAAGAGCTTCTGCACTGGGTCAGATGAAAGGCTTTGCAGGACAAACATTGTGTTGTGTTAGTAAAGGCAACAGTCCTCTCCAGCACTTTCAAGGCCACCAATATTTCAAACTCAGATTTTAGTAAGGCAGACGTAGTTTCTATGACTTTAGTAACCACTGGATTTCACTGTCAGGCACTTTCCCATCTTCCCTTTAACCTACATAGATCTGTAGCATCTATAACTTGCTTTGGTATTAAGCTCCCCAGGTCAAATATATGTTGTCCAAAAACCTGCCTCTTTTTGTGTTTTTGACCTGGCTACTGCTAGCTTCATTCGATGCTCACTAGTTCTTTATCATATGCTCTGTAGTTCCTCTCCCACCCGAAGGATTCTATTTAAGTTAGCTGTGCTTCACGTGAAAAACGTCCCTGTTTTCCATCCTACTGCTGAAGTTCAGGGACCAGAACAGCATCTGAAGGAAGATGCAGCCAAACATTTCTTGGCAATGGCAAGTAGAAAACAAGGAACAACAGCTACTTGCATTGGGCAGCTGTGTTGAGCAAGAACAACTGCAGCTTGGGAGGTTCAAACTGGACATGGGGAAAAATTTCTTCACCAGAAAGAACACGCAACATTGGAACAAATTGCCCAGACAGGTTGTGGAATCACCATTCTTGGTGGTTTCCAACACTCAGATAAACATTCAGTTAAACAAAGCCACAGCTGATTTAATCTGGCAATAGTCCTGCTTCAAGGAAAGGTTAAACTGGGTGACCTGCAGAGGTCCCTCTCAACCAATATTTCTATATTCTTTACCTAGACAAAAGTTGCGAGCAAAATGTGGATTTTTGTGGCAGCAAAAAGATATTATTTATTTTGTTCTCTACTGATTTCTTAACACTTACTGGTATTTTGTATTTTTAATTTTTTTCATCAGGCTGATGTTCCTATGGAGCCACTTTCATAACTCCAGGACTCTCTTTCCTGAGAAGTAATGACCAGATCAAAACTTGCCTTTTCACACCTGAAGCACTTTGCATTTATCTACACTAAACTCCATCAGCCATTTTATTTCTTAGTCACTCCCATAAACTTGTTTGCAGATAGTAAGGTTGTCTCGTCTTCTTAATCTAAATAATTTGATAGCCTCATCAGACTTTGTGACCTGACTACTCATCCCTTTTCCAGATAATTTATGAATATGTTGAATAGTGCAGGGCACAGCAAGTTGTTACTGGTAACCTATCATCCCTAGAAAATCTGCTCCTAGTCCTATACTTTCTTTCTTGTTTTTCAGAAAATACAGATGACACAGGTTCTTTTCTGATTGAACTGTAGGTGATGAGATCAGTGTGCTTATGATCCATCAGTCCCCTGACTCCTGCTTTCAGAATCTAAATTTCAAATTTAAATTATTTAAAATAATTTTTTCTTGAATCCTGTGCATGGTTTAACCCCAGCCAGCAACTAAGCACCTTCCAGCTGTTCGTTCATTCCTCCCCACCCCAGTGGGATTGGGAGGAGAAGCAGAGAAGGTAAAACCCATGGGTTGAAATAAGAACAGCTTAATAATTGAAATAAAGTAAAACACCATAATAATAATAATAATAGTCATAGTGAGAAAAAGGAAGATAACGTAAAAAAAAAAAAAAAGAAAGAAAGAGGAATAAATCTACAGAAAGACAAGTGATACACAATACATTTGCTCACCACCTGCTAACCAAAGCCCAGCCCATCCCTGAGCAGTGATCTGCATCTGCTGGCCAACTGCCCCCAAATTATATACTGGACATGACATTCTATGGTATGGAATATTCTTTTGGCCAGTTCATGTCAGCTGTCCTGGCCTTTCTCCCTCCTGACTTCTTGTGCATCTCCTCATTGGTGGAGCATGAGAAACTGAAAAATCCTTGACTTAGGGCAAGCACTGCTGAGCAACAACTTAGACAGTAGTGTGTTATCAACATAATTCTTCTACTAAATCCAAAGAACTGTACCAGCTACTAGGAAGAAAAGCAACTTTACCTCAGCCAAAATCAGTATGCCTATTTCATTACTAATTTAAAAAATCTTGTAATAATAAGATTATACAGTTTGGATAATTCTTCATAAATAAGTAGAGATTTTTTTAAAAAAATAATTATAACATTAAAATTTTCCTCAAAAATACAGTTTGCAGAAGACATGAGGAACATGTGTTTCAGAGTACCGATTCTTTAGAAACACACTGTATAATATATGTGATAGGGCTATTAATATATAATTGTTGGAAAATTTCCAGCATGCTAATTTTATCCTTCAGAAGTAATTTTATCTCATTAGAAGATTAATGAGCCCTTTTAGTATTTCTACATGTTCCAAAAATAAGTGTCACATCATATACCAACTGAGAGATGTTCACTTGGAACTGAAAGGCTGATACCTAAAATTAAAAAAAAAAAACCACAAAAAACCCCAACAAAACCCCCCCAAAAAACCAAAACCAAAACACGCCCCCAAGCCACAACAAAAAAAACCAAAAAATACACCCCCCCAAAAACCCACAAAAACAAACCAAAAAACCCAAAACCTAACCCCCCCTCTCCAAATCTGCAGTAGCATCCAGAATGTACTAACTTCTATCAAAATGCTTCCTGCATATCTGTAAAGAAAATACAGAAGGAAAAGCAAGGTTTTATCCTCAGATTTCTGCCCTGTGTTTGAGTTAATTCACAGAAATGTTGTACTCTTATCATAGGGTAAATAATCTGCAAAATGAGCTGCAAAATGAGCAAAAAATATATCCAAATAAGGTTCTCCTAGATTTTTGTTCAGGTAGAAATTTGAGATAGGAACTTCAATTTTCCTTGTGGGGAATATATGCCAAGCATGGATGTATTGGCTGGGCAGCCACTCCTGGAATGTCAATTGGATTTACAATGCTGGAGGAACACACCCTGCTCTCACGTGGGTGGGTCTTGCACACATGTGAATAATGTTTGATCATGGCAACAACATGCCTTGTCTGCAATCTCCAAATTGTATTCCATGCAGTGCATTATGCCTCAGCAAGCAGATACATGTACCCACAAAATATTCTGTCACATATGACTTAAGGGAAAACAAGCAGCTCAGGAAAACTGTAACAAGGTTCATAGATGTAAAAAAGAATGCAAATGCCTATAACCAAATTAAAAGTTCAATGCATAATCCTTCCCACAAGAAGTCAGCTTTAGTCTCTTCTTTTCTCTTCAGTCTTTCTACTTATGTACACATGCACACGTGTACTTCTTTCCAAAACTACTGATTAGTTGGATAGTGCAGGTAACGCCCTTTCCTTCACACTCTAATTATCAAGTTGGAGCTTGAGCACCTCTGGGTACTCTTCCAGCTCAACAGATACATGCTTCACTTGTTTTTTACTTTTCTTGTCCCAGGCCTATTTTCAGTGAGTTTTTGTGAGTTTTAGCACTTTTCCAGTTCCCAAACTCTAAACTTTGGATAACTCATTGGCTCATGATGAATGGACGTGAGATAATTCCTACTACTTTCAGAACAAAGGGACGTGAAATACAATGGATCTTTCTTACAGGATCACGAATGGTCTCCATGGTAGTGTCTCTTCTGTGGCAGCTTGTTGCCACAGAAGCCCTTTTGTTTTGTGGACCAGTGGGGCTGGTTATTGTGCTGTTCAGAGGTGGCTGTGACACAGTGCTGACCAGTTAGGCTGAAACACTGAATGAAACAGACCTCTGTTAGAGACCCTGGCTGTGAGAACTTGAAAAAGACGCAAGAACTGCAATACATAGCATCATTTCTTAAAAGTGCACACAGTGAGGACAAAGAGGATGACAACAGCATTGCTAGCTCTCCTACATTGCTAGAATTTGGGAGAATTCTGCACAGACCAATGGATGACTGCAGTACAGGCCAGGGAGGTATTCATTTTGAATTGGGTATGGGTGTACAAGGTAGTATGGTACCAGAAATGTGGGTATTAGAAATTAATGCAATGTCGTCAGCATAAGAATGATGACAAAAAGAAGGAGGAATGTGAAACTTGAGGTGTCTATTTGTTACCTGATTTTCACAATATGAGTCTAGTTTAGGAACTAGATATATGGGTAAACAGTAGACATGAAAAAACCCACTTTGTAGTAGCACAAACAGATGAAGTCCCATTTCTGAGTTAAAACTATGTCAAGCTTGTGGTCAAATCAAGTAGATGCATGGAGCTCTGAGCAACTTGGTCTAGTGAAAGGTGTTGCTGGCCGTGGCAGAGGGGTTGGAACTAGATAATCTTTAAGGCCCCTTCCAGCCCAGGCCATTCTATGATTCTATGATTCTTTCTTCAGTGAGGCAGCAAGCAAAAATAAATGTGTTTCTGCCTAAGCATATGACCCATAAGAGAGAATCTCTTCTAACTGTGCAGAATGACAACTATTCAGTCACCATCCAACTCCTAGCTTTTATCAATTTTGTCTCCCTCCAGAACAGCGGTTGAAAATGAAGCCACGCAGGCTCATTGTTCTAACATTTGCGTTTTTAGTAGAAAAGCAAAGTTGATTGTTCACTCATCATTGCTGTAATTCTTATCTGATGTGTAATCATGGAGATTATGTACATATATACACATGTGAAGTGAACATTTTTCTCAAGGAAAATTTCCACAAGAAGAGATACTTCTAGAGATGTGTTAGATGACAAATATCTTTAGGCACACAATGTATTGTCAGGTTGCAAACAGGTACTGGTAAGGTTAAAAAAATCCAACTCACACCATTTTTGTGAGCATACTACTTTGAAGGAAACAGTTTCTTCCAACTGGCATTCCTATTGCACAGCACATCAGCAGCTTTACTGGAAAATCAGTGAAATATAGATGGTAACACAGCAAACTATGATATGAATAAATGATATTCTGATGTGAGGAGAAAAGACGGGCATGCCCAGAGACTCTGAGAAGATTTGGAAGGAACCCCAAATTTGCTAAAGCTGGATATTAATTCCCTCCCCAAGCCTCTAAATTCCTATAACGGAAACAGCATACCATGGAGGAAAGTTAATAGAGTGACATTGACATGTTAGATAAAATAACATTTTAGCCTTCAGCATTATTGACCCAAGAGAAGGAAAAGAGATTGCAGAGAAAGATGAGCTGGTGAGGGACATGGTGCCTAACCTCACCATTCAAACCAGCAGAGGGTGAGTGACAGTGAAATGAACATATTAAAAAGTCTGAGAAATTAGAGGAAATAATAGCGATATATTACTGAAGAAAAAGTGACTTTCAGCATAAAAACTGAGGTGCTTCCAAATAGAATATTGAAGTAATCTTCCTCCAGAAGTATGGACAAAGTAGGAAAACGCAGAATAACAGAAATTACATTTAAAAAAAAAAAAAAGTGGGTTGTTGGCCTTACTTTGTGGGTACTA
>WEIV01017114.1:49975-74804 GCA_013390005.1 Calyptomena viridis
TTTCTTCTTTTCTTTTCTTTTTTTTAAATTCTTAGTAAACTGCAGATATGAAGTCAGACCTGAGGAAAACCTGGTAATACTGTTTTAAAATTCCATTCACAGCCCCAAAATAGCAGGATATTTCTGCTAAAATATTAACAGTGTAATAACTAATAATGATGGAATTTGTAAGGTTTCACTTTAGATTTCAAATATGGTATTCCACTGGGATAAACACAGGCATTTTATACCTCTCAGAGCCATAATTACTATTAGGAACGCAACACTGTGTTTATTGCCAAAACGCATAGTGNACAGTTTCTTCCAACTGGCATTCCTATTGCACAGCACATCAGCAGCTTTACTGGAAAATCAGTGAAATAGAGATGGTAATGCAGCAAACTATGATATGAATAAATGATATTCTCATGTGAGGAGAAAAGACGGGCATGCCCAGAGACTCTGAGAAGCTTTGGAAGGAACCCCAAATTTGCTAAAGCTGGATATTAATTCCCTCCCCAAGCCTCTAAATTCCTATAACGGAAACAGCATACCATGGAGGAAAGTTAATAGAGTGACATTGACATGTTAGATAAAATAACATTTTAGCCTTCAGCATTATTGACCCAAGAGAAGGAAAAGAGATTGCAGAGAAAGATGAGCTGGTGAGGGACATGGTGCCTAACCTCACCATTCAAACCAGCAGAGGGTGAGTGACAGTGAAATGAACATATTAAAAAGTCTCAGAAATTAGAGAAAATAATAGCAATATATTACTGAAGAAAAAGTGACTTTCAGCATAAAAACTGAGGTGCTTCCAAATAGAATATTAAAGTAATCTTCCTCCAGAAGTATGGGCAAAGTAGGAAAACGCAGAATAACAGAAATTGCATTTAAAAAAAAAAAGTGGGATGTTGGCCTTACTTTGTGGTTACTATGGAATATATTCTTTATTGTCAGTGTTAACTGAAGGTGACCATAAACTATTTACTGCCATTGAAAACATGCCCAAGAAAGTACAAGACTAATTTTTCAGCTATAGCTCCATAACTTATAAAATGAATACAAACCCGACGGGGAAAACACATCTTAAAAGAACCATTTACTTAACCACATTCCAGAATAGTATTTCATCACAAGGCAAATATTTCTTCTTTTCTTTTCTTTTTTTTAAATTCTTAGTAAACTGCAGATATGAAGTCAGACCTGAGGAAAACCTGGTAATACTGTTTTAAAATTCCATTCACAGCCCCAAAATAGCAGGATATTTCTGCTAAAATATTAACAGTGTAATAACTAATAATGATGGAATTTGTAAGGTTTCACTTTAGATTTCAAATATGATATTACACTGGAATGAACACAGGCATTTTATACCTCTCAGAGCCATAATTACTATTAGGAAAGCAACACTGTATTTATTGCCAAAACCCATAGTAAATACATTGTCAGGGTTGCCAATTTTGTTGCTGTCCAGAGTGCACTAAGTGTACATTATCTTTGTGCCTCTGAAGCTGGCGGGGAAAACTAGGACCAAACAATATCCAGGACATGTTTTTAATGCAGTCTTCCATCTTCTGGTTTGCACCCCATGTAGCTCTCTCCTGTGTCTTCTGTTCATGTATTCTCACTGACCTCCACTGTATGAGGCAGGACTTGGTCACATTGGTAACTGAGGGGAAGTACAGCAGCAGGTAAAGTAATGGGAGATCTTTTATTGGGGGTGATACAGGAGATTGAAGTCAATACTCATAACCATCCTTCTTAGATTTCAAAGCCTGTGCACATTTCTAATAGTTTTAAAGCTGTCTGTAGGTTTTCAGGTTGCTGCTGGAATCATTTTCACGTGCTAACAACTCAGTGAATAGTTCAACAAGGAGGGGGGAGGCAAAAACACTTCACCTTCATCAGACACCCCTTTGCACTTTCTCAGGATGGACTTCTGCAGTAGTATTTGCATAGAATGACATCTCCTGACTGTTATTCTGACTATGCTAGTGTCCTAAGGATTTCTGTAGGTCTAGCATCATTCTCAAGAGGCTACAGGCAGAAGTATTCTCAGACAACCCACAGATAAACAAGGATATCTATTGAGGGATGATTGGATGATTTATCTCTTTTTTTTTTTAAAGCCTGATCTAAATTTTACCTTTATCTTAGTAAAGACACATCCTAAGACTATGTAGTAACCCATCCTTTTTCACTGTCACTGATGCCACTCCCAGGTTCAGGCAAGTTGCATCCTCACACAGGAGGCTCATTGGGCTCTCTCTCAGAGGAGCAGTAACTTCCAGGTTAACAAAAATATGTTAATTTCCCTGACAAAAAAACCCAAAACAAAACAAAAACAAAAACCCCAAAGAAGCAAGCAAAAAAACCAAACAAAAACCCACTAAAACAAAAACCCACCAGAAATTAGAAAATATATTCTTTTTGTCTTTTTCAGATGTTGCTTGGGAAAATTGTAAATTTGGGGGTAAGTCTGCAGAGTAATTGGAAAAACAAGAGCTGAGTTAACCACATTATGAGCTGAAGTTTTTTTGGAAAATGTTCTGCTTCTGTTCATCCCTGTCTCACAACTCTCTAGCAGCTTGTCTCAGATATAACACAATAAAACTCACGCAACAAGTGGTGCAGACCAGGACATCAGTAGTACCTGTAAGTAGTTTATATCAGACCAATACTTTCAGAGGTATCATCAAATCAAAGGTAGCATATTGGTTTATTTATTATCCCTGCATATTTGCACTTCTCATTTTGAATGACTTTTTGAATTAAACATAATACAGAGTGCATCTTTGGTGGCATCTTCAACAATTCTATGGATTATTTGATATCAGTGTAATATTCATCCCTATTAATTTATTTGGTCTGCTTGCTGGTACAATTATTAAGGTACAGGAGACAAACCCAAAGCTCAAAGTGAGGTAAGTGGAAGGGTTTTTTTTACTTCCCAGGCCTTTGGATTAGATCTTAAGAGATAAAAACAATGATGGGTATTCAATAACCATATAGATTCCCCTCCTCTACCTATTACAATTTTTTCTTCTGATTAACTCTCTAGACTGCAGTTTTCTTGCAGAGTGTAACAACATTAAAGCAAAACAGATGTCAGAAGACTGACTTCAGAATGAATTTCATGCAAATTTAAATAAAGGGAAAGTTATAGCCCCAACCTGTAATGGAAAACTGATACTCATCACAATTATCACCCATCCACTATTCTGCTCAGCCAAGATTTTTAAACTGAAAACTGCACATGACTCAGTTACCAAATCCTCATTAGCCGTATGTATTGCCAACACTCCCTAGGGAGGGGTTTGTCTGCTTCTTGTCTTTTTGCAAACCTCACCTTGCTTTCAGCAGAGGCAAACATTTATATTCATTCAGATTATTACCAGAAACTGTGGGACTGCTCAGTGTATAATTCTTATCTATCACAGCACGTATAAGCTAATTGTCTATATCTGTGGCTTATGCATCCCTTTTTTATTTTCATTCAGGTGCTACTTGTTATTATGGTGCCAACTCCTCTTGCTGCCTTTATCCATTATCCAATGTTTTCCACTCACTATGTGTTTGAGCAAACACTATTATGCTTCACCTGCTTCTGATGTCGGCGCTCTCCATTTCACTTCAAAAGGAGCTTCTCTTTTACTTCTTTTACTTCCTAAGGCCCCTTCAAATTCTTCCTTAAAGCTCTCCCTTTCTGTGACACCTGGAAAATACTTATCACACTTAGGATATTGATGGGCAGAAACCAAGCATGCAGACCAAGAACATTATAATTTAAATATCTCTTTGTAGTCTCCCTTCTGTCTGTATCCCATGTACAATATATATCAGCACATGCCTGCAGAGTCCTGGTTTAGGATGGAGATTATATAAGCAATAATATGGTAAATAATAAATTAATTTTTGCAGCATGGGATGAAATACATCCCATGTGCACACACATTACTTCAGTTGTCACAATACTGGTTTTGGAAGAGAGCTAAACAGATGCAGTTGCTGTGCTTGTGCCATTACCTATCCTGTTTTAATCACAATTACTGATAGCAGACTATTGCAGCAACAGCTTTACATTTCCACTTGAAAATCTTGGGTTTAGCAATTCATGAACTGTGTCTGAAAATATATCCTCATTTGAAAATTGGCATTCAAGCTACAGTCTAGAAGCAGTTCCTGTTTAAACATATTTAGTTAATTCAGCAGTTTTATCTAAGAGCACAAAGATATCTTTGTTGATCCAGAAAGCATTATTCCATTTTCCTGCATTCAGAAGTGAGTGTGATGACATTGTTCTGCATTTCAATTATCTCCAATATGAGCTTTTAAAAAAATTTAATTAAAAAAAAAAGAAAATTTACTATGTATCAGCTTTGTATTTCCTTCCCCTTTGACAGTCAGTGCTGAGCAGCAGTATGAAGCCACCGTCTGTAGTCACACAAATTAGAAAAACAAGTATAGAATGCCAAAATCCTATGGAAATGCATGGTCCTTTGTTTTACTGTGGGAAATAGATGCTGAAGACTATATGCCTAATTTACACACTTACTACAGAACAAAATGGCTTTGGCCTTCAAAGTTAAACAAGCATCCAGCCAGGAGAAAGATTTCCCAGTTGCTAACAGCACAATAAAAGGGAGTCCTCTAGGACAATGTAAAACAACTCCAGAGAATGAAGTCACTGAGATCCTCTCCCAGCTCATTTGTAGTTCCTTGTTTGGGTTTATAACCCTTTTTTTCTCAAACCTGAGAAGGTTTTACAACATGCAGACAATTACTGCAGTCCCTGGTGGGCCGTATGAACCTCAGAGTGGCTGAGCAGTTATAGAGCTGTCAGTGTCTCCATCAACTATTCTGCACTTCTCCTACAAGATCTGTCAAATCACAGGGAAGGAATTAAAAAGGAAAGGCCCAGATTGGCTGGCTTGGGGTTTTGCACATGACCAGAGATTGCTAGATGCCAACATTTTTAACTGACAGATACTTGTTACTTAGTGTATTTGCATTGGTACCTGGAACGTGCTAAAGGTCAGAATGGGGATGTGGCAGCTATCAGTATTTAGAAAAGGGGCATCTGCACTCTGTAAACCTCATAAATTTAATTCCCATTGAGGTTCATTCAGCAATTTATTCAAACATTCCAAACAGTGTAGTTACACAGACCTAGGACAGCATAACTGTCCTCATGTTGGTTTAACTGCACTCAGATATGGAGCACTGCACATAATACATACATGTACATTTGCCTTCTGCCAAACAATGCAGGCGTATGCTATCTGTAAAAATATCAAATGCATAATTTAATAGCTATTTGATTAATTTGAGTATCCCATGGCACAAAAATACATTATTTACTTGCTAACATGGGTGATGTAAAATTAAAGAAATAAAATGTTAATAGGTCAAACTTCCAGACAAAATTCACTACAAATTATTTTCAAATTACGTGTTCAAGTAGAGCCAATCAGAAATATAATTATGCATGCAAACTGTTTAGGTGGAGGTCATACCAGCTTCTGCATAGGAAAATTTCCCTAGGCAGGTAGATGGCTCATCCAGATTATGGGCTCAGGAAGCCAAGATTTTTAAAGAACAGTTGGCAGTGACTTAATAATACATGAATATGGCCCTGAGGTGAAAAAAAAAAAAAAGCACAGAAAGTAAAATCCAAAGGGAATAACATGATAATGTCTTTGAATTTTTCTTTACGTTATCACAGTCATGCTTTGTTGATTCAGCAAATTGCATTGCTGCTTAGCAGCATTATTATCATAACTTTAAAATATTCACTTAAGATTTTCTTGAATGGAATTAATTAGAAAAAATATGATCATATTCCCATAGTATGATCCTGACTTCATTCTTTACTTCTTTATTCTTTCACTTGCCAGGAAGAATTGGAAACACTGCGTTCAGTTCCACTGACTCAGCTCTTTCTTGTAAAACATACAAAACTGCAGCTTGTCAGTCTCATTTATTAATTCTAGAATGGGTCTTTTTAGAGATGACTTCAGGAAAGTTTGTCCTTCTTTGAAATGTTCCTATTTTATTTCAATAAAAGATTTGTTTTGACCTCTAAGACAGAATTCTAAAAAGATATAGGATTATTAATTACTGCTGTGAATTACTAAAAGCGTGAAATACTATTGGATAAAGGTTTTCATTCGTAGAGCGACCCAAGCTTATGTACTTTGTTTTTGTTTTTCAAGTCCATTCTCCTATCCAAAGAAGAAATCAGTTCTGTTAATATTTGCAGAAGTCAAATTCCATTGTTTTGTAATAAGCAAACATTACGAAAACTGATGTTATTGCTAAATACTAAAAATGTCAATAGCCTATGTAGAAATTAAGAAAATATTTTAAGGTTCAAACTGATATTGAATCAAAACGTCAGTCGGCTAAAAATGGTACATGGTTAAGTCATCATTTGGCCAGATCACCCAATTTTAAAAGGTGGCAATCAAATCACAGAAGTTATAGGACAAAAAAATTGTTTATTAACCCTATATTAGATAATCAAAGAAAATTAAATTGGTTTAATCAAAACCTCCTTATTCCTCTTTCATTCCCAGCAAAAAGTGAAACTAAAATAGTTGGTAGAGGATTTTTCTACCCATGTTGATTTTAGTCCCTAGTTACAACTATTAACTAATGCCCTAAAATCAATTTAGCTAGCCTTAAATAGCTTCTTAAATCTCATATGCAGTGCTATTACACAATTTCAAAATTAGGTTTTGTGCTTTGTAATTGTGCAGTCAATTTGATACATCTCACAGGATGCAGAACACACAACAGAGCCCACTGGGCTTTCAGTCTCTCTGACCACTGGCCCCACTTTGTGTTTCTCAGGTGTTTTACTTGATGAATTGTACTTAACGAAATGTCTGCAGGTTTCAGGCACTGCTGATTGATAAAGAGAGTGACCATGGCCTTATTTAGAGGCAGAATAATTTCATAAAGGCCAGTTAGAGACTGTCACATCTCCTGAAGATAGAAAAGTAATTAGAGAAAGTCCTGTTGACATGACTTCTGTGGGATAGTCACTACTACAATCATATGGTAGAAAAGGTGAAAACCAGTCTAGGGCTGCCTTTATAGAAAAAAAAGGCCACTTATTTTAAATAAATAGGTGATAGCCATATGTTCTGCTCTGGGTATTTTTGCCTGCTTTGGGTATTCACGAGCTCATAGAAACAGCTGCAAGCCTCATTGTTAAGACTTCTATTCACCCCAAAGCATCTTATGTTCCCTGAACATATTGATAATC
Source organism: Calyptomena viridis (assembly GCA_013390005.1). Taxonomy (NCBI): domain Eukaryota; kingdom Metazoa; phylum Chordata; class Aves; order Passeriformes; family Eurylaimidae; genus Calyptomena; species Calyptomena viridis. Next base: position 57,231 of record WEIV01017114.1, read on the forward strand.
AGATGAACAAGCCCACAATCTGTAGCCCTATTGCAGCACCAGGCATAATATCTACAGGAGAATATATGGGGGTTTACTAATTTTTACATGAGTACGGTTCATACTCATTTAATGAGAAAGAACTAATAGCAAAGATCTGCTTCTACATATTATCAAGCTAAGCTCCATATAATATAAAAACATTAAAGTATATGCCAAGGAAAAATTGTCATTCGAGCTATTTCTCTCACAGCCCATTGTCATCACATCTGTCAGTTTTCCAGCGTATTCTTTAAAAATTAAATTGCACATGGATTGACATCATAATAGTTTTAGCAATGAAGAGCCCATAGCATTTGTACAGGTAGTTTGTCATAAGTTGCAGTTTCCATAAAAATATTAAAGTAACGGAGCCAATACTATCATAATGTGTTTCTCAAAAAAGAATATAATAAAATAAATTATTTGAATTGGCCTTCATTTAAAAATTAATGACATATCTCACCCCACTTTGTTGACTGTTTTCATACCACTTTAATACATTCAATGTATCAATATCAGTGTAATGGAATAAGCGGTACCAGAATGAGAGGCCTCACTGTTTTTATTGTTCATTCCAGTCATTGTTCTAAGTCAACTATTTCAGTCCAAACTCAACCTTCAGACCAAGCTTAAACCTGATATGTATCCATTTGTTTATTGATTTCAGCTAAGACAAGACCACAGTGAAAGTAATTACAAATTATTTTCTTCAGCATATTCCAGGTGTTCAATTTGGATTTCTTTCTGAGAGACATAAACATAAACTACTTCAAGACTGCCAGTACCTCTGACTCAAACTTTCTGTATCTTTCATTAAGTTATTGGTCTTTCTCTGGATTTTCTCCAGAAACTGTTTTTAACAATGGAGGGTAAAAAACAACTCTATCTACAAGCTCACAGTGTTCTGTAGCTTTCTCTACTCCATTTGTTTTAAGCTGAGACACTTTTTGTTTCTAGGAGTTATCAAAGGAAACTTTATGACTAGGTTAAAGACAAGGAGGGCTAGTAAGGCATGTGAGACAAAGAAGAAGCATAAGGTTTCCAAGGGTCAGTGCAAAGCAATTAGGCTTTTTGGCTCTGAATATGTAGAAAACCATAGAGGGAGCCTAAAAAGGCTATCTTGAATGGCTAAAATTACCTTTTTGGAATAGTGCACAGTTGCCAAACTCTTAGGTGGCTAAATTTAGATGAGGTAAATCCCATTCTCAGTGTGGTGCACTTAATCATGAGCTATTTTATAGCAACTGTTTCCTACTGATGCAAATTAGAGAAGAATACAATTTTTTTTCTGGATTGCTGTTGTGAATGAGTGTAATTTAAGATAATTTTGAAATGTACTTTCTTTAAAAAATTATGAACATTTTAGAATTAGAAGACTCATTAAAGATAGATTTAAAGAAAAGAAACCAGTGCAAGCATCAAGGTAATAGTAATTTTTTACATAATTGATTCTTTGAGATACTTGTGTTCCCCTTTGGAAATGACTGTGAATTCCTAACTAAAGAATTAAAATCCAAAGATTTTTAGAATAGTGTCTGAAAGCCTAGGTTTTGTGCTCCTAATACTTCCTTTGTAATTTTTTAGAATACCTCAATCATGAAACATTTCTGTAAATGGGAATGGTAATCCTGATCTTTATGTAAAGTGGAATATGTCTCTCCAAGATTTCCAGAGTTTTGCCTTTTGGGGGAAGATTGGATCCACATTGTTCTACCTCTTTTAAAATACGTATCAGAGATTGTATCCTGAAACTAAATCTCTCACAGTAAATTTTATCATTTTGTTTTCTCATGCCACTGCTTTACATTTCTCTGTTAAAAAAAATGCATATCAAGAGGATAAAAATTCCAGTACTTGAGAGGTGATTGTTTACACAAATTCCTTTCTCCATTCCATCAATTACAGAGAAGAGATATTGGTGCTCTGTGCTGTCATACTTCTTTTATCAAGGCAGGTATCCAAATTCATTGCAAGAACATCGACTTTTGAGCTTTTATATTTGCTAGCTTAGTAGAAATGACAGCTTTTCTTTCTTTCTTCCTTTCTCTTTCTTTTCTTTCTCTCTCTCTCCTTTTTTTTTTTTTCTTTCTGTCCTTCCCTCGTTTTATGCAATATTTCTCATTATAGTTTTGTATTTCTTTTGCTTCCTTGTTTTCCACTGTTCTGGAATTCCAGCACAAGATAATCCCACACACAAAAGGAAAACAAAAGTAAGACTACATGATCTTGCAACTTTTGCGGATGTTACACTGTGAACTGTGAAAGGTCCATGTAATCTTCGGAATTGTCATAACAGCCAGCTAGCAGAAAGAAAATTAAACAGCAATCTAGTTTACAGGCCTATCCTGTCACTTTGTGATTGTGGAGAATGCAAAAAATCCACATAAATGTCATTCATGTTTGACCTGTTCTTATATAAATGAGTGGCATAACAAAGAAATCTGCAAGATATCCTACTTCAGATTCTACCCATGGGAAAGGGCTCTTCTTTTTGCCATTACACCAGTACTAAGGCTTGATTCATAACTATCAGATCTTTATGCTATAACACATATATCATAGCTGAAAACAAGACACAAAATTAATAAGTACAAGGATAATAACTTTTCCTGGCAATTTAGCTTATGGACATGATATAGGAAGGCTGATGTATTAGGTCTCTCTGACTGCAGAAGACATCCAATTACCTAGGCAAGAAATGGGAAAGGTTACCACTAGTACCTAGGCTTCCCACTTTGAGCCCCATGACGTGTTCTATTTCTAAAAGTAGCCAGAGCCCAGTGTGGAAGAGGAAGAAGGGAAACATTTTCCTCCCATGAGTGTGACTTTCTTGAAGATTTCCTTTCTCAGTATATCCATTTCTCAGTGCCTAATGACTGTCACCCACCAGTGAGTCAAGGGAGGGGCCCAGCACAACTGTGAGGTGCAGTAGAAGTCAACCCCTGCATTCCTAGTGAGCTAGTGAGCTTTACTAGATCAGGAGATATACCTCCTGACATTTTTACAGTTCTCAATTAATTATTTTTTTAAATACTTCTACAAAATATATTACAAACCAGGTGCTGCTCTTCTGAAATGTTTGTGTAAGTAGCTTTACACTCATTTGTCAAATTAATTAACCTGGCACATTCCTTAATACTTTTATTTTTTCTAACTAATTGTAAATCATTCATCCTAAGCCAAATGCAATCCTTAATGCTCAGCTGAATTTTAACCAAATAATAAAACTAGTGATACAGAAATTACAATAGGATTTTAAATTACTATGGATTATCTGGATAACATTACAAATGCTGTCTTGTCACACTCCCAAACATTGCACTTACAAAATATCTTCTTACTGACCGAGGTGGGTTGAATCTGGCTGGACACCAGTTGCCCACAGAAGTCTTTCTATCACTCCCCTCCTCACCTGGGCAGGGGAGAGAAAATAAAACTTAAGACACCTGGGTCAAGATAAGGACAAGAGAGATCACTCAGCAATTACTGTCATGGGCAAAACAGGTTCAGCCTAAGGAAATTAATTTAATTTATTGCCAATCACATCAGAGTAGTATAATGAGAAATAAGAAGAAATCTAAAAGCCATCTTCCCTCCACTCCTCCATCTTCCCAGGCTCATCTTCACTCCCGAGTTCTACACCTTCCTCACCTCCTAGTAGTGCAGGGGGACAGGCAATGGGAGTTGTGGTCAATTCCTCACATGCTTCTGCTGGTCCTTCCTCCTCAGGGGGAGGACTCCACACACTCTTCCCTTGCTCCGGCATGGGGTCCCTCCCACAGGAGACAGTCGTTCAGGAACTCCTCCAACAGGCAGGTTCTCTGCCAGAAGGTCAAATCCTTTTCAGAGTCTAAACTACAAAACACTTATATCTACCTAGGAAGGGTCTTTTTGATATTTGTTTTCCATTTACACTGAAAAAAAATTTGCAGGTTTCCACTGCTGCCTCAAGGACAAATGTATCATGTAGTGCCACTACCAAGTGAAGTTATTGCTGGCATTCCATCCCCCCCCAGTCTTTCTGCATCACTTCTAAATGCTGATATATAGTTCTGTGTGGGTCATACAGAGTGAAGATAATTACTTCAGTTAGCAAAAATACAGTGCGAAATTAAAGTTACTGTTAATTAAAGTTAATGTTAATTAAATTTGCTGCTAATCTGCTTTACTATGTTGTCTCCACAAACAGCTATAGCTACAGAAGTGAGTGACTCAGGGTGGCACCACTGCACATCAAACAGTGGCTTTAGGGACTACAGTTGGTAGATCTAGTACACATGCCTTTGTGATCACTCTTATTTAAGTATATATTTATTAAATAAGTGTGCACTTACAGAAACAGAAACATTTTTTGCTATTATTTTTGTTATTAATTGAACTTTTACATAGAAATATACAGCTCACCACAATCTTATCATAGCTATAGAGCAAAGCAGATGGGATGTTGTCAGTTGAACTGACTTTAAGGTTCTCCAGTCTAGTGTGATAGTCTCTTTCCTGCCAGACAACCAGATCAGGAAGACTAGATTATTTTCTTTATTTAGGACCCATACTCTGACAGGAGCAAATTATCCTTCTTGGAGCAAAGCTATATCCTGAAAAGTATTATACACTGACCTTAGTTCATCAGCTAAGTATTTAGACTTCAATGAATGAGGGCCAGAGCGCTCAGCACCTTGCAGGAGGGAGTTTGTAGTGAAGCAGCCTCTGCAGGAGATGGGATTGCTGCTCTTTAGAAATGAGCAGGTTGTTACAATACGTTGTTCAGTTAAGAGTGAAAAAAAATACACTGAATATAAAGGCAAATTTAAAGTCTTCACTTCATGCAGAGTTTTTTTAATATATCTTGAATTAAACCTGTGGTGTCCAGGAATCTGGATTTCAATTTGGCAGAAATTATTTTGAGATAGCAAACATAATTTTAGAAACTACAGGGAAGGCTCATCATGCTACAAATCGGTAGAATGTCATCTATAGGTGTAAGGGAGAAGATTCAGAAGCTAAAACTATGAGACATGCTGTACCTTAACCCCAAATAAAATAATAGACTTGTTAAGGAGCTTGGGGTGAGAAGGGGAAGGGAACTGAGAGCCACTGCAAGGCTGTCAAGAGCTGTAGAGCATCCAGTCTTATTAAGACAACTGCTAAAAACGTCAGAACATAAATAATACATACCATGCCAAAGCCAGTATGAAGACATTAATGCCTATCATCAGAAAGAAATAAGAAGAAATGTGAGATTTAAAGTTGCAGCATGGAATCCATAAACAAGATAAAGGATATATACTTTATCCGTAGTGTTTTTCATTTATAAAACATGACATAACTTCTTAAAAATACATTACAGTAGGTTCCGTGAAAAAAAATATGACTGGAGAAAAAAAATTAGAAAATGAATCCATGACTGAGATACCACTCCCATTTTATTTCTTTTAAATTTCAATATTAAATTCTAGTTTGAACTGTCTCAGGATTGTTTGATTCCCAAATCCATTTAGAAATCTTTGATGGAATACGAAAAGTGCTTATCAGTTGTTAAAGAAAGTGAGTCACTGTTTTCTGCATTCAGATGCATTCAGATAATGTGTCATTTTAAACTTTAAATGTGTCTTATTGCATACAACCTCCAGTAACAAATGTGCACTTTGGTGCATATGAAAATAGTGTTTGTGACATCAAGACGTTTGATATACTGCACATGCACCATTAATTAGTCTTCCCTGACAATTTATACGCATAGTTGTTGGGTTATCCAAATATAAACTTGCACATATCTTCAGAGCTTGGAGGGTCCACACCCTTATAGGCAACCTTTCCTCTCCATAAATTCCCATTAGGCCTCAATAGTGCACTTGCCAGAAGGTTGAAGCTCAGCAGGTGTGGTCTTTCTGTAAATATTTCCCAGTGGAAGTTTAATGTGAACCTCTCACACACATAAAAATATAATATTCAGAGAAATGTTGCTGGATAAGGACCTCAGATTTAAAATTCAGAGGGGAAGGGACTATGTCTTTCCCTATATACTAGCTATGTGTATGTGAAAGCTGCTAAATCACTTAAAGGCACAGTTCTAGAAAAGCCACTGGCTTATTCTGGAAACCTAAAGAAATTCAGGGTACTCAACAATCAGTATAATGTTCTACAAAACGAAAGCAAAAAAGTGCAGCTACATGTTTCCAGATAGGTGACTTGTAGATTATTCACTCGGTCTTTACCAAATGATTTGGAGATTAAATGTTGTGCAAAGGCTACATGTTATTAATATGCTCTCAGTGCATCTTTGCACTGTCATGCTCATTAAGACACTGTAATTACAGTGGTGCTCTTCTAAGAGAGAGATTACACTTCTCACAGCTTCTGTTCCTGATCCAACCATAATGTGACCTTATAGCTAAAACTGAACATACCAACATCTGACCTGAGAGCAACCATGTTTTACCATTTGAATTGAAGTATTGTTTAAAGAGAAGTTAAAATCAAGATCTTGTAATATAGGGAAGTTACCCTCCCTGTTTCAGCTAAATAATTTGTTCAAAGGCCTGAGTCTGGATTCACTGCACATCCCGCATAGCTGATTCTTAGAACAAACAATTCCTTTGGGGTCTAAGATGCATGCTGGATTCTGAGTCAGTTGGACTAAATATTTTTCTAGCAGGAAAGAAATTGGATTAGCTCAGTTTTGAGGCACACACGATCAGAGAAGTAAAAGCAAGTATGTAGTATAATTTCATTGCAAGTGAAAACCTATGGTCAGTTACAAGAATTACAGAGAGAGATGCTGCCAACTCAGTTATCTATTTTATGGATAAACTACATGGACCATTACCTCCTGCCTTCTGCAAAACTCCTTTCCAGTCCACCTAAATTTCACTAGTTAATGTTGTATCTACACCACAAAGTGAAAAAAAAATATTTGGGGACTCTTGCACTGAAAGCAATTTTTTTTAAAAAAATCCAGATTTATTCTAGTAATAAAAGGAAAAAAAAGTCCACCATCTTTAGGTGACTGTTTTAGGAGGCACCTTTAGATCTGTCACCTTATGATAGAGAAGCACTATTTCATGTGATAAAAAATACTAACATTTCTCTTTAAACATGTGCTAATAGTACCACCTATATCCCTTTTGGGTTTCCTCATGTCCAAATCCACCACCTGCCATCTACATTACTAAAGATAAATAGATACTAAACCTTATGCCAGTGGCACCTCAGCTACACTATGATTTCTGGGAACATAGCCCACATTCATTGTGCCACACAAATTGGACTTTGGGACAGGTCTGCATTGCTAGAAGCCTGTTGCCCTTCCTCATCCTTCATGCAGATGTATTTGAAGGTATTTGTCAAAACCTTTTGTGTTCAGTTTTCTATTTGTCTCTTTCAATTTCTGCTAGGACATCAATTAGCAAACTGTTGTGATCTATTCCTGCTTATAAATTTATGGCAGAATAAGCACCTAGTGAGACTGCAGCATATAGGGCTTAAATATGACAATCACTTCATGGACAGCCACAAAAAATTCATAATTGCCTCTCTGTAGCCCAGTGCTTCTAACACACAGAATTAGCATAGTACAGTAGGATCACTGTTACACTTTTAAATGACGAGTTGATCCATATGCCTGAGCAGCTGAGTAGTGCAGACATAAATTGCCACTGTGCTCCATGGTACAGCTATGTGCACACTGTATACATCTCCTGCAGTCCTGATTAGTGTTGGCCAATCAACCATTAAAAGAGTTGAGGTAATGGTGGTTCTGTGATTTGGATGAAGATTATGGGTATCAGAAGTAGAAAAAGCTCTGGCTTTCAATGGGGAGCTCACACTTCATAGGGAACAAGGATAATACTTGCACTTGTTATCACAAATAATATCACCTTCAGCATTTGTTCACTGTCAGGGCAAGTTTATGAGAACTATTCCAAACACTACAGAAAAGACACATGACATCAGGATTTGAGAAAGTCTTGTCTTTTCTGACTCATGAAACTTGTTTTCTTTGCCAAAGAGAGCTTGGCAAAACACAGTCTGACTGTACGCTTACAGCTGCAGGAGGGAGGCAGAGTGAGATGCAGTTTCAAAAGTCCTTGCAATAGCGAGTGAGTAACAAAATGGCAGATTATATTTAATCCAGACATTACAAATACATAATGGATTACTCTAATTTACTTAAGACTCCTTAGGAAAGAGGCCACTGAGCCATTGTAGCTGTTCTCTTTTCCCTAGCAGTGCCTCCCTTTTGAGCCATGTAGCAGGACAGACTACGTGGGTTATATAGAGGTGGGAGCAGCTGAAAATCAAGAACATTCGGTTTTTAATGAGATTTAGAGGTTTTGGGTAATGCCGTATGAGAAACCCATGGTGTAAGCATTCATTAAAGAGTTATAAGGACTCCATAAGCAGTAGTGGTAGGATAAAATAACAAGTAGTGGTATGTAGTTGCATTTATTTATTTATCCATTCATTCATTTAACATAAACACTCTTAGACACGTTTGCAGTAATGTTTTTCTTTAGGAAATCTCTGCTTACAAGTACAAAGCAATAAAACAGCTCACAACCTTAAGAAAGAAGACACCTGATTATTTGCCAGGTAAGATATATAGTCCTATGCAATAATGTTTTTATTAGTCCGCTCCATGTACTCTACTTAGAATTTCCCATTTAGTCATATTTCTCCCTAGAGCTTGTTTATAGCCCAAAGTTATTTAATTTTTGGGTAATGTTTCCTGAAATAAATAAACTGTGCCCTTCAACTCTCCCTTGCAGTCAATTATGTTAACTAGGACAGCTATTCTTTGGACATTTTATAAGACACTGAAACTCTCATCTGAACTAGGCCACTAACTAATTGCTATGCACAAGCAACAACGCCACATTATTTCTGAAACCCTGTCATCGTTGTCCTGTAACTGCAAATCCACATTAGTGGTGAATTATCTTGTGTGACCACTTTAAATAAGAAAATTTGCTGTTTAAACAAAGCCTCTGTTATTTCCCTTCTTCGGCATGATAGAAAGTAATATTAGACATTTTAACAAATTAACCTCAAAAGAAACAATCTTAACTTTATAAAAGGACACAGTGCTGTTTGGAAAATATTGTCAAAACTCAAAATGATCAGGTCAGTTCATTTTCAAAATATTGTCTTAGAAATACAGCATCCTTTTAGGTTTTTGGTATGGGAAGTTATTGTTATCTCTGTAGGAATATTTGTTAGATGCTTGTTTGTTTGATATTAAGAATTTATGGTATGTGGAACTATTGCATTAATGCCATACTATCCAGACTTTTGAAGGCCTCTATAGAGCTGTATAGAAGGATCCTTTGGATGACAAGGTGAACAGATCTATCAGTGAATAAATTCATGGGACACTGACCTCTACTACCTCAGTAATCACAAGGTGGGAATCACCTTAAAATTGGCTGGAGAGAAATGCTCTTCTTTATGTTCTAGTGGAGTGTGAGCTCATGAGCCCCTATGTGTTCTCTTTCAGTTACTAAGCTTGGTAAAATGATGAACAGTAGAAGTTTTCCAATGACACCAAGCTGTGTGGTGCAGTCCACATGCTGGAGGGAAGGGATGCCATCCAGAGGGGCCTGGACAGACTTGAGAGACAGGCCTGCGTGAATCTCATGAAATTCAACAAGGTCAAGTGTAAGGACCTGCACCTGGCCTGGGGCAATCCCACACACAAATACAGGCAGGGCAGAGGATGGATTTGGGTGTGTTGGTCAATGAGAAGCTCAACATAACCCAGAAGTGTGCCCTTGCAGCCCAGACAGACAACCACATCCTAGGCTGAATCACAAGCAGTGTGGCCAGTGGGTCAAGGGAGATAATTCTTCCCCCGTTACTCTGCTCTCCTGGGACCCCACCTGGAGAAATGTTCGCGGCTTTGGGGCCCCAACGTAAGAAGGACATGGACCTTTTGAGTGAGTCCAGAGGAGGGCCATGAAGATAATCAGAGGTCTGGAGCACCTCCGTATGAAGACTATGAGGGAGGTGAGGCACTTGGACAGGTTGCCTAGAGAACTTGCAGATGCCCCATTCCTAGAAGTGTAAAAGGCCAGGTTGGATGTGGCTTTGAGCAGCCTGATCTAGTGGAAGGTGTCCTTGCCCATGGCAGAGGGTTGGAACAAGATGATCTTTAAGGTCCCTTCCAACCCAAACCACTCTATGATTCTATTATTATTTTTCCCCTTGCACTTTGTACTCATGTTGAAGCTGTCTAGGTCTTTTCCATATATTTAAAACCCCAGCATCATGGCCATTGATGCCCATGATTCCTTGTACCTAGTCTGTACAGAATCCTGTTAAAGCAGAGTGGTAACAATTCTTTACGTCAAGAAGTACTCCCTCATCCTTCTTCCCTGCTGATTCAGCTGATTTTAACTTTTAATTGGTCTTGTCTAAGTGATTAGTACATAAAAACCCTAAACACGGTTGGAATCTCATGCACTAAGGCTCATGTACTTCGGACTCTAAAGGACTCCACGCAGCTCCCTTTGCATAAGCAAAGATTTCTGATGAGCTAGGAATTGTCTTTGAGCTTCTGCCAACATTTTTGTCAGGTTTGTTTTTAACATTGCTAATGATCAGGAAAACAAAACAGAGTTCATAGAACAATCTCAAAAATATTTATGGTAATTAGCAGGTGGAAAAGAAAAAGCCTTTCACAGTCTCCAGTGTATAGGAAAGGAACTAGTTAAAAGAGGAAAATTTCTAAGCATGCTTTGTCTATTGCTAAACTGTTAAAATTACTGTGCCAGACATAACCCTGGAAGCAAACAATGGAAGTGCTTCACTAACACTATTCCAAAATTATCCTAAAGGTGCTGAAGTTGTTTAAAATTATGTCGTTAATTGGCACAGCTGAAAGAATTCACCCTCTTTTTATAAACAATGGAAGGAATCTTCCAGATTTTCCACTCTTATTGTTGGAACATAGATCTGAGAGAGTAATTCAAGTGAAAATGCTGTTTGGAGCCTTTTTCTAAATTCTATTATTCCTAGCAAGACCGTGAACTCCCAGTATTAAGATGCAAATCATACCATAAAGTTATAGTAATTTAATTTTGGCATTGAAAAATCCTCAGCTCTGAATTCATTGTTAGTGCAACTAAAAGGAAGCCAAGAAAAATTCTGAGACAGTTAACCAAACAGTCTAAAAACTTTTAATTCTAGTAATCGGAAACATTCTTCCAAACAATATATCTGAAATATTTGAGATGGAAATAAGTGTGCAGAGTTAGATTTCTAAACTATGTGCAGTGTTAAATATAGGCATTTGCATTAGTGATGAAAAGATAGCACTATCAAGATTTCCTGTCTTTCAGATAATCAGGCTTGGGAATCTTGAAATATTTTACATTCCTCATCAACAGCCAATTCAGGAAATTAATTTTAAAAGGGTATTTCAATGAAGATTAGCTTGAAACCTTCTGTATAGTTTGAAGAGAATGAATGTGATTTTTCATGCCTTTATGTAGGTCATTTAAGTCACTCCAGAGCATCTGTATATTCAAAATAGAGGCATAGATCACCTTTGAAATCTATTACTGCTTGCATTACTTCTGTTCTTGTGGGATTAAGAGACAAGAAGTGAATAGTTAGGCCTCTACAGTTTTTTTTGGGGGTTTTTGTAGAAATTGAAAAATTCTTAGGAAACTGCACTATTTGGACAAACACTGAAGAAAAGAGTTGGATTCTTATTTTGAGCATTATTTAATCTCCTTGAATTATAAATACAGACAGAATATCTTCTGAGAACATGCTGCACTGTGGCATACACATTTTATTAGCCTTGTGCTAGATTTCCTGTAATAACAAGGACATGGTTTACTAGTCAAAATGTTAACACTGAGATGTGGGAGAAGTAAATTTTCATTCTACCTCAGACATACTGCGAAGCACAAATGACTGGCTATGTAGGTATGCAACGACTTCTATGTGACTCCTAATTTACATCTGATTAGGGAACTGATGGGAGTTCCTAATGGTATCCTGTATGTACAGACATTCTCTCACAGTGCTTCAACACATCCAACAACAAGTATTGGCCAGGTCCAGCTTTTTTCCTGTGACATCTGGACAATTTAATGTCAACTAATATAAATTGCAACAGGCATTCTTACTGTTTTATTGATTTATATATGTATTATGTATGTGTTATACTGAAATAATTTTAATATTTATTAATCCAGCACTGGATTCCAAAATTGTGGAGTCTTAAGATATTTACCACTAGTTGTTGAAGTTCAACAGCCTAATTAGATTTAAGGCATGTAGAATAAAATCCTTAGCAGAAAGGGATAAAGTGTGAGGGGTATGAAGACAGTTTTGAGTAAATATCCCACTGGCCAAACAGATATATCTTTAAGTAGAGAGGCAGAAATTGAGGAGCAAGATAAAAGAAAGTTGGTGCATTCATGAGGAGGAACAGCCTTTTGTGGCTGTAATGAAATTCCTGTAGAAACGCCTGCATGTTCAGAGAATTTGCCACTCTCAGCAGCCTACCACCCACAGAATCACATAACAGTCCAGGTTAGAAAGGATGTCTGGCCCAACCTCCTACTCATAACAAGCTGAACTTCAAAGCTTGATTGCTCAGAGCCTCATCAAATTTTGAAAAGTTCCAGGCATGAAACTCCTTGACCTCCTTTGGCAGTCTGTTCCTGTGTTCACCACCCTTCTGCTGGAAAATGTCACACTTAAGCCCAACTGGATGTTCTCTGGATTCGCCCTGCTTCTGCTGCCTCTTGGCACTGTACTCCTCATCTATGACAAGAGCCTTGGCTCTGCCTTCTCCATACCTGTCTGCCATGCCAGGCTGTGGCAGGGGCCACCAGCCAGGGCTTTTTCCACCACCCACCTTGAAGGAGGAGGGCAGGCTGGGGGCAGCCGAGGGCAGCCCCCTGTCCATGTCTGTGGCACTGCTGAGGCTGGTCTGAGGTTGAGCTGAGGTGAAGCAGGGTCAGGCCCAGTGAGGGTAACCAGGGTCAGATACGGCCCTGTGATTGCTGAGTGACTCCACAGTGACAAGGTCACTGAAGCCAGCCTGCAGGTGGTCAGGGTCCAGGACAGCAGGGCCCATGGCCAGGCACAAGCAGGGCTGTGATCAATGGCCCTGAGGGCTGACATGAGGTGCTGAACCATGGCCAGGGTGGTGGGAGCCCTGGGAGTGTGGGCAGGGACAGGCAGGGATGGCGGTGATCTTAGTGGGTGTTTCAAAGCTACCATTACATTCTTAACTTCAGGAGTGCACTGTCTAGGTTAAAGTACATTTTTTTTAAATCCACCTTCTTGTTACAAACAACACTTTTGGATAATAAAAAAACCCCAGGCTTAAATAAACTCATACTGCTTATATTGTTTAATTTTTGCTTCTCCTTCAGCCTAACTAAAAATGTAAGTCCCAACAATATCCCTGGACATTTTCAAATACCCAAGCACAAGTCAGGATTGCTAACACTAGAGTAAAATGTTTGTTATAGACTTTAAAAGTGGTTCAACTCGGTTTTTAAATCATTAAAAAATTTACCTTTTTTAAAGCCAACCTTGTGTCCCTGCCAAGTTTGACTTGATATGGCCAACTCAGTGAACAGATTTATAACTCAATAAACAAATGCATAGAAATAAGTATTTCTATAAATTCATTAGCNTGCAGTGAACAAATTTATAACCAAATAAAAATTTATAACTCAATAAACAAATGTATAGAAACAAGTATTTCTATAAATTCATTAGCAACAAAACGAGAGCTAAAGAGCATCTCCAGCCTATATCCAGTCACCATCCCTGGAGGTATTTAGAAGCTGTGTAGGTGTGTCACTTAGGGACATGGTTTTTAATGTTGGACTTTGGCAGCGCTGGGTCAACAGTTGGACTCAATGGTCTTTTCTAACCTAAACGATTGTATGAACTGATTCAGCCTCCAGCCCTGCAGAAAAGGACACAAGGTTGCACCGAATCAGGAACCCAGCAAAAGTTTACAGTGTTGCACTATTGCAAAAAAAGCAAATATTGTGCTGAGCAGTATGAAGGGAATTGCCATTTATAAAACACGTGAAGTAGAGCCCTCTATTGATTCAGGGCTCATGAGGTCTTGGCTGGAATACCATGATCCACTGTGAGCACCCGACAGTTACCATCAGTTGATAACAGATCGACTACAGTTCTTCATAGGTGAGTCAGACATGATATCCAAGTATTATCCTAAAAAAAGTAGTTAATTGGATGTTTACATCAGAACATAAAAGTTCCCTTTCTCCAAAATGGTAGCCCTGGAAGCTAACCCCTCACCAGCAGGATATGGAGCTCCCAAACTCAAAAGGGAATCAAGGGGTTCAAGGGTTCAAGGGAATCCAAATCCTTTTGATCAGTCTAGCCTAACACAAGGATATTCCCAAGTTCCATTCTTAAATATTTAAACAGAGTGAGTCATCTTAATTAACTATTTTAGCAATGAAGAAATATTTTTTCCCTATACTTACCTCTCCTTACTATTGGCTTGACAAAGCAGGTTGTCAAGTCTCATTTACTGAAGCTTTTTAACACTAGGCTAAGATACAAAGATAGTCTAGACGACCAGTCGCCTCGGTTTTGGTGGAGATTTCTTCCTAGTAGCTAGTACTTGTGTTTTGGATTTAGAAGAATCATGTTAGTAACACCATGATGTTTCAGTTGTTGCTCTGCAGTACTTTCCCTAAGTTAAGGACTTCTCTTTTTCTCATATTCTGCCAAAAATGAGACACACAAGAAGTGGTGAGGGAGCATGGCCAGGACAACTGACCTGAACTGGCCAAAGGAATATTCCATACCACAGAACATCATTCCCAGTATGTAAACTGAAAGGAGTTGGCAGGGAGGGGCAAATTGCTACTCAAGGATGGCCTGGGCTTTGGTCAGCAGGTGGTGAGCAATTGTCTTGTGCATCACTTGGCTTTCTTGGGCTTTATTCCTCTCTTTTTATTACTTCCCTTTCAGTTACTATTGTTATGTTATATTTTACTTTGATTATCAATCTCTTCTTATCTCAACCCATGGGTTTTACCTTTTTCCAAGTCTCCTCCCCATCTCACCAGTGCAGGAGAGGGTAGGGAGTGAGTGAGCAACTGCATAATACTTAGTTACTGGCTGGGGTTAAATCACATCACCAATGTTCCTTCTGCTGTTTTTTCCTAGGACTATTTCAAGTAGAGCTTCTCATATATACTTAGTACATCTGAGCTGAGGAGATTTGAGAGAGACAAGAATTACAGAGGGTGGGAGGAAACCATAAGTACTTACAAAAAATCATGAGTAGGATTTTTAAAAGTGTACCATACAGAAAACATTTGAGAAAAAGAATTAGGTGCCTGCTGGAAGGGCAAAGCCACTGTATTTTCTGTCAAAAACAGGTTCATAATGCACAATGCTCACTAATAATCTGAATGGGGACTAACATTTATAAAAATACCTGTTTCACATACACAACCATTACAAATAACCTGGCTGCTTACAAAGGCTTTATTTGTAGTCCTATAATTCAGCCCTATTATACAATGCAGTCCTCTTCCGGAATAATGACCTCTGACTACAAATGTAACTGCTGAACATTACTCCTTTAGACTATTTAAAACTATTTTTGCAGTTAAAATCTTGTGAGGTCCTGGAAGAGCCATTCTAAAATTTCCCTTGCTCAAAGGATTCTCTGTAAATGCAACACAAATACACAACAAAATTTGCACAAGGGCATAAAGACTAGGAAAAAAAGCAATCACTAGCAGCAGATTCAGACAAATAAAACCCTACTAATCCCATTACATGGCAAAATGTTCCAGGCCTTAAGTGGAAGACCTCTACAGGAGACATCACTTTTTCTTGTTTCTTTGGTCTTCTAGAGCTGAAAAGGTCTGATGCCATTCTTACAACTCATTTATCTTCAACAGATATTTACAGTTTAGCTTTTATTAGTGTTTGAACATAACAAACCTAAGACGACAGGGAGGAGTAAATTTGTACCTTAAACACAGCAGTAAACGGTTTCTGAAGTCTGATTACATAAAAAATATGTATAGATCCCAATGAACTTTCACTTTAATCAGCTGCTTCATTACAAACCTTTTGTAACTGGGGCGAGGTGAGTCAAAGGCCTTAGCAGGGACCTCTGAGCAGGTACTCACAGTAATTGCAGTGACTTTTGGCATACATCAAAGGCTTTATTTTAAAGACAGTGTTACAACACGAAGATAAAATTTTTATCAGTACGCATTGTTCTCAGACAAAATATTGCATGAGGTTAGCATTCTTTCAGAATGGTTTCAGTATACCCACAAGGAAAGGAAAAAGGATGGTTCTATGTTACTTTTCAATTCTGTTACTAAGAGAGACTTCAAATGCTCCCCCCATACCCCTGATACCTATTGAAGGAAATATTCAGGACTTGGGTGCGTAAGGAAGTATTCAGCTATCCAGACAAATCCAAGGAAGGATGGATAATTAAGTCAGGAAGACTCCTAGTTTAAAGTCTTGAAAAAACTTTCTAGTTTTAATTTACTGCTTCCCATAATACTGAGATGATGGAGCAAGGGAGAAGTTTATTTACTGAATTTTCTGCTGACTTGCAAATCAAGTTTCCAGAAATAGACACTTGGGAATTCTTACAACTTTCCTTTGTTAGTTAAGTGCAAATAAACTTTTCAGAGCTACTCAACAGGAAAATCAGGAAAGGCCAGATTCTGTGGAAGACTTTTTTTATAAAATATGAGATAGTAATACAGATACAAGGCCCATGGATTAAATGTGAAGAAGTAAGTTTGGAAGAGATGCAAAATTTTTATCTTTTTGTTGCTGCCTGACAACAGAAACCAAACCCTTCTAAATTAATCTTCTAGTCACGCATTTCAAGCTACATAATTTCTCCAGTAGGACTATGGCACTCGTAGGGAAATTATTTTTGCTTACATACATGAATTTAGAGGAATAAAGCCACACAGTACGCAATGGGCTGTATGCAACGAATTTCAGAACATATTGCAAACAAACGCTAGGGCTAGCGGTACAAACCAGCTGGACACCTGCTCTGCCCCAGTGCTTTCCATCCTGACCAGGCACAACCAACCACCACATCTGAAGTCAACCCACAGCTAATTACATGAAACACATGCTTTCGGCTGTACGTCGGGAAAGATTGGATTTCATGGCTATTTAAATAGCAGAAGGAAAGCGAAACTTGACTGTCGTTCAAGCGCAGAGGCCCAACTCCTGCGCTTGGCCGCGCCCAGGGGCTCAGCTGGGGCGCGGGGTCTTCCCCGCTGGGTACCGCCGGCTCCCGAGCCAAACCCTGCGCGACGAGGGAGAACCGCGGCTGCGACTCCCCCTCGGCAGGTGATCACAGACCGCCCTGTTTCTCCGGGCGGTCCGGAGGGGCTCTCTGCAGTGCTAAAAGACAGCGCAGCCCAGTCCCCTGCACCTCCCGAGGGGCAGAGCTGCGAGTCCCCGCACCCCTGCGCTCCCCCCTTCGCACCTGGGCGGCCGCCCGGCTGTGCGCGGAGCCGCCGGTGACTCAGC
>WEIV01017114.1:74974-85201 GCA_013390005.1 Calyptomena viridis
CCGCCCAGCGCCCCGGGGCGCGGAGCCGTCCGCTCTGTAGCCCCGGGGGAGGTGGGGAGCGGCAGCCCGGGAAGGAGGATGCTGCTGAAAGTTAAGCCGCTCTGGTGCGAGTTCCTGCTGCCGTGCTTGTTTTGCCCGGTACTCTTCCAGTCATCTTTCCCACGGATGGCCCTCCTCGTTTCCTGCAGGCAAACCCGGCTATTCGTGCTGTGCGACCACTTCTCCCCTGGCAGGTGGAAAATGCGTTTTATCACCGCTATTCCTCTTGGAGCTGTAAAATGCAACTGCAGTTTCCTCCCTGCTCTGCATCAGAGAATGCAGCGAGCTTTTCTAAGAGATGCCGTAGTACAGCAAAACATTTTTGTCACATCTCCTGTCCGCTTAAGAGTGGCAATTCTGCTTGATAAAACCTTCTCAAATATGTAAAACTAATCTCGAAAAGATAAATCTGAGTAGGTAAGTGTTTGCACAGCTGATAAAGATGCAGAGTTCAAATAGTAAAATAGTTAAGTTGCCGTGACGGGTCCTGAATTTGCTGCCAAAATGAAAAATAAATAGAGGTAGATAATAAACCATACCTGGCACACAAAGCTTTAGTCAGGCCCTCAGCCCCAAGTTTCATCTTGCATGTTACCTGGTGCTCTGACTTGTATAGCTGCATTAGAACGTACATACAGTCATTTTGCTTATTGCTGGGTTGGATAAATTGACACAAACTATGTCTCTGGTTTTACTGGAGAGGTTGACTCATCACTGAAAGCTCCATGTATTTGTTAGATGAATAGTGCTTTCATTAGTTCTGGTGCTTTACTACAAAGTTTCCTTAGAGGCTGTCTTATGTCTGTGTGTGTATGTAGGCCTCAGAAGGTCTCCTGAGGTCAGGTTAAAGGAAAATTAACCAAAATCCAAAACTCCCAAGAAGAAACCAAGCTTGTGGTTGCTTTTAAGCAGCTGTAATATTCACAAAAAGAGTCCGATTCAGCATAACCTGGACAGCCAACCCAGCAGAAAACCCACCTGGTTTTAAGAAATAAAATGGGACTTATTCTAAAATGCTTTGAGTAAAGGGCAGTAAAAGCAGACTCATTGCTACCGTTTTCGTCTCACACATCACACATCTTGCCTCTGAACAGTTTGCCTGAAGGGTGGGTCATCACAAATGAGATGTTAAAAGGGAAAGGGTTTGCTTGATTTTAAGTTACAGCAGACAGTTACAGGATATTCTGAGTTGGAAGGGACCTACAAGAATCCCCAAGTCTAGCTCTTAATGAATGGCCCGTATGGGGATTGGACCTGCATCCTTGGTGGGTTAGCTCCATGGTCTTCCTGGATTAGGCTTTATATTTTCACAACCTCTAAGCTGTGGTATAGCATACATGTACTGCAGAGAAGAGAAGCAGGAAAAAATAGCTGTTCATTACCAGCTACATCTACCCAGTGGAGAGAATTCAGTGTTAGAAATGTTCAGCAGAAAAATCTGGTCTTCATGCCTGTGAGGAAAGTCTGGTCCTGGTCTGGTGAAGAACAGGTAATCCAGTTTTCTGACTGAGGTGACTTTTTGTGGGTGTGAATGCATTACACCCTAATAAATATGTACACATAGACCCTATATATTTTATTGCTGTATGTGTGCACTAAATTCAGATGTGTTGAGGACTGCCAAAATGATTGTCAGTATGATAACTTGTGTCCTGTGTGCATGGATGGAAGCTGGTACTCTTGAGTTCACTTTCTATTGCCAAGGCTGTTAAAGAAGCATCATGTTGCTGAGAATTCAATTGGAAGTATATAAATTATCTCTTTTAGTATTCTAAAGTACAAGAATTGTTTGCAGTGCTGCAAGATGCCAGAACTTTCTCCTATCTCCTGGGCCCTGTCAAGGAGTTGCAATTTTCAGGATCAGCACTTTCTTGTGGATATGGTGCCAGTTTTAATACTCCTATTTGCACATACTTGGCAAAATTAGACTGTAAGTACTAAATAGTGCTATCTAGCAGTGACTCATAGAAAAAGAAGGCAAATTATGTTTTTGGAGTCTCTTAAGACTGATGGCCTGTCAAGCAGGTAAAAATGAAGTATGCTGCAGTATATGGAAGCTTCCTTTTCGCAGACAAGCTGAAATTTTTGTATGGAACCATTTATATTTGGACATCTTTAAAAACAGATGTAAGAAGAAATAAGTGCTAGATTTAAAACAAAAAACCAAACCCCTATCTCCATGTAGGTGCCGCACTCATCCAGCAATAAAGCTGGATTTCTACATGTTTGTATATCACTTTTTATACTTAATCTTGATGGCTGGTGAGTGGTAAGATAAAAGGCTGTGGCAATTCCAGGATAAACCCCAAATTTCTTCTTTACTACTTGGACTCTACTTCTACTTGGATGGCAAAATATCTAGAACATACTAAGCACTGAATGTGTTGATGCCCTCAGTCCTTTTACATTTTACTTTGTTAATTCAGAAACATATACAAACTTTACTTTTTGGGGGGGAAAAGCTTAATAAAACATGTTTGGTGGTTTCATGGTTTTTTATTTATTTTTTTTCCCATGCTAAAGCATTTTGTGTCGTTGAGTGGTTTGTGGTTTGTGCCATCTCAGCAGCAGTGATACATCAAAAATCATGAGGTATAGTAGATGGTAACACACTGATTTTAATTACTTGAGGACGTATGTCCAAGTCTATGGACAATAATTGTGATTCAGTTTATTGTCTGAAATTTTAGGTCCTTACTGTTTGAAAGCGTATGTAATAACTTTTTTGTAGTTGTCCATCTTTTTCCCTCAGGCAACTAAACACATTGTTTTCCTTGTAATTGCTATTTACAAACACGGGTTTGCTTCTTTTCACTGAAATCGGTTACATTAGAAACCTCTGTTTGGGAATTGTATACTCTTTAAGCTGATGAGCAGCAGAAGTGTGAAAGGAGTTTGTTCTGTCCCCACCATAAATCTCATTTCATTCAATGTCTGAGTTCACAATTTTAAAGCACACAAATAGTTTACACTCTCATCTTTAATTTTTTTGCCTTTTAATATTTAAAGAAATTGTAGTTTTCCATAAGCTGCTTATTTTCAAAATCTCAGTGTGAAGGTATACAAACATGCATTTCGGTACAAAACTTTTCCAATAGCCTGTATTAGTTGCCAAGTCTAAACACTTTCCTGATAGAGAAACTTTGCCATTGGGGAAGTGCTTTGCTTCCAGGCTGCTTTTGTATTCTTGCAGAGCAATTCATTGGGCAGTAAATAAGTGATTCTGTTAAATCTAAGTGCTCTTTCCCCTCCCCAGATGATTAATTTTAACCCCTCTCTTAACTGACTGCTGTCATCATCTCTGAGTGTAGTGTGCTTGTAAACTGTTGATGCCTTTTCTTTGTTCTTTCCTTTTATTCAAGGTGCACTAAAGCACTGGAGAATTTCTGAACATACTGTCCAACGGGACTGCTGGATATTTGAGAGCTCCCAATGTCTATCCCACCTGTAATGGCATTGGTGTTTTATCCTTATGTCTCCTCTATATGATGCCCCTAGAACTTAGCAGGTTCTCAATTAAGCAGTGACATTAGTTGTTGGCTCGAGTTGACTGCATTGATTCACTGTGGGATTTACTATAGAAGAACCATACTGGAGCAGACCAAAGGCCCATTTATCCCAATGTCTTATTTCTAACAGAGGCCAAACTGGATCCCACAGGAGACAGAAAAGTGAAGGATGCCTCTAGTGAATAATCCATTCCAGGCTGAGGAAATGAGCAGTTTATTAGAGGGTTAATAAGATTTGAATGCTTGTCTTTCCTGTCAGATTACACATGTTGTATGTTCTAATTTAATAAAGATCAATTGTAAGCTTTTTAGAGAGAATCATGGACTTCACATTTTGTGCCTACATTTCAGACAGTTGCAGGGAGAATACTTGTGAGATACAGATACATTTTGTTCTGTATACAGCTACTTGCCTCACTAAAATAATATTTGATTTTGAGAAAGTATAAACCTGTGATTGGTGGGGGTGACATATAAAAAGGTTTTACATCCGTGATGTTACTTGACAATCCTAGTAACAGGCCTCAGAAAACTCAAGCCTCAGTAAAAAGTCAGAAGCATTCTAGTGAGATTTTCTCTTTCTGATGGATAAAATAAACATTTAAGAAGCTTCTCTAAATATATCTCTTTCTTTATCAAATACTAAGCAGTAGAAGCATTTTTTTCTTCCATTGGTAATGTTCATATTTTCACATCTTAAACTTGTATGTGCTTTTACTGGGTCCTCTGACCAGTGCTCGTTGAGTATTGCTTTTGCCTTAGCTGTAGATAGCTATTCTGAGAAGAAGGCTGATGAAGTTGGGAATGGAGGAGGAAAGCACTCCTTAAATGGCATATTAAAAGTATCTATGCTAATTTGTAAAATAGGTTTTCTAGAGATTACTTTGTATTACGAGAGATGATTTCATGTTACGTGTTAGTAGGTGTGGTAGTGTTTTTTAGATGGGAAGATTGACAGCTCCATGTGAATGTAAAGATAAATTTTTTTTTTTTACTATAATTGCTTATCACTCTCACTGTCTTCCAATTACCTAGCAGAGCAGTTCTGATCTTGATAGGGATAAGCACGTGTGATTTTTCTTGTCTTTGACAAGAGTACGTGGTATAGTGGTTGTGCTAGCACAAAAACCAAATCAGTCTGGTCTTTGAAACTTTTTAGAGTGAACTTGTATCAATTTTACCCATGTGTTTGGTTTGCATTGCATTTTTGATCTGTTACTGTGACCTTCGACACTGAAGTTGCTGTTCTGTGGAATGACAACCTAAAATGGGAGTTTCTTCAAGTGTGAGGTTGGTTCGTACCATAACTGTTTGCTCTTTAACAATCAGGACTGTTAAAATTGCAGACTGGCAGAAGTGCAGCCACCTTGTTTGCTTGGGTTTTGGGCCAGGGTGTGAGCTCAGCAGTGGCTCACTGATTGGTGCCATGGGGCTGGATGAGGAGGTTGTCACAATGGCAGTGCATTCTGCCATCTTGTAATCACCTTCCTGAGGTGTGAGGGAGGAGTTGTGATGCAGGATGTCTTTTGTATGAGTGCTTTTATTCATGATATGAGTAAGGGGCTTTAAAAATCAATTCTGCACTGTTTTCTACCTTTAGTACTTTAAGGTAGGTTTGTCCTGCATACTATTAATAACGAAAAAGTCTTGGGAAAAGCATAAACTATTTCAATCAGATTATTTTACCACTGTCTTCTATTTCATGTGTACAGTTCACAGCATTCATTGCCTCCAATACTTTGCTCCTGACCTTATAGGTAAGTTGCTCTGGTTGGTGTTGTATTCTTTTCTTCCTATTGGCCTCCAATTCTTTGCTTGCAGTTATGAAAAAGAGTGCTGAGACAGCGAGTTGGGAACAAAGTTCTGTGACTTGAATTAGAAGCAAATATAATGAAGGAGAAGAAGTTAGGCAGTAAGCTATATAGCAAGAATAGCAGCTGAGTAGTGGTATGAGTTGTCAAAGGAAGCTGAAACCTTGAATTGTTTTGCCACTTTTCAGTTTTGCAATTTTTTGGTGAACTTCTGTAATTCAACACAAAATTGACAAGCTTTCTTTCAACTGAGGAATCCTATATCCATTGGTTATAAATACTTTTTGAATAGAAATTTTAATCCTGGCACAGAGTACCTTGTAAGGCTAATCTGCATATTTAGAATGGATTAAATGTGCCTTTTTACACTAGATTTTGTAGAGATGCTGGCTAGAGAACTTGGCTGTTGTTTTTTTAATCCTACTGATGGATGCTGACAGTAAATAGGATAAGAGCTCACTGAGAAATTGTACTTCTGTCTGTGTAAAATAAACCACAACGAGTATTTGTGCTTTCTGCAGAAAGCATATCTTGGAATACAGGATTTGTTATATGGCATTCTGTACTTTATGTATAAAATTGTGCTGAATCAGTGTCTTGTAGCAAGCTGTCTGAAAAAAACCCCAGAAGTTGCAGATCTAGCAGGCACAAGGTTCTCTCCCCCAGCCCTGCTTCCCTCTTGGAGGGGAGGAGGAAGAGAAATGTGTGACAGCAATGTTTCTCCATGTTTAACCCAAGGCCCCAGGTTAAAATGTGCCATCTTTGCTTTGTCATACTTTGCCTTTCCTTCCTTGCCTGCTCAGGTGGGCTGTGTATTTGATGCATGATGTGCTTCTGGCTGCTCTTGCCCAGGCCCACAGGGATTAATGCAGAGTTTCCTGCCAAAGGTCTCATTGCTCCAGGCTCTAATGGGTAAGTGTCCCACTGCCATCATGTTAAATACATTACTGATGGAGGTCTGAAACAGAGTGTTAAAACCCTTCAATTAGGTCTTTCAGTTAGTTTTTTTCTAGTTTATATTTGAGAATTTTACAGTGAAACAGCTGTTTCGAAGAAGTGTCAAAAGCAGCATTTGCTGGAGGATGTGATTCTGGCATTTTGGCCACAGGAGCCAGTGGTTTGTCCTCCCTGCTGATCTGAACATCTCTTGTAAGGTGTCATTTGTGCTCCCCTGGCTGAAGCAAATGTGTAGTGGTTGCCAGAGTGCTCTGTGGCACGTCATGGCTGGAAGAGTAGCATGGAAAAGGCATAAAAGAACAGAAATATCACCATTGGTTTGTGTGCCTGCATAATGAGATTGGGCATGCCATGATTAAAACCAGTAATACAGTTTGTCAGTAGTAGGCCATTAGTTAAGCTTTGTTTGAATGTCCTTGTCATTCATGGAGGGGCTTTCTCTGTATTTTGTACCTGGGCAGACCAGGCCAGGCCCATGACTGAGGAGAGTTTTACAGACATTATCTCTGTTGTCTGATTTAACACAACATCAAGTTGCTAAATCTCGTGTAGGAAAAATGCAATAGAATGTGGTAGGATTACGAATACATGGTAGCCAAAGTTGTGTCTGGGAAAGCTGCAGAGAAACATGAAACAGTAACCATGTGTCTGCCAGACTGGGATAGCTGGGACTTGGAATAAACTTCCTTATACACAGTTAGAAGTAGCGAGACTGTGGAAGGATTTACTGGGGCCGGGTGCGGGGAGACAGTAACCCTGGACTGAGACAGATCAGTGTGATTCTGTCAGAAGCCATTTATTGTTTACACAAGCTTTCTTTTATACGCTTTTTTCTCTGCACATATGAATATACTTTCTATAATTGGTTAATACAGCTGTGTACGCATTTCTACTTGTATTTCATTGGTGCCTTACAGTTTGAGCAAGCTGACCTTCACTATTGCTAAAAATGTACTTTATCTCAGTAAGCTTCTACCTCCTACACTGCCTGAGCAGGCATCTGCTTTCTTGTTGTTTCTAACCTTTCTCATCTCTTACCCTTACAGTCCTGCATAGGCCTGGTTTGGAGGGTTCAGATGTCTGTTTTCCTCCAAATACATTCCCACACAAGACAACACATTAAATTGTAAGAGACCAGGCTTTGGTGCTTTGGTGCTTCCAAGTGTTTAACCTGACATAGGAATTCAAATATTTAAATAAAGGTGCTGATGGT
Source organism: Calyptomena viridis (assembly GCA_013390005.1). NCBI lineage: Eukaryota > Metazoa > Chordata > Aves > Passeriformes > Eurylaimidae > Calyptomena > Calyptomena viridis. Next base: position 82,504 of record WEIV01017114.1, read on the forward strand.
TTCTACTCAGAGGTGGAGGATGAATTTGGCTTGACACTAGAATATTCTGCCTTAGCATTCAGGGAGAAGAGTATCATGTGCAGTCACCAGCACTGCTTCTAGAAGGGCTTGCAGTCATGAGAAATCTACCTTAGCCAGTTGATATATTAAGGCCTGTTATTTATTGTGGCTGTCCTATTCTCAATAACTATGAGTTGACTTATGCTTCTTAAGTTGCAACTGTGCAAGCTCTCTGTGGAATGTGCTACATGTCCATCTTAAAAAAAAAACCACAACAACAAACCAACCAAAAAAAACCGCAAAAGTCAAAGTCATGGATGAAGTCAAGGAAGGTAGGGGAAGCCATCTAATAGGTACTTTAAGAAAATGTCAAAATAAATGGAATAGTTTTTGTTAATATGTGCCCTATACAGCCTAAATAGATTGAACTGTTACATCGGTCACTCTTTTCTTTATCTTCCCTTTCTCCCCTCAATAACAAATGTATACCTTTAATTGAGAAGTAAATGATTGCTGTCAAGCATGTTGAGACTCAATGAATTCACAGTTTAGAAATACTTCAATATATTTTTTCTAGAGCTAATAGTAGAATAATTATATGCTTTCAGGGAAATAAGAAATGCTGTGTAGTTATGATGTGTTAGGCTATCATTGTGACTAATTTTCTCGATTTCATGACATGCAGCAAGACAGTAGGAATTTTAAGACTGCCTCAAAGAATTATCAGTGTGATGCACATTACAGATACCTCCAGGAGTTAGAACTGACAGGATCTCCCAGCCATGGAGAATCTGAGAGTTGACCATAATCAAAAATAAGCTTATGACTTTTATGAGGATGATAAATTTGTGTAGGGAGATACTAGGGAAAGACCTAAGAACCCGATTCTAGTATTGGTTTTAGTATAAACAGAGAGTAAATGAATGATGGAAGGATTCAAGAGGGGAAGCTGTTGCAAAACTGGCATAAAATTAGCCCTGGTGCATTAATCCTTAAAAAAAACCCCGTCAAAATCCAGTCCTTTGTCGCTTGGAGAGTTTGAGCTCCTTTAACCTCCACAAACTTCTAAAACTTGATTCCTAGCAGCCCATCTAAAAAGCAATTATGTAATATGCATAGTTTGCAAGGTAAGTGGTTTTGTGTAGTCTGACTAATTTATTTAAAATTATGAGTACTATAGTATCTCATTTTGTGATCAATTAAGATGACTTTAGGTAGTCTGAATCTGTGGAGATTTCAGAGAAAAAAAATGCTACAGAGAAAGCTAAATTGGTTTTTGTTAAAAACAGATGTCTAAATTAATTTTTTTAATCAGAATTATTGACACATATTCCTCAGTATAGGTTATTTTAGTAGTTAATGAAGAATAGCCCCTGAATTGCATGCATGGGGAAACAAGTTTTGGTCTTAAGCTTGGCTAATGTAATTTGTTGCATAATTCCGGAAGCAAAAATCCTGACTTAGAAGAAGGAGGTCATGGGGCACCCTGGAGGCAGTCCTTGCAGGCACTGTACTTTCTGTTGAAATCAGTGTCTGTAGTTTACTTGGATACTGTCAGTGTGTATTCCTGTGTGAAACACAATACTCTGAGCAGGACCAGAGGTTGTTTACAATGTAGAGGAAGCAGAGGAAGTGTGGAGACTTTTTATATACATAAAGAACACATAACTTAGAACTGAAAAAAAAAAAGCTCTTACAGTCTGAATACATGTGGCTTTCAGCCAAAGATGTAGAAATATGTCAGTGTGTAGTTGTCTAGTTTAAGAGTTCAGCACATTCGTCAGTCTTAAAATATAAGCGAGGCATAGAGCAACAATGCATTTTATCATTGCATATTTGTACTTAGGCTTTTACTTACTTTATTGCTCAAGTAGCAACTATTACTGATTTCTGGCTTAGGAAAACTGGGATTTTTTTCTCTAATTACTAAGTTTAATATTAAACTAAAATCACTGTTCTGCCTCTTCTTATCCCTTGTAATCATTACAAGTGATTTGAAAAATTGCAGACATCTTTGATTCAATGTAACTTTGCTTATATAGATGTAGTCTTGGGTCTTTTGTTAGTATTTTAGATTCATCTGTCTTATTAATGAATTGTGCTTATCTTTAGAAGCGAGTAGGTGCTATGAGGTATGAGATAATTTGATATCCAGTTCAGACTGGATATCACAGTCTAGTTTTCTTTTCTCTTGTCCCTTATGAGTGATAAACTTTTAAGTTGCTTTTGGTGTGGAGATTGGATAGTTTAGAACCACTGCTGTATGTGAGATGAACAAGAATTATTTTGAAATACATAATTCCTTTTTCCATAACGGCAAAACTAATTCTGGCTTTTTAATGACTAAGAAAAAAAATCTTTGCCTTAAATCTGTCCTGGAGAGGAGTGCATAGTGGTTGTTATGAAACATGTTACAAGGTTTTCAATACTGGTGTCTAGCTGACTTACTGGATTTCTTCTTCCAGATACCTGGCTTCAGAAAGCAGATTTGTATGTGTGGGATGTATTTATGAAAGAGACAGTAAAGCCTCTTTACCTCAATACTAATAAAGAGCTGAATAGTTACAGATAAAAGTCAGAATAGATTGCAATATTATCAGAGTAAAATGAATACCTAAGTCTGTGAAACATGTAATGTTGGTTTGATTTGACTTGAATCTCTACAAGTTTTGTATGATCTTTTTTTAGAATGGTTGGA
>WEIV01017114.1:85251-114814 GCA_013390005.1 Calyptomena viridis
TTGATAGGTAGGTGCCTTTTTATTGGTTTAATGATGCTACTGCACGTTTGCTTCTTACATGCACAGTTTATTCTGTCTTTGCTTAAGATCTGAAGAGACTACTATCTATTAATAAACTTAAGCTAAAGATGGTAGGTGTTAAAATGCAGTAGTTCACCAGCTGATGGCTGATTATGTGTATGGTTCTAAAACTATTAAAAGCGATTTATAGGATTTCATAGGACATTTTTGCCATTGTTAAATGTGTTAAAATTGCAACTGAGTTTCATCATGTAAAGTAGAAGAGCAATTTAATAACAAAAAAATAATTAAGATTCTTTCAAGTACAGAGTATTGAACTCTAAAGCTGACATGTTCAATAGTTTTAGTCTGCAATAAATATATGGACTAAAAAAAAATCCATGTTGGATTTCAAGATACTGACTAATGAAGGGTAAATTTATCTGCTGCTATTTATAGGAAAATGGAAAAAATTATGAAAACTAATTTAAACTATGAAAACTATTATAACTATGAAACGAATTTAAAACTTTTGATTTGGTTCTGTAGCAGTAGTTGGAATAATTCCTTAAAGTTCTTAGGTTTGTGTAGCTTCGGTTTTGTCCAGGCATAAGCCATTGTTAAAAGTCATGTCCTAAGACAAAGTGCTGGAGGAAGACTGAAGTGCCTTCTGCCAGGGGATTGGGAGTCAGACTCTTGAACCTCCTGCACGAGTGAGACCTTGGAGCAGGGAGATCTTGCAGCAGTTTGTTCTTCCCTCTGCCCAGACTTTTCAGTCTTCCTCAGTTCGTATGTTTTAGGTGACTGCTTGAGTGAACCCTCAGGGTTTCTCTGAAATTCTTCCCTTGCTCTTTTCTGAAGCTCTTTGGGACAGTTGTCCTTCCAATTCCAAGGTAACTCCATCTTGGGATGTTTTGAGTTGCCTGTGTCGCAGGAGCGTTTTGAAGTTCAGTGGTGCAAATTTATGACTTAAGCCAATACAATTCTTGTGGTCTTGAGAGAGCATAAAATCGATGTGATTTATCTCTCTTTGTGTTGTCATTTTTTGTTAAGAGTTCATGCCAAATACTCTAAGTATGAGGCTTACCAATTGCATTGTTTTCTGTAAATGAAGTCTGGATAAGCATTGCTCTTGGTCATGTGATAGAGGATTTGGCATCTGTCTCTTTTTAGGTCAGTTGAGGGTCAGGTAAAGAAATAGCTTGCTAATTGTGAATTATGTTTTTTACTTCCTATTAGAGCATGCAAATTCTTACATTTAGCACAATGCAGTTGTTGATCTTAAGACATCAATTGTAAATGAGGATAAATAAATAAATAAATGGGTGAGTCTGTGTAAGCAGGTATCAGAAAAGGTGTCTTATTGTACTGCTTTTTTTTCTGTATCAAAGGTGGCTCACAGCACACGTCCTCAGCAGCTGCTTGAAAGGAACACTTTATCTAAGTTCAGGAAAAGTAGAGCATCTCACTTTGCATCTTACCTGGGGAAACTGGTCTGGCTCTGTCTCATAGCCACTGGTGTTCCATTTACCATAAGAGGAGAAGTGTTCCAGGTCAAGAGTCTGCATGAAATTGGAGCCTCTGTGCTCCTGCCAGGCTGTTTGTGGTACTGAGTTCCTGTGCTTCTTGGAGTGCATGGATAAATGCCAAATAGGAAATAAAAAGTGAAACTTCCTTCTGAGGTATAATTCTTAGGGAAAAAAAGTATTTCTGTAGGATGAAGACACATATCCTTCAAACTATTTCCTAAACTTCTTACTTTTGTGTAGTCTATAGCAAGAAAGAACTTTCTTCTAGTTCTATAGCTACTGAGTCCTTTAACTATTCTTCAGTAAGGATGCAGTGCGTAAAATGCAGGTAAGAAGAATAGATGAATATAGAAAAGCGTAGTTTAGTTATCATAGTGTTCCATCAGCAGTTTATACAGAGTGTGTGACTAACAGACACCCTTTCTGGTTTTCTTTGAGGTTTACTTCACAAATCTTTAAAAGGTTTCTTTGTCTTACTTCAGAACTATGTAATGCTTATGAGTACACACATTTTTCCACCCTTAATTAGTGAGCTCTGCTTCATCAAGTGAAACAAAATATTGTAGTAGATTGGGCACTGGACTGGAAACTAGGTCATGCACTAAGATTATTAAATCTTAGTCATTTAATTTTCTCATCTAAAAAAGCAAACAGCATTTGAGAATTTTCAGGATGAATACTTCTTATATAATTCTATAATTGGTCTTTTTAGATACTGTTTACTATGTTGTCTTTGTACTGCTATAATCTAGTTTCTATTTACAATTTCCTTCCTTGGTGGGGCGAATCATCTTCTGGTTTTTGCAATAATCGGTCAGCAGGCTGATATTCTTTTAAAGTCACAGCTGAGTAGACCCATGTCGAATCTATATGGTCCTGACAATATTTCATCCATGTCTGCTTACCTTCTGCTGTATTGCAATTAAAGGTAGAGAAGGTATTAATGGATATGCAGACTCCTGCACATATAGTTTCCTAGATCCATGAAAATCTATTAGACAGGACTACAAATCACGGCCAGTGCTGAATGCTGGGGCAAGAAAGGAAGGTCTGAATAGTCAGGAAGAAATCATCCATCTGTGTAGCTAAACCTGCGCCTGGCTTCAGGCCGTGCTGTGCCACATTCAGATTAGTTCCAATTAGATGAAATGGTAGTTGACCCTTGGCTGCCTCCTTTAAGCCTCCTGGTCCTGGGCAGCATTCGATGGGTTGCATGCATTCCAGCTGAATAGGGAGAAGAGGTGAGAAAGTGTTCAGTATTTATCACCTGATTGCCTGAGGAAGCTCGGGTTACTGCTTTCTGCAGCTTTCTGCAGTTTTGACCTACAGCTAGCCAGTACTCAGTAGTTTTTAACTCAATGAAACTTCCTTTTTGCAAGAAGCTAGAATTCATGTCTCAGGACTTAAGTTCATCTGATGATGTGAATGAAGGCTGACTTTCTAGGGTATATTTAACCATCTGAAGATTTTGCTAGCTGTTGAATAGGCAGAGGTGATACAAATCTGAAACACATTATTTTCCCACACTTGTGATTCTGATGTTAATTCCCTAGAGAAAATGTCCTGCACAGATAATGTCTATGAAGGCTAAATAAAACTCCTGCCATACCTTGTATGGTGGAGCTGACTGCTACCCTCAAAGGTATCTTTTTAAAATTTTTGATTCTTTCCCCAAAGCAATTCTTTGCTAAAATCAATGATTGTGTATGTCCTCTAAACAGAAGGAGCTGGATGCGTTTTCTTTATGTATGAATTTTTATGATATTCTTGAAAATTATCCTTCTGTAGTGTAAATACCCAGCAAAATGTGATTTTCTTTGAAAGATAACTCAAGGAAGGTCTAATAATTAGTAAAATGATTCTATTTTCACATCAAAATTAGGCTTTAATCCTCTCATATTTTGTAATAATTTCTTAATTCAAAGTAGATTCCTGTTTTCTGGTATGGATTTCAGCAGTGACCAGAAAGCCTACATTATGAATTTATGTCTGTGAACCTAATCCTGAAAATAATCATATAAGTGGCTACAGATAGGTAGTGCTTGTCTGGCTGTGCTCCAACTTTCCAGGAGTGGAAAATACTTACATGCACCTATTGACTTAAATACAAAGAAATAATCCTTCAGCTACAATGAGGAAATGTGGCACATACATAAAAGCCCCATTTATTTTGTACTGGCCTGTTACTTACACTTCATTACTTTATGTAGGCAAAGCTGCCATATGGAGAACAGAGCAACAGTGCAGTAGTTAGATGTACAGCTGTAGAGAGCCAAAGCTGAGTCTGTTATGGTGAATCTGCTCTGCATTCCATGAATCCATTATCCTCAGCAAATCTAATTAAAAATAATAAAAACCTCATTAATCTAATTTTGGTGCTGTGGATGTTGGAATCCAAGTGCTAGCATTGTGAAAAATGCAGCTTGGATTGAAGGTGGTAGAACTCTAACAGTAGTTTAACTTATCTGTCCTGTCATTTCTTCAGTTGACATTATATGTTGTTACAGGCAAATGGATTTCTGTTTCCAACACCAAATACATGTTTTCAGGAGCAGATCCTGTTCTGGCTGGAAACTTCTTTTGAGTCATAGCATGAAGAAAGCCTCAGCCTTTCTAGATCATGTGTGCTTCTATTCCACTCTGCCTTGAAATGAGTAGTTAAAGGAAAATGCAAGCTAACAACTGGGTGGTTTTGTTAGATGTGGCATATGGGACTTAAGTATTTGAAATTACAACAATATGTCCTGGGTTTTAAAAGAATACCTTCTAAACAAAATTACTCCCCTCCTGTAGTTTGCCATGCTAAGGAACTTGCAAAGAGAGTATTTTTGTAAAGCTTTTCCATGATTTAACTTACCCAATTTAGTCTGTGCTCTGACATTATATCTGTAAGTTTTGTCAAAGCATGTTAGTTTAATTTTAGGGAAATATTTTTGGTGTATATTTATTGCACTGCAATTGGCTTATCTCAATAAGGCTTTCCAATGCTTTGGTCCAGATTCATCTGGCTTACTCAAATGTGTGAAACCAATGTGTGTTCATTTTTTTCCTTGCCTGACTCAGAGTACATCAGTAGCCATAATAACACATACCAATAGAAATGAAAGTACCTGGCATTCCTCAGCATGAATTAGTTATTTTCAGTGTGTGATGCTGAAAACTGTGATGCTTCTTGAAGTGACCCTTTTTTCTATGAAGATCACTTCTGAATGCTGCACAGTGGAAGAAGCTTGTAATATCACCATGGGAATGTGAGTGAAATACTACAAAACCATGGCGTTATTCCTGTCAGAAGTGATCTCAGGAGTTCTCTAGTCCAACCTCCTATTCAAAGCAGAGTCAGATATGGAAAAACAACAAGTTGCTCGGGGTTGTATCCTCTCTTTTATCTTATGCCTGTTGTCTCTTGTCCTTCTGGTGTGTACTGATTTGTAGAGCCTAGCTTTTCTAGATAACCTCAGCGTAGGTGCTGGAAGGCTGCAATTAGGCCAAAACATTCTCTGGGCTAAACAAGCCCAGTCCTTTAAGAGAGGGTGTGCTTCAGCCCCTGATCATCTTGGTGGGCCTTTACTGAACTTGCTCCAGTTTATTGACGTCTTTCCAGTATTGGGGCCCAAAGTTGGACTCTGCAGTCTAATGAGTGCTAAGTAAAGCAGTATGATGATTTCTGTACCCCAGTTGTTTTCACTTTCCTGAGCTCATTTATATCTCTCGGAGGCTTTGGTGCATGGAAATCAAACGGCAAGCCACAGTCCAGGTGTGCTGCAGAAAAGACATAAATGAAAGGTTTGAAAAGCCTCCGCACCAACTGTTTCAAGCTGTCATTTGCTCCAGTTGAGTGAATCGTTAAAGTAGATCCTACCTCTGTTACTAGATAAAATAGTAACAGAATAATAGATAAAATAGTAGATAAAATAGTAATAGAAAGCTAGCAATGACAACTTGAAGCTCTCCTGGCTAGCAACCTACAGATAGGTTGCCGCACTTGAGAGTTCGAGGCAGGTAGAAAGGATGGTCTAGAGTTTTGCTACCTATGGAGCTTACTAGAGGTAAGAATAAACCATAAAGTTTGGCTAAGAATAAAGAAGATGTATGGGGGCTGCACTTGACTTAACAGATAATAGAGTAAAAATAGCACCAAAACCCCTTGGTGATTCAGAATCTCCACTGAATAGGAACCTCTTTTCAGGGAGAAAGCCAAAATCTGCTGCTGTTGTGCCTTTTGAAGTTGTAGGCTGTTTTTTTAAATTTTCAGTTGTTCTGAGTCATGTTTAATTCTTTTGACTGCACAATTCAGAATAATTTAATCATATTATTCTTGCTTATGTTAACTTGTCAGTGGAAATATAACAAGTACATCATAAAAAAGAATGTGACATTTTTCTTTATTCTGTTGAAGAGATAAACAGAACACTTGCCTGTGCTCATATTAGAATAGTTTCTATACCAATCTCTTACATCTTAATAAAAGTAATGTACTTACATGTATAGTTTTCAAACAGTATGGAAGTAGAAAACACTGCACTTTATGGCCTGTATTTTCAATAGCAAATAGCATTGATCTGCAGATCAGATACCCACAGTATACAATATAAAGGATTTTTTAGGAGATTTTGAGGCTTGGAGCTATTTCAAAAGTTATTTTAATTTTTTGATTTATTTGTTTTGCTTTCTTTGGTAGGGAGCAGGAGATTTGGGGTGGTTTTGCATTGTGTTGTTTTGGGGGTTTTTTTGTACTTTTGAGCTAACTGTAGTCTGATCCTATGAACTGAATATCTGCTTACAGCTCAGGCATATTAGCAAATTAGGTGAACTTCTGGAACCTATCTTCTAGTTGCTTTTCATCCAAAAAAGAATTCACTTCTAGCGCTCTGAGACTGTTCCACAATAGGAGCCAAGTGGAGTGAGTGGTGACAACCAGGAAACTTGATCCAAAAGCCTGCGGCTCGTTCAAGCAAAATACTTAATGTGCATGCACCTAGCATATATAATTAAGAAATAAGGGATTCAAACCTAGACCCTTAGGTGCCTAGGTTTAAGCACTTTTATAGGTCCCAACATCTTTTAGTGCAGTAAAAATGTTTCATAGTGTGTTTTAAATGTACACATATGCATGCTATCGTTTAAATCCATGCAAGAGAAGACAATAGCCTCTGTGAGAATTTAACTTGCTTTCAGACGCAATATGTGACCTTGCTGTGGCTCCAAGTTAGTGCTGATACACTGTAGTTTTATTCTGCTTGAGCAACTATCCTTCTCATAACAAAGAAGTGCGAGAATTTCACCTCTAAGTAAATAAGATCAGTGGGATTAAACATGTACCAAAATGTGGGCAGCACTTTCCTGGGAGTGTCCCTTCCAAGCTGTCATCTGCTTCAGTTGAGTTAGTTGTTAAAACTAGCAAAGGAAACTTAAAGTGCTACTGGCTCTCTACATATAGTTTGCTGTAGTTGAGAGAAATACATCATTTCATAAAATGTAATAATGAGTGAAAAAATTGATATGTAGACCTCCATATGTATAACATGCTTTTTTTTTGTTTTTTTGCTTATACATAGAAATAGCTTACAGAAAACCCTCTCAGTTGGGAGCAGGGCTTACTCTGTGTGGATATGAAGACTGGATCTAGTTCTGAAAAGGCATCAAAAAGTTTTGTGCTCTGAATCAGACTGATGAAAATATTTCTGCTGCACTTGCTTTACCTGGTGTTCTAAAACTGAAGTGGGGTCCAGTGTCCATAGCTACTAGTGACCAGCTAGCTACTACTACATAGTGAATCCTGAGGATGCAGAAGTGGTAGAGAGATTGGTGGTGCCTCCTGTATTGCTTCTCAGCTGCAAGAAAAGAAGGGTTGGCTGTTCTCTTTCCTTCCTGACAAAAGGGTGTTAAACTTTTAGCAAGCGTATTTCAGCTTCCTTTCCTTGGCTCTTATCTAATCACTTTGGATGGATAGTCTTTGGATCAGTGTGTTTTTGTGTATTTCCTCCAACCATTTGTGGAAGGAAAAAACAAAATATAAGTACATGTAGTAACATATAGTTACCAAACGTAAAGCTGAAATTTCTGCTGCCTGCTTTTCCATGAATTCTCCTAGAAAGTATTGGAAGAACATGCACCAGTATTTGTATGTATTAATATTGGTGATGTATCCCCTAATTTTTTTTTAGTTCACTGTGTTTATAGCTAGCAAAAACTTCCAGAGTTAAAAAGTTCTATATTGGGAGTATCACCAAGCAAATTGTTTTTGCATGGTTATATAAATCTTTCTGATAGTTAGACATTAATTCTGGCCAAAATTTAAAACATGGTTGTAGGATACAGAGCAGATCTGGATGGGAGCTTTGAGGTAAATTTCAAAAACAAGACAGAATACAAATTGTGTACATTCCTAAGTGTCACAGCCTGAAAAGGTTCCAGAAAGTTTTCTTATTGTGAAAGAAGTTAGGCTTTCTCTTGTATTTCTACAAGAGAAAGCTGATGAAGTGCATGGAAGAATCACCTCATTCAAGGGGCTGGAATGCTTCAGGTTTTGTAAGTATGTTCTACTAGAAATGTATACTGACTGATGTTCCATTTCTCCTTCCCTTCTTCAGAAATGACATGTGTGACACAGACCAAAATTATTTAACCAGACATCCTTTTTTTTTTTTTTTTAATGGCAGTAATGTGAAGAGCTCTTGAAGGCTCTCATGGGGAGGGATGGGTGGTGGTTTTGTGGAGAGCTGCAGCAGAGCTTCTGCCAGTGCAGCTGTGTTGGTAGAGCCCTCTCATGGAGATGGGATGTATGCCTGCAGAAGGAAGTTTCTCTTCTGTGTAGCTTTGCTACTGTCTTAGACAAAAAGAACTGATCTTGCAAAAGCATTCTTCTGTTGACACATCCACTGGGGCTGTTGCTTACATTGCTGCTTGGCTAGAGCTTGTGACTTCCTGCAGGACATCCAGCCTGGCACAGCTGTCTGTGTTGTCTTAGTGTGAGCTGGTCCTGTGCTGGACAAGAGCGGGCGTAGAGATCCACCAGGTCTTGATATCTGCAAAGTTTGACCTGAAACAATGTGGGAGAGAGGAGTCTCTTTCTCTACTCTCTCCCCCACGTTGCTGAAAGTTCTTACCATCTGTAGTGTTTAAAAAAATAGTATTCTGAATTCTTTTTCTGTATGCAGGTTAAAGTGATCCCTTCTGGGATTCATCTCTTGAGTGTACCTTAAAATACATTAATCAATGAACAGATACTGTAGGGAAGTATTGTTGAACTGTGAAAATTACAGCTGTTTAACAGCAGAATATTTGTGGGTTTCATGATCCTCTCAGAAAATCAGTATACTTTAATGTTTCTGCAGTGTCTGCAGGCTTTTTTTTTTTGTTTCTTTTTTTGCTTACATCAACTTGTTCAAGGCTCAGAATTGACCTAAAAAAATCCCTCTATCAATATCTTTTTTTGGACAAAATCAGACTTGTTTATTTGTTTCTAATTTGCCAACTATAGTGTAAAATGAGTAAACACTGTATAAATACTAAGAAAAAAATTGTCTCTAATTATTTAAGTAGTACTATGCTGAAACAAAATCTTGTGTTGGTGCTATAACTATTTCTGTCGTCTAATTTAGAAGCAATATTTACTATGTTTCAGACAATACAAAGAAAAATGTTTATCTTTCAGCCATTAGTCATTTACATTAAACTATGGATAACAAGATGTTGTTAATTAGAGAAAATGAGGTTAGATTAATCTTCCTGCTTTTCATAATCTCAACTAAAAGTTTCCCATGGAAGACCAGTAGATGCTACTACAAAAAATTGCCTTAAAATAAAAAGTTTGATTCCAATAAACACAGTATTAAATTATTCCTTTATTAATATTATTTATTTATTGAATTATTTATTTATTAATTCAAATAAACATAATAACTGCTAGTATATTAGCAAATATTTCTTATGCTTTCTTTTGTTGCAGAGTATTCACCCTTGAACAAAGAAAAAAATTAGCTGCTAGATTCTGTCCAGAAAAAGATGAAGTTTGAAGAGGAAACATTAGTTAGAACTTCTTACTCATTTTCTAAAATGAGGATGTAAAAGTAAATATTTACAGTTGTCTTTGAAGGAATACTTCTGCAACATTTAAATTTTTTTTTCTTATTTTTGAAGAATTAATACAAACCTATCCTTCCAATTTCTAAAAACCTATATTTAGAAACAAAATACAAACCGAAACCCAAACAAACCCCATGATCCAGAAAATCCTGTCAATGACCTCAGGGGAGTAGAGGTTGAAGGAAGGACAGACCAAGCCCAGGGAAGATAAGGAAAGAAAACATATCTCAACCAAATGAGAAAAGCCTTCAAAGAGAAAGTTAAAATGATCCCTTTTCTCATTTATTATTAGATAAAATAAGAAGTAAACAACTGGTTTTGAAGACTGTATAGATTTTGAGAAACTAAAAGAAAACTCAAAATTCAAAATAAACAAAAAGAGGACAGGGTTTAGAGGCAGGATTTTAAGATGGACTGTGCAATAATTTGGTTTTCTAAAAATTAAATTGCAAATAGTATAAAATTGCTTTGCTCTTGGTAATACTTACAAGTATTTCCAGTGCAAGGAAGTATAAGGTACAACAGTTTCTTAAGGTTTCTGGCTGAATTTGTTATACTTGCTGATGATTCCAGGTGAGACTCTCACGTGGGTATTGAAGTGGAATAAATTACACATAGCTTGTCCTGAATTTTACTTGTCTGAGAGGAGACTTAAGAGCAATGCTGAGAGGTTCTCACTTCAGACCACTACTTTTATGCTGTTCTTACCTTTTTAAATAATGAGATATTGTGGTTAAAGCATAATGGCCTGAATAATGTAACATCTGTGTGAATAAGGTGTGTAATGGAGACAGACTGTACTATCTGCAAGCCTGAGGACGACTCTACATGTTAGAGGGCTGGCTGCTTTGTGGAGTGACCTAGAAATGCTGGAAAAATAATAGAAATAATAGAAATAATTAAATAAAATATTATAAATATNAGGAACTTCATGAAGTTTGATAAAGGCAGATGAGCTGCCCAGCAATTAGGATGAAATAACGTTGTACAACAGAACAGGCTGGGAAACAAGTGAAGAGAAAACAACCTTGTAGAAAAGGAATTGGTGACATGGTAACAGGGTCAGAGGCAAGGAAGACTAGTTGAAATATTGAAAATTGGAAATAGTTCTGAGGAAAAATAAAATTGTACCTTGAGGATGGTCAAGTGCAGTTTGGGGCTGCTTTGAGAGAAGTGGAATCTCCATCCTTTGAGAGATTCAGTACTCACCTGGAGATGACCCTGAGCACCGTGGCCAGCTGGACCTGCTCTGAGTAGGGGCTGGACCAGGGGACCTCCTCGAATCCTTTCTAAGCTGCATGATTCTCTTTTATTTGTGTTTGTCATGAACTATATGCATATAATAATGGTTTGGACTTCATGGATAACTAGATTATAAATGTTGCTTCTCTTAAAACAATGTTGTTAGCTGTTTTCCTTTTAAAAAAACCTTGTTGAAATTGATTCATAGTAGTAACAGCTGACTTCTAGTGAGCTGAAAACTAATTTAAATGGGTAAGAATGGTTCAGACAGTTAGGTATTATGTGCTTACTGGTTTTATGAGTTATGTGGAACTGTAAATTATCTGGTTAAAATCTTTTCAATTCAATGCAGCTGAAGTGCCATATATGTGCAGGGTTAGATGCTACAAGAGGAAATCAACCCCATAAATCCCATTATTTCTTATCTGTTGTCCTGCCTTTCATCTTCCAATCCAATAGTGAATTTCTGTCTGTTTTTACAAGTGTTACTGAAAGATTTGTGAAGTTTAGAGTGTTATCATCCATGGTTTTATGTCTGTCATGGATATTTTATCAACTTAAGGACAATTTTTTTTTCTAAATCAAATGCTGTAGAAGTAAAGTGTATAATTGCTTTAATGTGGACTTAGGCTGCCAGGCAAATATTTAGTGATGTGGGAGTTCATTACAACTACAAAGTTGTAAATAAAACATTTTTTGGGGTGCTCTTGTCAAAGGGGGAAACAAGTTTGTGGTTTCTTCAGTTAGTGTATATGCCCATAAGAACAAGCCTTTGTGGGGCATATGGACTGTGGCCCCTTAAAACTGTCTAATATTGGCATGTGGACTTTTTTGCATCTAATTTTGAGGAAGGCTTGGGATGTATTTTAGTGGTTCCCTTTCTTTAGAAGGAAAAAAAAAAAAGAAAAATCAAACAATAGAAACCAGACCTGTCCCCTCTCCAGTGATAATTATCTATCAAATAGGGCTAACCTAAGCAGATATTCTCAGTTTCTGGTCAGCCATTTCAGAGCCCAGCATGTCGTTGGATCTGTGGGGCAGTGATGGAGAGAGAATGGGACTTTTATAATCATGTGGTTTCTCTTACTTGGATTCTGTTTTATTCAAGCTGCCTGCAGTATTATTTATGAAATTTACCAATCCATTTCTTTATTAAAAAACACCCCCTAAATCAGACCATACATCTAAAATCAGTGCAAATGCTTGGGAAGCTTATGGAGAGCAAAGCATTATTTCCTAAATGGAATAAGCAGTGGTCACTTTTATGTTACTGTTGTGTGTTTGTGTGAAGGGAAGCGTGTGAAAAGATACCTAATAAACGGTCTAGATAAAAGTTTTGCTTTAATGGGTTACCAGGTATCCTGAAATCATTGGGATTTTCTCGGTGGACTTCTGCCAATGTTGTACTTTTTTGCAAGGTTTCATCTCAAACAAACAAATAAAAGTGTTTTATTTCTGAGGGACTGTGGATTGCCTGTAATGTAAAGTTCCTCTTTGGAGGTAGGTTGACGCAGGCAGATTTCTTTAACAGGGTAACTGATAGCAAAGAATGAGAAGGCATTCAAGCTTGACACAGTTGTGAGTACAAGATCTACTGATCTGCAGAGCCACATGAGCCCAGCTAAGAGGTTCTCCTGACCTACTTTTAGTTAACTGATCTTAAATGTGGCTATCACTGACACTTCAGAAATGACAAACGTTAGATACCATAGTATCTAATAATAATTAGTATATCTAATAATAATTAGTAATAACCCGAACAAAAACTTTGGGACTTAATTACTTTACTTTAAAATTGTCTTTTCTTTTTGTTGTTTGTACCAGAAGATGTTTCTTTTTTGTCAAATTTTGTAGCTTATGGAGAAAGTTAGTTAATTTGTCAAGAATATGTCTGTATGTGTAACAGGATAAATGTGAATTGTGTATGCACCAATCCAGAATTTTCTAATTATCTGTGTTTATTGGAGTTGCATATGTACCTTTCACAACCTGTGCCCCTACTTTAGAATGTAGAATGTTAGAAATCTCTAAATGCTGCTCAGCTCATTCTCCCACATGTGGAAGAAATTAGAGTAGGGAATTTTTTCCTGTTTTCTATAGAACTACTAATAGTAGACTTGTTTAAGACCTTAAACAAAGGCATTCTTTTTGCAGAGGACTAGTAAATAGTTCTAGTTCAACACAGTAATTCAAACATTCCAGCTTTAAAAACTCGCCAAGCTGGGAGATGCTTTCCCCATGGATGATGTGTTTTTTGTACCTGTTTTGTTTGAGGGACGCTCATATTCCCCTCTAAGTATGTGATTTATAATTCCCACTGAAAGTCAGCTGGAATTCATTTTTGTGAGGTTCCAGTGGGATAGCATTGCCCACCCTATCAGGGAAAAGAAATCTTGCCTTTTGCAGTGTGATTTAAGCTTTCCATCCAGGCATAATTAGGAGTAAACAGCAAAGTAAGGCTCTTTGTGTGTGTAGTGTGTGCCTGAAGCAGATTGCAGCAGTCCAAAGCTCTTCTGGCACAATTCTTGCAGCACCTTTTTTTTCCTTCTTGTATTCTTCTGAGCTTCATTTCTTCAGCCTTCACATTTGCATTCATGCATGTTCTCTGATCTTAGAGTTCTGTCCACAGGTTGGACTTGCTCTATTTTGTCCATGACTCTTGCCTTTGAGCTATCTCAGTTATTCATAGAAAATAAATCCTGTTACTGTTTCACTTCCTTAGCTGGCTTTTTATTCCCCATCTGCTTGGGCCTGCTGCTTAACTTTTCCATTTCCTTTGCTTTCAGTCACCTCAGTTCTGCACTCTTTCTCTGCTTACTGTTGTGCTCTTGCAGCAGCTCCCAGGAACTCCTTAATGTGTCTTTCCTCTTTTTACTTTTTTTTTTTTTTTTTTTAGGAAAGTCAGCTACTTCTCTTGGCCACTGTGAGGGGCAGACATAACTAAATTGGGTTGGTGTCCCCAGCAAGACTAGTGACTGCAGTACTAAAACTTGCTTCATGTGAGCAGTGAGAAACAGTATTTCTATACTATAAAGAAGCCAGTTTTTCTCATGAATCTTGTAAATAAATCCTAAAGTCCAGTTTATGTAAATCCATTTCCTACTAGAAAAATAAGCTGTCTTTGGAAAATCTTGCATATTATAGCTTAGACATATGGTCTTATTTTGAGTGCCAGTACTGATGAAAGAAATCTGTTCTTTCATCAGCAGGATGAAAGAGGTTTGCTTTGCTATGCTGAGAGACTTAAAACTGGTGCTTCTGTACAACAGCAGAAAACTTTTGGGACCAACACTTTTGGGGAAGGAGAATGAAGGTAGTCCCTCTAAAAAGCACCTGTGCTGGTTTGGAAGATTCCAATTCCCGCTTCACACAGCAAGCAGCGTTACCTTTTCCAAAACAGTCAGGACCAGTGGTGAAATGGAAGATTTTGTTTTGTTGTGGAGCTTGCCATCAATCTCTCAGTACATAGCCATCAGTAGTGATTGTGAATAACTGAAGGCTCCTATACCTGCATATCAAATGGTCTAAATAGCATCTGGCACTGTTACTACAGTATAAGTACTCAAGGTACAGACAACCACTGGGAATGTGGTCTACTTTTCCTTTAAAGTTACTACCATAAGCTTTCTAAAACCCCAAAAGGCAGTTTGGGTGACTAAAACACTGTTGGTTCAATTTGTTTTGCTGTTTGAGTTGAGAAAATAACTATGTGTATTTTGTTGTATAAACTTTTCAGCCTTTTTATTGTGATCCTTTCATCTTTTAGAGAAAAAGCGTGACACTTGGGAAGGGAAAATTTTGCCTTGTCAACATGTGTCTATGTTGGGTTTTCTTGATACTGTTTCTTTTTTTTTTCCCCATTTCTTGCCTTTGAAGACAGTGGAGATGCTTAACATACACAGGTGGGAGTCCCTGTAATAGTGTGCAACAAATGCATTCGAAGATTGTCTACTGTCAGACTGGAAATAAGATATACTCTCAAATATATGTAGAAATAGTAAAACTAATAAAATCCCTGGTGATGGCTACAGCTCCTGTAGTACTTCTGTACTATGCTTTTCTTCACCAACTGGTCTTTTAACCATCAGGTACCTGGTGAACACTAAACTTTCTTTAAATGAAATGGCAAAGAAGTAGCTGTGCTTTTGATGTCAAACCACCAACGCCCCCCCAAATTTGCATGACAATGTCCAGAAGGTCAATGTGCCCCGAAGGAAGTTTTCCCTGGGTGGTCAGGGAAATGAAGGCTAGCAGTGATGCGTGCTCAAGACCTGTGGATCCACTGCATCATGTATTTGAAGGACTTTGCCGGAGAGGATTGTTTCAATCTTATTATTTATGGGCTTTTTTTGCATGTTTCCACCTTCTGTAATGAGAAATGAGAATATGCTTTTTGAACTTTAGAAACTAATAAAAGAAGTTTAGTGTGCTAATTTGTAATGTGGATGTTAATGAATAGAATACAAGTGTCTTTCTGAGTTGGTTTTGTTACTCTACTTTTTGTTCAGTTTTTTCATGAAAGGGGCTTAATATTGGTGTTACTGGTGTGGTTGACAATACTCTGGATTGTTGAAATGTTTCAAGAAGTGAACAGACTTCCTTTGTAGTTAACTGGTTATGAAACTGATGAAAATTGATGATCCATTGTCTTTCTTAACCTGAACAGATCTCTCGTTGTTGCCTAAAATATAAGGCAAATAGGTATCTTAATCTTAAGGACCCTATGTAAGACTTAAAAAACTCTGTTAAAAGTTTTTTCAAGGTTTTTTTTGGTGAAATGCCTTAACTATTAGTCTGAAAATACGTGTTTTGCCAGTTTATCTCAAAACTTCTTCCTCTTCTATGTTCCTGGTTGTTCCGTACTGTGTTGTGTAGATGATGTGTTTATAGGTCTGCTAGCTCAGAATGTCCAGAACAAGCTTATGTCAAGGGCGGTGGTTAATGTCCACTCCAGACTGATTAGGATTAAACAAGATATTTGTTCTCATTTTGTACAAGTGGTGGATCTGGCACCACAATTATTCAGCAGCAGTTATTCAGTTATATAACTAGAAAAAGCTTGTAAAGGGTCTGCATAATTAGATACTAGAAAATGTGAGAAGTTGGACTAGAGGAGCAATATTTCATACAGATTCAAATAGTCTTGTGTTTAATGTTTACTGCCAGGATATGTTTTTCAACATCAGCATAGAAAATTGCTTTCTTAAGATAATGTTTTGATTTGGGGGGGGGGGGGGTGTTTTGTTGTTGTTGTTTGTTTGTTTCCTTTTTGTTTTATTTTGTTTGCTTGTTTTTTGTTTGTTTTTTTGTGGTTTTGGTTGGGTTTTTTTTTGTTTGGTTTTCATGTTGTTTTAGACTTGAGTTTCTGTGAGTGGCACAGTTAGATGAGAGAGCAACTAAATCCTTGGTTTGCTTTGAAAATGGTAGCAATTTTAAATTAATTTGGGTTACTAGCAGGGGATTCCTGTAATATTTTCACCTTCAAGAATTTTCTTTCAGGTAGAGCTCTTTTGTGCCTGATAGCAAATTCAGTTGGTTTTATATTGTCTGGTTTCCTTAACTACCATTCAGATTTTATTGCCATAATGCTCACTTTTCTTCAATCTACTTTTTGCTTTGGTGAGTCAAGCTCTTTTGGAGACCAGTCAAATAATAAGAAAAGTGATATACCCCATTTTTCACAGCTTTTCCCATGATCCATTTCAGTCTGATCTTTTCTATGCAAGCAGATACTATTGATGGACAGGTTGGATCTTGGCAAAAGCAGAGCTCTATGAAGGCCTCTGGCACATCAGTTTTAAATGGAATTTTTCTGCCATTAGTAAATATCTTCCTTCAGTCAACTAACTTTTTGCATACTCTTGAAGGCTGCTGCATGACTTTACCTTCTCTCTAAAACAGGTTAAGTAAGAGTTTTAGGTAACAAAATCAGAGCTCACACTAAAATTCTGGACTGGCTGTATCTGATTTTCCGTGTTGAGTTTAAGACTTTCCCTCCCTAGTCAGTCTGGTCCCTAATTGTATTTTCTTCCTGCTTTAATCTAAGGAGATAGAACCAAACAAAAATGTAGAAAAGTTCAGATAAGCTTACAATTTTCAGGAGGATATATAACCATTTTTAGGAACATGTGTGACAAAGTTATGTGCACTCTTCTGTCCCTTAGCTGCTATTTCAGATGCTGTGATAATCTTGGCCTGTGGTTCTAGTAGTGAGTGTGGCTACTGATGGCTACTCTGAGTGTTTAAGAATTCAAACCAAAAAAAAGACCGTGTCATGAAAACAGGTGTTACATTGCTACATACTGTGCAAAACTAACAGACAATGTATGAAAGAAAAGATAACTTGAATATCTATACATTCTTTCACTATATATTGAGTTTGTGTGGGAGTTGGCAGCCAGGGGAGGGAGTGGGCTACAGGGGTGGCTTCTGAGAGGAGCTGCCAAACTTCCCCTGTGTCTGTCAGAGCCAGTGGCAGGTGGCTCCAAGACAGACCTGCTACTGGCCGTCATGCCAAGCCCGTCAGCAACAGTGGTAGTGCCTCTGGGGTAATGTATTTAAATAAAGGGGAAAAAACCACTGTACAAAACAGAACTACAGACTACAGCTGACCTCCGTGGCTGTCGTCTTCTGAAGCAAATGCTCTGTGGTCACTGGTGATGGGTAACAGGGCCTCTGTCCTAAAGGCTGTTCAAATTAATTTTTTGGTTTTTTAAAGATGTAAGCAGAGCGATTAGCCATTCCTATGCACAACTTTAAATGCTCACTTCAGGATTAAAGAAGAGAATCTGTTGCTGTCACTGGTGAGCTTACCCAAAGCTGTAAAACGGTCAATTTTTTTTGTCATTTTATTCATGATAACATGAATTTTTTGTGACCTTTCAGCAAGAAGGAAAAGACTTTTATTTACAAGAAAATGTTGCAAGTAGAATGCTTATTGTTATGGCAAAAATTGAATGATTACCTGCTGGGTAGCAGTTAGGGCTGTGCTTATAGATCAGGTGCATTCAAAGTTTTGCATGTTGCTTTCCATTGGTTTTAATGTACTGCCAGATTCTGAGAAAAAATGCCAAGATTGGATGAAACCAGGTCTCCAAACAAAGGGTCTGGATAGGCTTTGCTATTTTTACATACACATATATTACCAGCTCTTGGACTGAGATGATTAAAGGAAAAGTAAGTTGCAGTCTGTAGAATGGGAAATGGTCAATAGGTATGGAATACATGCAATGACTGAAAGGCTTACAGATCGTGTTACTAGACTGTGGGGATAGAAATCCTGAGTTACCTGTGACAATGGAAAGTATTCATCTCACTCATTTTGTTCAAAATAGTTCTTTACATTATAGTCCTAAAAAAGAGGAGAAAGGATACCACCTATAGTCCTACTCAGTCTTTCCTCGTAGTCTGTGGAGGGTGCCCAGAGGGCTAATTTTGAGTAGGCACATAACTTTTAGACATAGTGAAACAGCATGCTACCCATAAGTAATTTGATAGTCTGTGTGACTTGTATCACTCAGCATGGTTCAGTGCCCTTGGCTCTCAGGTCGAACATCTGTAGTTCACCAGGCTGGCCAGTCTCACTGTCACCACTTTGATGCAGTGAGGAGAATCCTTCCAGACTAATGATGCTGGTACTGTTACATGTGTGGAAGGAGCTGTTCCAATGTTGTTCCAGTCTTTCCAGCTTGGGGACCACACAGGTGGGAGCTGCTGTGAGTCAAGGAGAAGCACCTACTCAGTATGAAAGGGACAGGGGTGGAAGAAACCAAGGTTTTCTGCAGGCACCTGTGTGTCAACATCTGTAAGCCAAGTAGGCACTTAATAGCTTGCTCATTAGAGGAGAGATTAACTCCTTTTTGTGTTGCCATAATTAGGAAGATGCATAAAAATCCAATTTCAAGATATGCTAGTCTGTGTAGAAAGCTTTTTTTAATTAACACCTAAGAAATCCTACAAGTGTTCTTTTTTTTTGCAGTAGTTCTGCAGAAATGTGTCTTCTACCTTCTATCTATTTCTGCTCACATCCTTTTGTGTTGCATTATTTTAGGCTGTTCCTTTAGATTTGTTGTATACCATTGTAGTACTAGAAGCAAAGACCACAGTATTGAGATTGGTCTCTGCTCTCCTCTATGCAACTCTGCGTTACAGTATTTAAAATGTTTATTTGTGTTGTTTTTCAAGCTAGTGAAAAGAAGTTAGTTGCTTAGTCCTATCAGAAGCCCAGAATACAGTAGTTGGTAATCTGTTTAATCTCTGAAAGGCAACAATAAAATCTGTTAAGCATATCAGTTTTATCAAATCCTCTCAGGACTTCACGGCCTACAAACCTGTATTTGATTAAGTGCTTATTTCAGATAGATAGAATTTTTAGCAGTTACTGAAAGTCTTCTCCTACCTACATGGAGAGTCATGCCTGACTCTTGAGTAATGCCTGATTTTGCAGATGTAAATATTACATAACGGAGATGGCATGCCTGGAGACTGTACTTTATTTGCAAAATTATTATACTTTGAGAGGTATTATTTGGCATTTTGTTTGGAATCATTCCGGTTAACAATATATTTTATATCAGCTGATATTATGATTATCCAAATTCCCTTCATAAACAGGGATTCCATGTCAGTTCAGTTATTCCACTAATAGCATTACAGGCATCCTTTGATTAGAGTTATATATTAGAGATACAGGGTACTGACTCACAGCATCTACCATACAAGTGAAGTAATATTTTAAGTAGAATTTCAGATATGGTCTAGTAAAACTTAGTGACAACTTTATTTTTAAAAAATCACTATCGTGAATGAAATTATAATTTAATATACTATTATATAAATTATATATCTAGAAATAAAACTGCACATTAATACATCTTTAGAAGACAAAAATATTGACAAAGGCAGTAATTAATAAGATTATTACCATTAAAAGACTAATTTACCATGATTTATCCAGGAGATTAGAGCACTAAAGTGGCCTACAAGTGATATTGTTAATGTATAGCATAGGTAATCTGTGTTGAAATTTAGTATCTTTCATAAGAACATGCTCAACAACTTTATAAGTGATGTGGTAAACTGCTGTTGTCACTTGGTGGTTCCCATAGCCAGAGCTTTCCCAGGCATCTTTGAAGGTCTGTACATCCAAAAGGAGCTGTAAATGAATGAAGATGGCTCAGAAAAAGCCAGGGACAAAAAAAAAAAAAAAATCAAAACTAAAAACTCAACATCTGAATATTTGTTCAGCTTTTCTGGCTGAACGTTTTAAGCTGTTTCATGCTGCTGTTTGGTCTTGTCTGCTAGCAGCAACCAAGAGAGTTAGGACAGATCTCTTTACACTGCTGGGATGTCCCTGCTGGGGGATTGAATTAGAGGAGACACAGATCACAACCGATACATGTTCGTAAACCTCTTATTAATTTATCTGCTATTGCAAACAGAATCAGGGTGTTGCTGTTAATAGCAGATAACTGCACCCATTGATCCAGGTCCTAGTTGGCTTGTGCATAGGTTCATTGTAGCTCCCAGGTGGGAGCAGCAGTAGGGAGGGCAGCCTTCCTGTTTGCTGGGAAGCAGAGACTTGTACTAATGTACCTTCAGAAAGTCCCTCAGAGCACCTTGTTTCATCAGGTTTCTCTCCACAACCCTTGACTGCATGCAGCAGCCACTGCCTTTGTAGTTGTGGTCTGAGTGGTGCAGCTGAAGGGGAGTGTGTGCTGGGGGCCTTATGCAGAGCTGGTGACTCTGGATTTGATGAGTTTAGGGGTTCTCGTGGAATCAGGCAGCATGGCCAGTTTCTGGAGCTGTGCACATCTTGGGAGAGTTCACACACTGCCTCTTGGCAAGCACAATGTCACCTCCTGTCTGGAAAATTGCTCCCTCCACAGGGGAGGATCCATGGGGCTCTATGGAGGACATTCACACCATTTCTTACCTGCTGGCCTGCAGAGTTGTTCTCACATGAAAAATGAGAGGCTAGGCATCTCTGCATACTTTGCTCTAAAACACCTCTCCCTGAGCATCTAAATCATTTCACCCGCAGGTGCTGCACGACCTACGTCTGTCAGTTTGGGGGATGAGGTGTTGTTATCCTCTTAGATGTTGCACTTTGTAAATTATTTTATGGCTGCAAAATTACACAAAATCTGCTTTTGAGACAACCAGCTCTGATTGAAAGTGTACAAATGCAGCTCTAGAAATTTCTTAGATTGCTCTGAAATTAAAAATCCCTGTAATAACATGAATGATTCAGGTTAAGATGATTTTTTTTCTCTAAAATTGCAATAATTCTGATTTATTTTTTTCAATTGAAACTGGATTCTGCAATTAAAGCCTTTCTTTTGTGTATAGTCTTTAGAACAAATGATTTCTAAGAAGAAATGCAAAGCTCTCAGTTAATGTAAAGTGACAGTTTGTGGAGCTATTTTTTATTTCAGGTCCAAACCCAACCATCTTAACAGAAATTTGTGTGTGAATTTGCACCATTAAAAAAAAATTGCTCCCTCTCCTGACCTGGAGGAGTACTTTGTGGATTGAGGAGTCAAAAGGACAGCTGGGGCTTGATGTAGCAGCTCATATGCAGGCAACTAGTGCCCCTTGAGATGCAGGGGAGTGTTGTGCCTGGCTGTCATCTGGTGCTGTGAAAGCCTCTTATTGCAGTTTATTATTTTTTATAGTTGATACTATTGCCATAATGAACAATGCTGATTGCTGCAATACCTTCAAGCCTCCCAGCTGACAGGAAGAGCTTATGTGTGCAAATCTGAATGTGATCTATATAGTAACTGGAGGAATTTGGATTAGTGACTGCAAGGTACCTATTCTAGATGCACAGTTTTCTTTCTTTAGACTTTTTTATTTTGGTTGATACTATAAAGCCTATAATTATCAGGGGAGGATAGGTGCCTAGATTGTGTATGAATAGCTAAATTTAGAATCTTAACTACACTTACTGCATCATCCTACATTATATCACAACATGCAATATATTTGTATATATTATTATCTTGGTGAATTCTTTTACTGTTTATTTTTTACTGTCTGCTGTTTGTGTAATACAGCCTTCTCAAATTTAAGGTGAGGCAAGATTATGCAATGCAAAAAGATTCTACTGTGTATATGTATAATAAATATATGCAAATAGTTTCTTAAAATAGGCTTGCTTGGTTACTTTCAGGTAATTGTTTACAGTAGGTTAAAGAATTGCTAAGATAAGAATGCTGTGATGTGTCATTTCTAATGTGCTGGTCTGAATCACACTTGTGTGCAGTCACCATATCAGCCCACTGCACAGCTGCCAAGCTGCCCACACATTCCCATGATGAATTTGCCAAGAGAAGTCTGATCTCCTGGCCATCTGCATGTTTTTTTGAGTCATAAGTCCATGGGTGTGTGTATTAGCTACTGTATTTGAAGCTTTATTTGTTGGAAGCTGGTTTAGACATTTGTTTCAGTTTCCCCTGGGGACTTGAGTTTTTAAATTTTCTTTTTAAAATCCTATGGATTTAGAATTGAGATGTGAGTATACTTCAGGTCACTTGGCTTTCCCGAGAACTATAAAAACTTGTGTGTTCAACACACACACTGTGCACAGATCTACCACGACTCTAGAAAAAAGCTTTGAAATATAAATTCCAAATGCCAGGATATAGTTCTTCAACTTAAAATACCTGTTAAAAAGCTGTGTTTATAAAAAAGTGCATAAAACACAACCTGTGCCTTCTTTTCTT
Source organism: Calyptomena viridis (assembly GCA_013390005.1). Lineage (NCBI taxonomy): Eukaryota > Metazoa > Chordata > Aves > Passeriformes > Eurylaimidae > Calyptomena > Calyptomena viridis. Next base: position 107,840 of record WEIV01017114.1, read on the forward strand.
GTATGTTCAGAGCTGTTCCCATCAACTGTAGTATTTTTTTTACTTACCTTCAGCATGCCTCACAGTCTCACAAGGCATCCTGATGGATGCCTGTGCATGATGGCTTATCAAAATGAGCACAAGTGCTGTATCTAAACTAGGGTTTGCTGTCTACACTTCACCAGTACTCCTTTTCTAGCTTTCTTCTTCCTCGTCCCAACCAGAGTAGTTACCTCTATGTGCCTAGCTTTTCTAACTCCAGAGAGAGCACTTAGTTTGCAGGATTCACTACTATTTTAGGGATCTCAGCTGTGGGTAAAGGCCTTGTATACGGATTTTTGAATCTTAATCTGAGATGCATAATCCAGAGCTAACCAGTGTGCCTCATTAAATGCCCAAAGAGGAAACTCAGCATAGTATGGGGGGAAAAATAGCTGATTTTTTGAAAGATGGCAGTTGTGCCACAGTGACTTTTCTACTTGCTGTCTAATAATACTTTAAATAATGTGTGCATTATAAATGATTACCTGTATTCTTTGCTTCTGAAAATTCATTGAGCTTTTGTCTGTGTGAGTAGCCAGAGGACTGCAACAGAAAATTTGTACTTTCATGTTCAGTTTTCATTTCTTAAGTCTACGCTGAACATTTGAAGTCTGGTAACTTTCTGCTGATGTTCATATCCTTTCTTGTTATCAGCTTGTATTTGTCATCTTTCTCCCTAGTCTTTGTAAGTACCATTTCAAAGGATTTATTTTTTCCTCTAAAACTGTAATAATTCTGGTTGTTTTTTTTTTTAAACTGAAACAGGATTCTGCAATTAAAGCCTTTCTTTTGTGTATAGTCTTTAGAACAAATGATTTCTAAGAAGAAATGCAAAGCTCTCAGTTAATGTAAAGTGACAGTTTGTGGAGCTATTTTTTATTTCAGGTCCAAACCCAACCATCTTAACAGAAATTTGTGTGTGAATTTGCACCATTAAAAAAAAATTGCTCCCTCTCCTGACCTGGAGGAGTACTTTGTGTGACCTGTCTGGCCTAAAGCACTGGTTGCAGAAGAGATGTTTGCCCAGATAGCTGCATTCACTGCCTCTGCTTGTGGTGTTTTTGACAGTCATGGCAAGTATGGGTTGAGAAACTAGCAGTACCATCTTTAGACATATGTAGTGCTCCAACACCAATTTCTTGCCATGAACCACATTTGTTTTCAGCAGAATGAGTTCATTATGGAGTGTGTGCTCAGATCAGTTATTCTAAGTATTTCCTGGTGTAGTGTGCTTTGAAATTTTGTGTTGGACATGGAATAGTAAGAGTATTTTCTAGTTTCTCTGAAGAGATGTTTGGATAATAAAAATGCAAAATAGAGGGGAAATGCTTGTAAAACTTTAGTTTTGCCTGTTCATAAGGTGACTTTTTTAAAAAAAAAAAAAAGACAAATTATATAACATAGCTCAAAGGGACTTGCAGATCATTAAACATTTAAATGTAGTTTAAAATGCTTGAAAAATCATATGTTTTATATTTTTATAGAGCTTTTATAAAAATTTCTTTGTGTAAAACTTTGCAGGGTTGTGTGGGGTTTTTTTATATTCTAATCCTAAAGGGACTTAATGATATTAGGTGCTTGAAACTGTTTTCACATAGCACATACCTAGCAGGACTATGCATACATTTTGTTGCTTACTCAGCCTAAGAAGTTTTACTTAAAAGAAAATAGCTGTATTGATTTTGACTTGGATTCCTTCCTAACAGTACTAGAGTAGTATGAGAAGCCAAAATTGCTGAGGACAAAAGCTTGACCAGCAAAAGGATTGCTTGCAAACAGTTGTGCATTCCAAAGATCATGCTTTCCTAAGAACTGCATCTGGTTCTGCAGTCGACTTTCTCCTGGAGACAATCTTAGTCATGAAGTGCTGTGAGCAGTATGGGATGATGTGTGACTGGCACCTAGTAGTGATGCCACTGATTTTTCATTTGGGACATATTAGGGAAAAAACTCTTCTCCAGTAATTAGAGAATGTTTTTGGTCTTTCAGCCGAAAGCATTCATCTTGTGTGCATGTTCTTTTTTATTTGTTTGTTTGTTTTTAAGAATATAGAATTGCAGCATTCTGTAAATCTATTTGTTCAAAAAATTGATTCAGATCTTGAGCAGACACGTATTGCAGGCAGCTGTGGGGTTTGTGCAGAGCTTTCTGTGGCAGAGCACTCCCTGGCCTCTGCTTAGGGTTACCAACTTGCTGTGATGGGAGGCTGGAAGGAGTGGCGAGGCGCCAGCTCTCCTCTTTCCAGCCATGGCAGCAGATGTTGTGCATATCTGAGTCCCTCAGATTTGTATGCTTTTTTCATGATATTGTTGAAATTGGTTCACTGTGCTTTTGTGATTTAGTTATACAGAGTGAGTTTTTTAACAGAGGGTGTTTTACTTTTCGATCGACTCTGAAACAATGATGAACCTACTTGTCTCCTATGCCCAGAATAGTTCAGAAACTGTAATTTTCCTCTAGCAGTATCTTAGATCAGCAATCCAAAGATTTCTTTCTTATAGAATAGATGGTACTTTGAGATACACTTCCTTGCCCCACCTTTTTACCTTCCTCTTCATTTGTTCCTTCCCCCTTCACGGATCCAATATACACCTCAAATACGCATGCAGGGACTTGAGCTTGGGTATTGGTGATTGTCTTCTGAGTTCCAGAGATGACCTGTATTCTCACAGGCCTTGATCTTCTCTGTCAGAGGCTGAAGAAAGAGTCACCGGGTTAAAGAACCTTGGATGTGGATATGATTTCCTCTTCTAAGCCAGCCCCTTCTGCAGGCTGTTAAGCTATTTGTGGCATGCCTGCAGTGAGGCCAACAGAAGGAAATAAGCTTTTGTTCTAAATAAGTAGGAGTTTTTAAAAATGGAAGTTTTGGTCTACTAGAACAAAAGAGGCTAGGTCTTGGAAGAAACTGGAGAAGGATCTCTGCAATGAATACTGGCTACCCATTAGAGAAGCTGAATCTCATTAGTGCGCAGACAGGATGCACATATTGCTTTGGTACGCTTTCTTCTTGAGAAATTTATGTAAACCTAGTAATTATATGAGCTTCAGATATTCTATCTGAACAAAAACCATGTCACTGCAATCTAATTTGTATTAAGGGGCAAGACTTGTCTCTGTTGACTGAACAGAGGCTGAGACAGCTGTTGAAGTATTTTGAATGTGCACTCTGTCTTTTCAAGTGCTGCTTGAAAATTCAGTCAAAGACCAGTGCAAAAAGCTGTCTGATACAAGAGGATGCTGTGCTGTTTATTTTGTATTATGGCTTTTCAGTACTGCAATTGAACAAGGGAATTGATGTATATGTAACTGCACTAGAACAACATTGTAGATGAAGGGCTTTGGAAGAAAAGAGAGTCTGGGCAAAAGACATATAGTTAAAAGCTGAGCTGATAAACTGATAGAGATTAAATAATGAAGGCATACTGAGCAATGTGCAGTAATACAATTATAAAACTTCCCAACATTACAAATGGAGAGGAAAATTCAGAATCAAATGTATTTGCAGTGAGTTAAACTTCTTCAAAATTAAGCAAGCAGAGCTCAGAGAGCTTTCTGTGTACAACTGAGAACACAAAAGGATATTTATGCCTAAGGAGCAATTAAAAAAAACCAACCCAAAGTTTTGACTAAAAGGTTTGTGAGAAAGGAAGATAATGAGGTGGCTGAAGAACAGCTTGGTTTTACCAAAACCAGAGCGTATGAAGCAGCATATGAAACACAACCCTAGAAGAATTGCAAACTCTTAACTGGGAGGGTTAATAATAACTGTACTTTTCATCTCTATGATGTTTATGAGGCAAAAAGCATTGAATAAATGAAAACTTACTAGGCAAAGGTTAATACTTGGGGTAGCCGTGTCTTGCCCTTATGCTGCTTTTAAATTGTCTCACTGTTGTTCTTCTTGGAAAATTTCTTTGTAATACAGACTGCAAAATGTCCACATCATCTATTACAGTTGGGATGTTAGATGACAAGAAATCTATTCCATCCAGGTGTGCACAAAATACGCCTCTCAGGAAGGGAAAGGAGTGTGTAAACCAAGCTGGACCTAGAGCCCTCTCTGCTGGATGGCTGGGAAACAACACTTCAAACAGGAAAAAAATAAGAATTCTGATGTACAAAAGAAACTCTGAGAGGCTAGTGCAAGAAATCTAGACATAAACTGTAAATCCTAGGTAGTTAAGGTCTTCCCTAATCATAAGCAGATGAAATAGCACAGACTTACTGCATAAAATGGCCTTCTCTTAATAAATTGTCAGGTGATACATTTTTATGATAATTCTTTTGAGTATCTATGGGATCTGAGGGAGAAAAGAGGAATTAACATTCCATCTTAGAAATTTTAAAAATTCATAATATCTGTGCCAAAGAGGAGTATTCATGTAAAGGATTTTCAAACCATATGTAGCATAAGAGGTGTGATGGATGCTGTGTTTTTGTAACAATGCTCCAAAGAAACTAACACTTACTATAGGGGTTGTAGTAATATGTGGAAAATAGGCTATTCAGAGATGAAGTACTTCTTAAAAAAAGCACTTGGCAGAAGTTAACATGTCTGCTTTAAAATGAAATATATTTTCCAGTACTAGGGGAAACCCTATCATAGTAATTAGAGTCTGTATTTTGATCTTAAAGTGAAGGCAAACAGAGAATTTTAAAATTTCTTATTTCATTCCATTTGAGTAATGGAAACAGGAGGAAGGAGAGATGCAGAGAATTGGATTGCCAGTTTATTGCCAGCACTGAAAGATCCACTAAAACTATGCTGCTCCCTAAAGTCCAGTCATTTGGAACTGATTCTGAAATGTGTAAGCACACATGTATAGCTTTTCTGTGGTTTTTTAAAGCGAAAAAAAAGTCTATTGGAGATAAGAGTGATCAACTTTGAATAAACTTATGAGGACCATTGCCTCTCCTTTCTTCCGTGGTCTTTCAAAATATGATAGCAGCTGAAGACACTCATGACCTATCTGGTCACAGAAAGTTCATTAGGGAAAAAAATGCAGGCTTTGTGTATGCTTTTGGAAACCTTTGAAATCTTGCATGCATGGAGAATTATTAAACTTGGGTTTTTTTTGTTAAACTTTATTAAACTTGGTTTCCCTTCACTTCTATCTCATGTGGGAGAAGCACATTCTGGAAATGTTTGATGTTTCGTAAAGTGTTCATTATGAAATATTTCTTTCTCTTTTGAGTCATCATTTCACTTACTGGTAACAATTTGATTAATGGCATTATAGAGCAGATACTGTAATGGATTTGCTTTAGGGTTTTTTTCCCCTACTCTTTTCAAGTCACAATGACGTAACTGCTTGAAAATTTAGATTAAAAATAGTGTAAGAAATGTAAACTCATAAGATATAAGAAGATTTTATAGTACATTTTTGTTCTGTAAGAATAGGTCCTGTGAGGTGACTATTTCTGACAAAGACAAAAAAATCCCAACCAACCAAACCCAACCAACCAAACAAAAAAGAAAAAGCCTGTCCAGGCAATCAAACTAACTAGTATGAATTTATCACATTGTATGACTCACTAGGTGTTGTGTGGAAAGCAGTAATGACAATTCAGTGTAAAGAATTTGTTCTCTTAAAAAGGCAAGAGTAGTGCAATGTAGACTGGAGGATGCTTTTTGTATTTGTGCTTTATTTTACTGTTTTTTCATGTCACTTGTTGACCCAGCTAATTCTTATGATATGAACAAAGAAATTTTAAAAGTCTGTTTGTAGGGGCTGTTGTGGAAGTACATCAGCAGTATTTATTTCCCACAGGAGAATAAAAGCAAAAACATTACATTGCCATTTTTAACTCTTCAGTAGATCTTAAGGTGTTTTCTCAAATATTTTTGGCATAAGAAACAAAGTATTTTTATATAATTTTATGATAGGTGTAGATTATTAGACAACTTTCTAATGGCTTGTTTATATGTGTGTATACACACAAACACATATACATATATCTTCTTGCTAGAGGAATAAATGCTACCTAACCTCTACTACATGAACTTCTGAATATGTTTTACTGCATGATAAGCTTATTTCAAAGATTATAGACAGTTTTAATGTTAACCTAAAAGAGGCCTCAAAGACACTTGTGCATCTGGCAATACTGACTGGAGTGGAAGCAGTGCAGTACCCTGATGCTAAAGGACAGCTGTAACATCTGTGGAGCCACCAGCCAGGGGTTACAGTTTGAAACAAATGCATACATTTCATAGGTCATATATGGAAGAAACTTCTCTGAAATGTCTTTTGACACCCTAAAACTGTCAAAGGTCTGGTCCTGTCTGTCAGTCCTGCCTTGCTGTAGCTACCATGGCAAAGTAAAACTTCAGCAGTCAGAGTGCTCGATAGTCGTGTCCTAAACCCACAGTCATGTTTCTGCTGTAAAGGCATCCTCTTTCTCACAGTAGCTGGGGTAATTTCTGAAGATGTTTTAGCGAGACCTCATTAAAAAGCAGCAAATGAGTGAACGAGAATATACAGCTGCTCTCTTCAACTGTAACTATAATTTTGCAGGTAATAGTCTTGTGGTGCCAGGAGACCTTAACTCGTTCTGTGCTGGAATGGAGTTATTGTACTGTAAAGATCTGTTGTCTTATAATTCAATAAAGTCTTTTTCCAAAATAATTGCACAATTTTAACTACTATTTAATATTAAAAAGTTTTTCTGATCCTAACTTTACTGGTGCTATAATTTTCTTTAATGATTTATCTCTCATATGTATCTGTACATGGTTTTTATTTTTATTTTTTCAGGGCATGGCTTTTACTTTGGAGGAGAGGCAACAGTTGAATATTCATGGATTATTGCCACCTTGCTTTCTTGGTCAAGATGCTCAAGTTTATACAATTCTTCAGAATTTTGATAGGCTGACATCTGACCTAGACAGGTAAAGTATGGCTATGAAACTTTATCCTAGTTATCAAACCATGAGTGCCTTAATTTTTTTTT
>WEIV01017115.1:0-43694 GCA_013390005.1 Calyptomena viridis
CAGACAAGTGCTGTGCTGGTTTTCATTAGCACAAACACTGACAGGCTGTCGAGAGCAGCACACAGCCTGAATTTGGAAGGTGTGTCCTGTCCAATGCTTTTTTCTTGCTTGAGGGGCATATTTTCATTGTAGGTTTGGTGTTGAGAGCTGGGCTGGGACCCTCATCTGCTCTCAGAGGTTCATTTTTGAATCCTGGCCTCTCACCATTGCTTCAGAAGTTCATTTTAAGTTGAGCATTGAAGCATTCAAATGGAGGAAAAACATGCCCTGCAATTGTATGAACTTGGAGAACATTGACAGGAATAAAGAGGGCCAAAGTTTTGCTTCATTAACATTTACACTGAAAGAGGAATCCTCAGATGCTGAGCACTTAACGTTTCCTATTGAAGAAACCAATTTATTTGAAGTGCAAGTTTCTTTTGTACATTATGTGCTCACATTTTTGATTTCTTACAGCACTTCTGCATCAGTGAATTTCTTTTAGAGTCAGAGATCAAGCCTGGGCTTGTTCTGAAGTACCCAAATGTGGTAATAGGTGGACTGGTGTAAAATTTGGCATCTGGAGTTAAATTACAGGATGCTTCTTAAGCTTCTTGGTTACTATAGGAACAAGTAATAGTCATCCTTCATGATTAAGCAGTGTCCATGGTAACCAAACGGGCAAGTTTTAAATGAAAGATATTTTCCCTTTACATTTTTAGCAGTCAAAGGTTACCAATTATTACCTTTGTACCCTTAGACGAGAACACATTTTGATGGGGCTGGTGTGTGTTTGAAGTGAGAACATTTGGTGTTCATTTACATCACTTCTAGGAGCAGCTGAATTCTGAGTGAATACCCACATAACATTTCAGAGAGTGGGGTGTAGGGCATTAACCTCCCCAGGGAGGGTGAGTGTTGGTCACTGAATTGCTGAATTGTTCTGCAGTGCTGCTCTTCAGCTGCTGCTTTGCTCCTCAGAGTGGCTGTGAGGCAGCAGTGGAGGGAGGAATCCCTGCCTCTATCTGGCATATTTTTGAGGATGAAAAATGCAAATGTCAGTGTTGGTGTAGGTAAGAGCATCCTCCTGCTCCCTCCCACTTCAAAAATAAAAGTGCAAACAGGACTGCTTTTTAATGTTTCTTCTCTCTCCTTGGCACTGGCGCTGTTTGCTTGAAAAGTGAGTGTGTGCAGCTACTCTGGGAGTGTGTTTGCAGAGCAGGTTTGGGTAAAGGAGCAGAAATCCCCACCCACCCCCAGAGGAAATAAAAGTATCAGTCACAATAAATTAGGATGTAGATTCCACAATTTCTAATTGTGAAGCAATTGCTAAGAACAGCCAGAAGGAAGGTGTGTGAGGAAGGAGACATTCCCTGAGGAAGGAGACGTTCCCAGCAGGATTTTGGGCACACAGGACGCACTGCCAGGGTGTGCAGGGCTGGGCACACAGCAGCAAAGGCACAACGTGGTGTGCAAAGTCATCAGGGTGGCAGAGCAGGTGCCAGACACTCCTTTGATGAGCATTGTCTTGTCTCTCAGGCATATCAGAGTGAAGGAGATGTGTCTCTCTTTGGAAGGGGAACTCTTAGGCCTCCTGCACAAACATTGGGAAGAGCAGAAAACCCCTCCCAGCCGTCCCTAAGCCTCTCCCTAATCCCAACCCTCATTACTGTAACTGGAGGAAGGACAGTGGTTCCAGACTTTCCTGTCTCTGCTGCTTTGATACTTCATCAGGATTGATACTGTATTTTGTAGAGTACTTACAAAAATTGTTGCCATCCCCTTAGTTCAACATTCTTCCATGTTTCCAATGAAACTGTATCCTAAATAGTCAGTATTAAATCCCAGCCTTCTGCTTTCCTGAGCAGGGGTTCCCTGGATGTTGTGGGAGGTTGGCCCTGGGCACTGGGGCTCTGAGGCTGATGGAAGAGCCACATGTACCAAGTGAAATTCCAATTTTAATGTTTGGTCTGTTGTGCAGATGGATGTGAGCAGAGATACGTGTGTGACCCCATTTATCTCTCTAATGAAGTGCCATCAATAGAACATCTGTTTCTTTGCTGGAGAAGATGAAACCTCCAATGAATCATGCTTATAAATTAAGTATTTATTTATTTAATTTGCATTTTGCCGGTACAGACCTGTTCCAACAGCCCCTGTACATGGGCTGGGAATTCAACTGGGTGAAGTTTTCACTCATACTGAGGGTGTTTACACCTGAAATAAACTGTTCTGACGTGGTTGGTACCTCACCTGTCCAGGTCAGGTATTAGGAAAGCCCCAAACCTCACTGGCAGGGACAAAGCCAGGCCCTGTCCTGGATGAGGTGTCCAGGTGACACATCCAGCTGACACCGACAGGGATTACAGGGTAGGGAAGTTTCCCTTGGATTCCTTGGATAAAGTGCTGCAAGAAGGCAGCATGGGAACACTGCAGAATCTTTGCAGGAAGGTTCAGCATGATGGATGAGCCTCATTTAAATCTCCCCAGAGCTGACTCCGTGTTCTCCACACTCCACATTGCTCGTCTCTGTCATCACATGGGAGGAAGCTGATGTTCCACTTCACTTTATCCTCCTTCCCAGTTTAACCAGGTCATTGACAGTTGCACGATCTGGCCCCCAGCCACATTAGAATTTCAGCTTTTTCTGATATATTTTTAAGTCTGATCTTGATTTCAGTTTTACCCTGGAGCAAAGGCTCCTAATCATATGCCATTAGCAAAAGAGGAATTTGTAGATATCAAACCAGAGAAAGATAAATATCATACATATTTCAGGGACTGATAAATAAAGAATAAAAATAACCAAGATTCATATACATGTATCCAGTTAAAAAAAAAACACCAGACAGTAAAAAGGAGTTTGTAATAAAGGCTGCTCAATCAGCAGGATTTGCTGTTTATTTTTAGAAAGGGAGGGTCGTTTTCTGGATGCCTGATATTGTCTCCCTGGCACCAGGTCTGGGGATCTGCAGCTGTGCCTTTGGGACATGGATCTGATCTTCACTTCTGTACCACCAAGAAGTTGCTGTGGATGTTTTCATGCTCCTCATGTAGAGAATTATCTTAGTTTTCCTCTGCCATTTGTTCTATCCTCTCCTTTTTTTTGCCCTTTGAGAGTAGTTTTTCCCTGACAAATACGTTTAATGTCTCCTCAGGTAAAGAATCCCTTCCCCGTGGATTTCTGTGGGGCAGGACTTGCCCCGGGTGTGTCAGTAAGAGCCGGGACATTCCAGGGGTGCTGTGTGATGGCCCAGGAGGTGAGTGCAGGGAGAGAACAGGGAAGGTCCTGGTCAGCAGAGATAAACCACTCCCGGGAGAAATGCCGGAGCCGGGTCGGTGCTGGGTGTGCTTGGCCAGCCGAGGGCCTCCAGCTCCATCTAGTGAGGCAGCGGGATCGCTGCTGTGCCACATCCCTAAATCCCGCTGCTGGCAGAGCGCAGAAACACCTTGTTCCAGATTTAGGGGGTGGAAATCCCACCTGAGCCTCCCAGGAAAGGAGGACAGTGGGCAGCCAGAGCCCACGGAAAGGCAGGAGAAGAGGGCAGAAAGTCCCTTTGCTCCTTCCCACTTCAAAAGGCACCTCAGCAGCTGCTGGGAAAGGAGTTCTCTTAGGGGGCAATGTTAGAGAAAATAGAGGGATAGATGCATATCAAGCACTCAGGAAAACAGCAGAGCTTTTGTCAGTACGAGATTCAAGAGCCATTAATAGCACTTGCTCAGGAGCAGGATGAGGAATATTAAATACATGATATCCAGGAAGCTGCCACAGAGATGATGGGAGATCCATTAAAGTGCACAGCGTGCTGTGGCAAAGGTCACTGTCACTTCAAATCATTATTTAACAAAGAAAAGCTCTTCTTCCAGAAGTTCTCAGTCCCACTTTGAGAGAAGATGGTCATAAATTTTAGCTGAGGGACCAGTGTGGTCTGATGTTTTCCGGGAGTTGTTTTGTGGTTTCCAGCCACTTCTAATAAGGCTTTTCAGTTCACACAACTGTCCCAGCCTGTTGTGGGAGCTGCAGGGGATTGTGTGGCCCTGAGTGGTGCTGCAGGTGCCTTTTGATGCTTTTAGGCAGGGACACAGTTGAGTCAGAGATGGCATCGTGCCCACCACACTGAATACAGTGGGTTTGTAACACTGAACTCCAAGGTAATAGTAAGAAGCTGCATCTCTTGGTGTAGCCACTGTGGAGAGCATTAGCTATGGGCACACAACCAGTTGTTTAATTCCAAGTATTTTATGCCAGAGTGTAACACAGAAGGCGAGTAATGATCCCAATTTAATTTTTTGTTCTGTATGTAAATGGTTAGATAAGGGAGAGGTTCTTTTCCAAGCTGTAGTTCTGTAAACAGTGTCCTTAATTGTCTGGAAAGGTCGTGAGAGCATGAGAAAATGTGAAGCTATTTCTGCTTAGAGCATGAAATGAGTGGGGAGGAAATCAGTGATTCTGATGTGGAAGAGTTGTGGGTACAGCCAGTGGGATTGTGGAGCTGTGTTTGACCCAGAGATTCCAGGAGGCAAAAAGAAATAATTTTATTCTGAAATAAAAAGTGGTGGTGACACAGCTTTCCTTAGCCTGGAGAACACCCTCCCTGTGTTCATTAGCTTTGCTTTCAGATGGATTTGCTTGTTCAGAGGGCACTGTTCCCTGCCCTAAACTTTTGCTTCACGACCATTTTTGTTTAAAAGTCTGTTTTATTGCCTAATAAAGGTTTGGCTTTTAATTAATTTTGTGTGGCATAATGGTTGTAGCATTGCTGCAAGGGATCAACTGGAATTGGCTGTGGGATCAGCAGGGCACTGGGTGATATATTCCCATAAACAGTTCTCCAGGTAATTGAGCCATGAAGGTGGCCTTGCATGTGTATTCCTGCTCCAGCTGCCAGGAGCAGGAAGGGCTTTCATAACCCCTTGGAGCTTCTTAACTGCTCTTTGGCCACTGGAAATCAAACATTTTTGCATCTCTGCTTCCCAAAGCTTTTTGCAGCTCGTGAAGGGGAAAGTTGGCTCAGCTCAGTGTTTATTATTTTCTGTCGTTGTCTATTCCACTTTTTAAAAGTGCCTCTCTTCTAACAGCAGCTTCTAAATCCCCCTTTGGATTCAGATGAAAGATCCATCTTTCCTCCTGGGCTCATGTGGCCACCTAGAGCTGTCTGCAGTGTTGATTTTTGTGCAGCCTCTCTCGAGTATTTGGAATCACACAGACACTGGGAGATCTGTTCTCCAGGGATCGTTCTCAGTTCCTAAGTGCTACCGTGAGCCTTTTTAAATCACCGTCACTGTGCCACCTCCTCCTCCCCTCTGCTGAGTTTGTAACAAGGAGTTATTAGATAATGCAGAAATTAGAGGAATAGCACCTAAATTCATTAAGCAATAAAATTAATTCACGGGCTGTAATTGTGTGAGCAGGAGACCGGTAATTCCTGTTCGCTCTGGTTTCGCAGAAACTCCTCCCTGGTAAGTGCTGGGGCACCGGAGATGCCGGGCCTGACCTGGGGCAGGACAGGGAGGAGCTCAGCTCCATTGGATCAGCGGGAGCCTCTCCAGGGCCGCCTGCAGGACCTTGGCCACCAGCCTTGGCTTCTGATGGACTCGTAGTTTTCTGCAGTACCTGCAGACGGTCTGGTGAAGTTTTCTTGCCCTCCAAAGTCTCCTTTCCTTAGCACGTCACTGCGGAGCAGGAACCTGCCCTCCCGCCGTGTCTCCCTGCTCTGGCATTCCAGTCATACTTCCCTTCCTCTCTGCCTCCGATGAAGTCATCAGTTCTCCTGCTCGTGGCTGGCTCCGAGTGCCATGGCATGTGCACTGCAGACAAGCACAGCTTCCTCGTGGTGAGTGGAGGGAGATGGTTTCTCCTCGCTGACTTCTCTGCCGATCACTCAGGTTGTACCTCCCTTTCTTGTTTGCAGCCGGAGCAGCTGCATGTCAGGAAATCGACTTGCTTGGTGGTTATTCCTTCCAGCTGGTTCTCTCTGCTTTTGTTCATGCTGCCCCTTCCACTGGCTGATCCCTGGGATTGTGTGAGAGGAGAGCAGAGAGATGAACAAACAGGAGTTAATGTTTCATTCCCAGTAATGAGAGTATAATCCCGGTGATCTCTTGGACTAGCTGGGATTCACAGCAGCAGGTAAAGCAAGTGTAAAAACACCTCAATTGCTGAGTGAAGAGTAAACAGTACTAATAGTTGTTTGTGTGTTTGTTACACATAACCTGCTCTGGGGCAGTGTCTGAGATGGTGAAACAAAGAAGGCAGTGATGTTGGGTGGGTTAACCAGGAGTTTGGGTGCCAGGAGCTCCTCACAGCCTGTTTTGCTCTGCCCTGAAGCCTCGGGGGGATCACTGTGCTGCTCCAACACGATTCCACTGCATGAAAAACAAGCATGGAAGAGAGGAGTAAGGATTAATTATCCTGCCAGTTCCAATGCCTTGAATTAGTTAACAAATCAAATGTGTTTATTACTGTACAGAAACAGTTTCAGAAATATTCCTAAGCCCTAGGTCCCAAATTAATGTGCAGTGTCTGCAGTGCTGTGTGTCCTGGTGGCAGTGGGGTGTGATCAACCCTGGCAGCTTAAAAAGGCTCCTGGTGCCTTCCCAGCAAACAGTGGGTTGGCCCCATCAGTGTGGGATAACCTGGGAGAGGCTTCAGGGACTTGAGAACTTCAAGGAATTCTCTCTTTGAAGTTCCTACTGGGGAAAACCCAAACCATCACAGTCTCCTGTAAACATTTGGAAGAGCAGGAAGCCCTGGTGTTGTTTGTGTGTTGTATAATGTGGGTGAGCCCAGCCCAGCCCCGGGCTGTGCAGACACTGAACGTGCTGCTTATGGGGAGATTTAGCACATATTCCTGAAAAACAACTGGGAGCACAGTTCTACAGCATGGAGGGGGAAAGTTAAAGTGTGAGCAGAAATGAGAAGTGATCCTTGGGGAAGTTTAGAGAAGTACAGGGAAAATGAGGAGCAAATGAGACAAGGACTGAAGGAGTTCCATCAGAATTGACACAGTCCTGCTCAGAGTCACTTCTGAACCTTTCCCAGTCCAATGTTGAGATTTTTAAGAGCTTCTAAAGGGCTGGGTGATATAGTCAGGTGGGTCTGCCTGGTTCAGCTGTCCAGAAATAATTAGACAACTTCTTATTGCTCATCTGCATATCCCATCCTAAATTTGGGAGTTCTGTTGTGGGATGGTGGGAATGGTGAAGAATCAGAGACCACCTCATCCCATGGGCATCCCTGTCTGCACTGTTCTTCCTCTGTGGTTTTCCTCACTGCACCCAAGGAATCTGTTTTCAGATCCAGGATTCCTGCACTATAATCCTCATTTAACAGACTGTTACTTCAGTGATTTTCAGCCTCTGGGTCATAAAAGAGAGATTTGGAGGTTTTAAGTTTGTAACAAGTTGAGGACTTTGGGAGGACAAACCGTGTCCTGAGATACTGTGTGTCTGTGTCCCCAGGTCAGATCTGATGTCAAGAAAAGAAATGGACACGTGAAAATGTAATCCTGGAATTTCAGTGAGCTGAGGGATAGTATTAAACTTACAGAGAAATTCCCTGTCTGGTGAGGGTGTCATCTGATAATAGTGGGTGCATCTGGAAATACCACTCCGTGTTAGCTGCCTGCTCTAGGGCTGTTCCTCCTTCTGGAGTCCCTTCTCTTGGGATACAAATGGATGGCAGACATTCCTTAATGAAACCTTGCAGTGTTCCCATGGGATGGTCAAGGTTTTTCTCAAATGTGAAGCATTAGAATGTCCAAATGTCACAGTGTGAGGCTGCAGGACCCTGGGCCCTCTGTGAAGGGTGAAACAGAACTGCCACAAAATCTGTCCAGCCAGGGATGGAAGTTCAGGAGAGGAGGAAGGTGTGTGAGATGTGAAGGAAAGGCTGAAGTCAGATACTGAATCTGATCTCTGTAGTTTGTCTGTCCTATGCACAAGTGGGCAGATTTGTCAGCAATGAAAGGCTGGAAGGGATTCCAGGGGGTATCTGGTGTCCCTCTGTCCCAGGAGAGGGGAGGGAAGGAGGCTCATTGTACCTGACCCTTGTCTGTCTCTGGAAACGATCCATTCATTTGTAATTGTGGAACTGCCCATGGCAGGAGAGCACTGTTTGCAAAGGCAACTTAAATACCTTCTGCTTCCATTGCCAAACCTCCTTCAGTCCAGTGACTCCAGAGAGTTTTCATTAGTGCCTTTCAGCCTGGTTTTGTGGCCACTCTGGCTGATGCCAGACTGTGCCTCCAGCCCTGAAGAAGTAAAAAGGGCAGTTAAACCTTTCTATATTCCTGCTGTTCCCATGTGAAACTGTGCTGCTGTACATTCCTGTAGTTAGGAGTTACTAATTTACCTGTAAGCTATTTTTATTAACCTGTAAAGCAAACAGCTCCCCCCACACACCCCCCAAACACCCACACCCAACCCTCCTTCTGGTTATTTCTGGTTTGTTACAGAGGGTTTTGTAACGTGTCTCTCCTGCAGTGAAACCCAAGTGCTTAAACAAAGCTAAAATGGAGATTTGAATCTAAACATTTTATGAACCAGAAGTTTAATAATTATAGGAGGATTTAGGTCATAACCCAGCTCTGTGTTTTGGTCTGGGAGAGATGGATGTGTTTGCTGGCTCTGCTTGGGGTGTGTTTTAATGATGAAGTAAGAGAGTAAGAGAACAGTTTGTGACTGGACACAAAGCAGCCCTGGCCATGGCACACACTCCCTTTCTCTGGAGAGGCCTGACCTGTGTGGCTGGGAGAGGAATCACACTGGGAAATCACCCAGAGAGAGGCAGTGGTGCACTGGGTGTGACAGAGCCCTGTGGGGCTGTCAGGGGGCTGTGACACCTTCCAAGTGCTTTCCCTCAGTGCTGGGAGCCCTGTGCCCTCGGGGGGAAATGATTTCTTGTAGCTGCTTTTCACATAATCCCATCCTTCCTGTTTTCCAGCCAGGTATATGAGAGATGCTTTAAACAACGTTCATTTTTCTGGTCATTAAGCAAATGCAAAGCAGCTTCTTCAGTTGTCATTTGTCCCTTTCAAAATGCTGTAATCAAGTAGTTCCTTCGTGACAGTTCAAAACCCAAAGGAGGCTCAAAGGAATGGGGTGGGAGCCTGAATGTGAGAGGAGATGACACCAAAGGACGTTGTTGTCTCCTTGAGATTTGAAGTGCACCCTGTGCACAGAAAGTGGCCAAGGCCTTGGAAGGCTCTGCTGGAAGTTGGGAAAGCAGTGAACTGCTGGGTTTGGCTGTCTGGGGTCGTACAGCTCACGTGGCAGCCAAGGAAGGTGTCACTGGGGCAGCACCTCAGCCAGTCTGTTCTTCTGGAACAGTTTAAGCCACATCTCAGGAGTTGCTGGGTGGAATTGCCAGTGTTAGTTGTTTCCTGCAGATCCCGGGTGATGGCAGGATTTGGCAAGGGCAGAGCCCTGCTGAGGGACCAACCTCTATGGAAATGTTTGGCTAAGGAGGACTCTGGAATGGTTTGGAAGGGATGCTTGTTACAATCACTGAGTGGCAGCTTGGAAATAAATCTATTTCTGTGAGTTCCACAGTGCTTTCAAAGAGGGTTTGTGGCCCAAGGAAACACCACCCCATGGTGCTGTATCTGAGCTGTCCCAACATCTCTCTGAGCCTCCTCAGTGTTGGGCATATTTGTTAATTCTGCCTTTTCAGCCCCTTCCCTTCCTCGCTCATGGGGAAGGAGGTAAGTATTCCTATCCTCATTTTATACTTTAGCAAATGGAGGATTTAATCATTTTTTCCTAGTTCCAAAGCAAATTGCTGGTGGAAGTAGAGAGGTAACTTAAGCATCCTGTGCCTTTAACCCCATTAGCAGTTTCCCTGAGGAGGAGCAGATCCACAAGTGCACGGATCTCTACTTTGCATATAATTCTCACTCAGCTCAATGCAGTTTCTGTTTACTCATCTGCAGACTGGAAATAATGATAATGCCAACCTGTCAGGCATTATCTGAAGCTTACAGTTGTATAAAAAATGCTAATTGTGGAAGGTGAAAGTCTTGCTGATGGGACCTCGTTCCCGACAGCTGCGGGAAACGCGAGCGGAATCCGCGGGGTCGCGTTGGCTCCTCTGCAAGGACATCTCAAAGGAGCAGCCCCGTTCTGCACGGCCTGCTGCCCTTCCTGGGCTTCCTGGGTTTGTAACTGCCCTTGTTTTGTGTTCTTCCCCAGAGTCCCCCCCGGAGAGGTGTGGGCAGAGGCGCACAATGCCCAGCGGCGTCTCGGAGAAGAATCCCACCATGGAGCCCACGGCCACGACACCCTTCCGGGTCACGGTCAGTGCCCCTCGGAATGGGGGTCCAGGGTCCCAAGGGGTGTTCCAGGGTCCCAAGGGGTGTTCCAGGGTCCTACAGGGTGTTCCAGGGTCCCAAAGGGTGTTCCAGGGTCCCAAGGGGTGTTCCAGGGTCCTGAAGGGTGTTCCAGGGTCCTACAGGGTGTTCCAGGGTCCTAAAGGGTGCTCCAGGGTCCCAAAGGGTGCTCCAGGGTCCCAAAGGGTGTTCCAGGGTCCAAAAGGGTGCTCCAGGGTCCTGAAGGGTGATCCAGCATCCTAAAGAGTGTTCCAGGATCCTACAGGTTGTTCCAGGGTCCTACAGGTTGTTCCAGGGTCCTACAGGTTGTTCCAGGATCCTAAAGGGTGATCCAGGGTCCAAAAGGGTGTTCCAGGGTCCCAAAGGGTGTTCCAGGGTCCTAACGGATGTTCCAGGGTCCTACAGGTTGTTCCAGGATCCTAAAGGGTGATCCAGGGTCCAAAAGGGTGTTCCAGGGTCCCAAAGGGTGTTCCAGGGTCCTAAAGGATGTTCCAGGGTCCTACAGGTTGTTCCAGGATCCTAAAGGGTGATCCAGGGTCCAAAAGGGTGTTCCAGGGTCCCAAAGGGTGTTCCAGGGTCCTAAAGGATGTTCCAGGGTCCTACAGGTTGTTCCAGGATCCTAAAGGGTGATCCAGGGTCCAAAAGGGTGTTCCAGGGTCCCAAAGGGTGTTCCAGGGTCCTAAAGGATGTTCCAGGGTCCTACAGGTTGTTCCAGGATCCTAAAGGGTGATCCAGGGTCCAAAAGGGTGTTCCAGGGTCCCAAAGGGTGTTCCAGGGTCCTAAAGGATGTTCCAGGGTCCTACAGGTTGTTCCAGGATCCTAAAGGGTGATCCAGGGTCCAAAAGGGTGTTCCAGGGTCCCAAAGGGTGTTCCAGGGTCCTAAAGGATGTTCCAGGGTCCTACAGGTTGTTCCAGGATCCTAAAGGGTGATCCAGGGTCCAAAAGGGTGTTCCAGGGTCCCAAAGGGTGTTCCAGGGTCCTAAAGGATGTTCCAGGGTCCTACAGGTTGTTCCAGGATCCTAAAGNTAAATCTGGGCACACCCAGTTCACCTGAGAACATTTGCACTGGTGAATGAGTCATGAACAGCAGTTTGGACAAGGAGTTTATTTTAGTTCTATAAACTGTGCCTTTCAACTGTCAGAACCCATCTCAGTATCAGTGTCTTTGAACCTTAAACAACATACTAAGGCAAAAAATGATGGGAAAACCTGAATTCTTCCCCAGACTGAGGGTTTGGGAGTGTTTTTCTGAGTGTATTTGTAGTCAGTGAAAACAAAATGCTGTTTATTCCTTTCCAATGGTACATATCCTGCTTTTGGGATTTTTTCTTTTTAGAGAAGTTATTCCAGCTTTAAGCAGGTTGGGCCTTGGTAGTGGAACAGAGGTGGGATGTGGCTGCTTTAAGCAGCTCTGTTACTCCATGTGGATTAAATAAGAGCAGTCATCACATGGGTAATACATGGCCTTTGTCTTCCCTGAGTTAAAATCCACCATCATCTCATTTCTTTCCTGCTCAGCCCTGGGAATGTCACTGCATTAATATGAATGGCTTCATTACCTACAGTTGTTAGGGCTGCCCAGATTTCAGCACATGTCTCATTTAAGAAATATATTCTCCCTCACCTTCCTTCATTAAGCAGAGGAACATTAGCAGTCAGTCCACTGCAGCCACTGGGAACAGTAATTAGTGCCTTACTTTAGTGGTAATGGGATTATTGCCACTAAAGCCTGCTGTTGTAGGTTTGGAGATTGTAAGTTTTTCATATTTTACAGCTGATTGTTCTTCCCTGACATCTCCATCCTTCTGTTGAGTCTCCAAGGGACTGGGAAGCTCAGGAGCCATTGGATTCAGCTGTTCTGACAGTGCTGCACTCTCAGTTGCTTTCTTTCATGTCAAAACCAGGGTGGAAATTTGGGAACTTCCCTTGGGAGCTCCCTTCCCATACAGAAGTTTGCCAGGCAAGTTACAGTTAATTGGCCATTGTGGTTTTGGAAAACAAGAGCTCATGGTAGAGTTTTGAATTATAGAATATAACCTTGAAATCAAGTCTTGAGATTTCTATACCTTAATATGTGACCCAGCTGTACTTACTCCTTCCACTAAAGGAAATTATAATAAAGCTTCTTAAACTTGAAAAAATCTCCCCTAGCCCTAGTTATCTCGTGCTGTAGAATAATTATTTTCCATATAAATCCCTCAGTTAACTTCTGTGCTATCAGAGCTCTGCAGGTGATGAATTCCAGTCTCTCACCCAAGTGAGTCTGCTCTGAGAACCAAGTGCAGTGTCCAGGTTTTAGTCTGTGACTGGAAAACCAGGAATTCACTTCACAGCACCAGCTCTGTAGTGTTTTGTGTGAACTACAAAAACTTCCCTGACTGATGCACCACTGCAAACAGTAGTGTTGGTGTGTGTAGGTATAAAACTTAAATGTAGGCAGGGAAATTCAGATCCTAATGAATTTATTCTGTCAAACACACTCAGGGAAGAGGCTGACTGTCCTCACACCACGTTTGTTGAGGATACTTTGAGTTAAATGGCCTTGTTGGACCTTTCCTGTTTGTCGTGATTCTGCCCCCTGAAAGAAGAGACCTAATTAACAAGTGCTGCAGGAAAAGTCTAAGAATAAGAAAGACAAGGCTTGATTTAGCATGAGCTGACAGAGAAAATGTTTCCTTGGGCAACAGCCCAGAGTTGTCTCCACTGCCAGTGGGCAGCAGCTGCTGCTGCTCACGAGACACCAAGGGGACCAAGGGCAGAGGCTGGACCCTTGTCCTTGCCCAGGGACATGGGAAAGCCTTGGGCTGCCTGGTATTTGCCTTTCAGGAGAATTGAATCCAAGTAGCCTGAGGTGTGATGTGGGTTGAACCTGAAATTTGAGTGGTATTTTACCAAACACGGGGACCAGAAGATGGGAAAGTCTGCTGAGTGCTAATTAAATCCTCTCACTGTGCCCACCTTGCAGGGAAATGGGGAGCAGGGGTGGGTTGCTGAGGCTCCCTGTGTGGTGTCTCTCTCCCATCCCATCAAGCACTGCCATCTATTGACTCCTTCTGTTAGAGCCAGATTCCTTGAATTTTCTAGGAAAATATCCCAGGCCAAGCAAAGTCCAAATTGCCAGAGAACTTGTGCAGGAGAGTTGGACCAAGTGATTGGATCAAGAAACCAGAATGATTTCTGCTCTTACATCCACCTCCCCTACTGTGCAAGGAGCCTCCAGACAGAGGGAATTCATATAATGTGTGGCCTGAATACTTTTAAACAATTTGAAGATTAATCTCTGCCTTTTTTTACAGAGGAAGCATCTCTATAATGTCTTTTACTAGATAGAATTTAGGATTTCTTGTCTCCAAACTTTTAATCCTCAGTTTTAGTATCAATCATTTGCTTTCCAGGATCACCAAAAACACTTCTGTGCTTCTTCTGCTTGAACCCACACTGGCTACAAAACAATCCCCCCCAAATCCCCCCCAAAACACATGGCAGCTCTAAGCTACACAATCCATGGAATTGTGTGATTGAATTGCAATTGGGAAGTTTGAAAGGCCAAACCCAGTGGTGGCCACACACTCTCCAGGGCTTCAGGGTCACTCAGGAACATCAACTCCTTGTTTTCCCATGTTCCTTCATCATGTGCTTGGTGTCTGTGGTTCTGCACTTGGGGTGGGATGTCTTGGAGCAGGAGCTGTCCTTGTGCTCCATCTGTCATTGCTCTGCCCCTGAGGATCTGTAATGTAATGCAGCATTTGTAGTCCCAAGGAAATATGACAGTGTGGAGGTATTAGTTCTCCTGCTGTAACGTGACCTTGTTTTCCTGCTGTTCTCCTGCCTCTTTGTGCTGGTGCACAGCTGAATTTGCAGTGATACACCCTGAGCTACTCTCATGGCATTCCTCCATCCATCCTGGTTTTAATCCTTGATAAATGAAGTATTAAATACTAATGGCAGTAAATGGAAACTCCTGGAGAGATGAAAGTGAGGAACCCTTCTGCCATTCCTCTTCACTGAACATAATCCTAAATAATGGGATCCAAGTTCAAGCTGCTGTGGACAAGATACTGAAGGATTTTTTTTCCCAAGTTTTTTGTATAATACACACTATTTGCCATTTATTTTTTTTTCTGGAAGCAGTTGTGTAAATTATCTTATAATTATTTGACTTTGGAGAATTTTTCTCCCTGTGTTGTGTGGGGAGTGGAAAGGCCCTTCCCTCAGTGTGATCACCCCAGCTTTAATTGGAATGTAATTGTTTGCTAAACCACTGCAGCTCCAAGGGAAAATTATCATTTGGGTCTGTGGCTGCATTCATTAAAGTGCCCCTTTTACAGGACTGAATTTAAGGAGAACAGGAACATTATCCCAGATGATGTACAAACATAAACCATTCTCATTAAACTGTCAACTGCAGCTGACTTTGGAGAGCCAGTGGCAGCAAGAAATATGGAAATTACTTGGACAATGGATCTCAATTCAATCACCACTTCTGGAACAGGACATGCTTGGCAGCTCTGGGTTTGTGAGTATTTTAGGGATTGGAAGGAAAAGGGAACCATTTGGAGTGTTTGCAGTTCTTCCCAGTCTCACTGGGACTGTTTGGTACAAATTAGGTACCTTTTTGTCAGGTGCACCAGCACTCAGACTTTGTTCCTTAAGCATCTTTTTGGGTGGATTTCCAGGCTCTCCACAAAGGGGGTTTGTTCTTATCCCCCTCATTTTACAGCTGCAAAAACTGATGGAAGGAAAACTTAACAAACTTGGATTTGATCAGGCACCAAAACCCAGGAATATGTCCTGAATGAATTTCTTCATTTCTAATTCCCAGTCCTGGTGTTACCCACTAGCTGAGCTACTCCTAATTACTGCTCTGAAATCCTCCTCAGTTTCCAGAGAATTAAATGTTCTCCAACCTGATGCTGTAATGTAAAAATGAGTGAGTGGGTTCCTGACTCCCCAGTCCTTGTTCCCAGGGCAGACATGCCTGGGTTACTTGCTTTCTCTGCCAGCACCCCATGTTGTCAAATTTTTAATTGCTTGTTATTTAAATTAGAACCCTCTGTCTTATTTTTCTAAGTCATCTTATTAACATAAATCTGTGGGTATTTTTGCTCTTTAATTTTTGCATGTTCTTTATGAGACGTGGGATAAATTCTACTTAAGGCATGACAGATAAATTTGGTTTTAAAAAGGGAATCATTTTCCCTACTCTGCTCCCTAGCACAGGGATTGGAAAATGAACCTGACTGTAAATACATGTTTAACTCTTTGAGTCTGACCTTGTGTATTGACATTTTTTGAAGTAAACTTGGAATTTGCAGTTTGGGAGTACTGGAAGGCAGCATGGGAGGAGGGATTGTCAGATTTCAGCACAGAGCTGCAGTCAAACCACTGTGGATTTATTATGTGCATCAAGCAGGAGACAGGAATGGCAGGATAAAAGACATGGTGCTCTGACCTGCTTCACTGAAAAGGACTCAGCAAGGCAGGGTATGGATTTTGTCCCATTTTGGACTGAGTGTGTTCCAGGGAGGTCTCTTTCTCAGCTGCCCAAAGGACAGTTTTACAGGAAAGAAGAGCACGAGTTCAGCAGCAGCTTAATTCACACACTGAGGCCACTTTGTGTAAAGGTGTTAGTAATCCTGTTGTAGTTTTTGTGGGGTTTTGGCCTGGTTTTGGTTGCTGTCAGACCACCATGGGTGCACAGGGGCAGGACTGGCTCTGGTGTGGCTGAGGGGATGGGACATGGCCTGGTGCTGGTAAACCTGGGGATGCTGGAGGGCAGGGGCAGCTCCTGGGGGTCAGGATCCACACAGAGCAGTCAGAGCCCCTTGTTTAACCTGCACAGAGAAGGAAATGCCACAAACACCAAATTTCTGTGCCCCAACACCACTGACACTGTTCTGCACTAGGGGAGAAACTCCCAGCTTTGCCTCCTGTGTGAGCCCAGGCAGTGGATTAACAGGGAAGCTGGTGTTTGTAGGGGAAATAAAGTCAGATACTGTGTAGTTCTCAGGTGGGAAAGGGGCAAACAAACATTTCAGCACGTGGCTCTAAATCAGCACAATTCCATTGATTTTGTTCAGCTATTCCAGGTGTTTGCACTTTCTCAGCCCCTGAGGGCCAATTCCTGTGGGCTGTGTGAAACCCAGGGGCTCAGAAAAGGTCCCCAGGAGGGCAATGGCAGAAAATCCTTGGGACTGGGACAGAATCCTTGTGCCAGGAAAGAGAAGGGAAGGAGTGAGAGGGAGAAAGCAGCTCCAAGCTCCCTGTCCCTGAGCAAGTTTCTGTGGGAGAAACCTGTAGTGTTCTCCTGATTTCCTGACTCTTCCCTTCAGATGCCTCCACTCCTCCACTCCTGGGGAAGCAGTGTGGTAGCCAGATGAGAAATACCACCAGTTCCTTTGTGTTTTCCTGGAGAGAGCCCATGGGAGGAATATTTAACATTTAGGCAGTAAGTAGGGCTAATAGGAAATGCTAATTCCCATTTCATTCTTTTGATCAGTGTATATTGAATGATAATTACAGTGATAGTACTTGGCACTTGTGTAGCACCTTTCATCTGGAGCTGTGAGAGTGTTCTGCCAATCTGAATGAATTCAGGCTTGCAGGCACTGGGGGGGGTTGCAATTTATCATAATGCCTTAAAATAAATGGGGAAACTAAGGCATGGGATGATTAAATCAACTTCCCCCATCATTCAACATTGGTGTGAAACAGTTGGGACTGTGGTTGTGCTGCTGGTTGTCTTCTTGTAAGGAACAAAACCAACTCAAGGCATCATTTAAAATGGAGAAAATTATTCAAACTGCTCAGCTGAGTGACCTTTACTCTCTAAAACATGTTTGTTTGACATTTTTGTGGTAAATTCACCATTTAATGTACACTCAGGTGCTCTGTTGTGTTTTTATCTGTTGCAATTGCTTGAATTCCCCCCACAAAGACACAGGAACAATCTCAAACCCCCTCACTGGATTTTTCAGCAACATACTTGGATCCTTATCAGTTCTTTAGAGACTTCCATGTCCAAAGGATGCTTTGAACAGAAATGCTCATTTCACAACTCCTACAAGAAAAAAATCTGGTAGTATTTCAGTGTCTTCCCAGGAAGCCCAAATACAAACAGCCTGGACTAATTGAGAGGCTGTGGGGAGACAAATGGAGCTGAGTGGTTTTGCTGCTGTGGAGGGAGTGAAAGGCAGAAAATAAACAAACAAAAGCTTCAATTTATTTAAACCTCTGGGCACTGAATTTCTCAGATTGCTGGTAGCAGAGAAAAGAGGGCCATTAAAATATACAACAGTGTCCCCTTAATTTGTTTGTGGGTCACAGATAAAGAATTGTCCTGCAGATATGAAAGGTGGGATAATAAACACAGTCCACTCTCCCTGTTTCAATGGCACTGACACTGTGCTTGCAGAGAACAAGTCAAACAGTGGAAGGTATTGTCTGAATTTCTCAGAGACCTTGGGTAGAACATCAGTGCCCTTTGCATCAGGACCTTCACCTCTGAACGTTTTCCATTTGGGAATTTGTGTGGCTTTAGCTCATGGATATCAGGTATTATATTAAATATTAAATTCATTGCACTGGAATTAATAGGAGTGTGTGTCATTGCCACAGTTCACCCTGAATAGTTATCCACACGTTTCTACCAAGTTTTAAATTAGGTTCTGAGACAGATTTTTTCTCACTTAGATTAAACACTTCTCTAAGGCCAGAACTAGGCCTTATTTTGAGCCATAATTTCTGGGACTTTGATTGTGGTGGATGGTTCCCATGGCACCTGTGTACTCTGATAATAAATAGGAATAGTACAGGAAATCGTGTTAGAGAAGCTCCATCCCAGCTGGAAAGGATCTGGTCTGTGGAAGTGTCTGACTTTGAACTTTGATAGACATGGAAGAGCTCATGGCCCTTCCTACAGAGCAGGGCTGCTGAGCTGGATCCCTTGGAAGTTGTTTTGGAGGATTGTTCCCATCCAGCTCCCAGACTGCTGCTGCCTCATGTGAGACTGTTTCTCCAGGTGGTGACACTGTTGTTCCAAACCGAGAGCAGCTCCTTGGAACAGCAGGTCTGATTCCACGGCCTCGTGGTGATTCCATGGACTCAGGAGACTGCAGTTAAATCTCTGGATGTGAACACACGTGGGAACATGACATGGATTTCCAGAGACTTTTTTCAAACTTCAGTTACCATGGAAACAAGATTCCCTTTCTCCTCCATGCTGTCACTTCTCCTCAGCACTGCACTCGGATAAGCCACAGGCTGTGTTTGCCCTCCCCACACTCTTTTTCCCAGTGATATTCCTGGCTCAGGCATCAAGGATCATTTGGGAGGGAGCTGGGAAAGCTGTGAGGCCTTTCCCCAGGTGCTCAGGTATTCCCAGGCCTGGCTCTCTGCCAGCAGCTTTCTTGTCTTTATCTTCCTCCATAATCACAGTGGATCATATCTGCCTGCAACATTCTTCAAAGCACCAAGGAAATGAGCTCCACAGCTAATCATGTCTGGATTTCCTGCAGGGGATTCACCAGAATCCCTGAAACTTGCCCTTGTCCCTCCATTCCTGCCACTCACAGGGTCATATCCCTGGATTTCCCATGCTCTGACACTGCCCTGATTGCAGCAAATGATCACGTTCACTTTGCTTTCCTTGGTGAACTCAAGGTTACTTGTACTTGGCTTTTTACAAAGGATTTTATGGAAAAGACAAGGAGTGAAGGGTACAAGTTATTCCTGAGGAAATGCCATTTACACACAAGAGGAAAAACTGTCACAGTAAAGCAATCAATTATTGGAATAATCTCCTCAGGGAAGTGGTGGGTCCCCAGTGTTGGACACTTCCAAGCAGGACAGGATGGCTGGGCCAGCTGGTCCTTGTACCTGCCTCTCAAATCTAGATTTTTTTAAGGTTTGCAAACAATAATTCAGGTTCTCCTGTTTATGGGGTGGAGGAGGAAACAAGGCCATGGTCCCAGTGGTGGCAGCCCCCTGGCCCTGCCTCCTCCTGCCTCCAGGCCCTCTGGGAGTGCAGCCTTCCCTGCTAATTAGCAACTGAGTCAAAAATAGTTAAGGAATAAATGAATGACACTTAAAGCTGCCTGTTAGAATTGAAATTTCCTGCTGGGTGACAAAATTCTGCTTTAAAGATAGTAAATCCACTGCTAATAGTTAGGCAAGGAATAATCACTGTGAAGACCCAAAAATAAGATCTGTCACTTGCAATGTCTGTTATTAGTTCGAGGGATAAACCAGCAATGAACTTAATTTTTGCCTCCAGTTCCTGAATTATATTCTTTTTGGTTTCCATCTTTCAGTGTGAGTGTTTTAGGAAACAGATTTTTCAGCTGTGCTGTGTCCTGCTGCCTCCCATCACCTTCAGCACCTCAGCCCAAAGCTGGGGCACAAGGGACGAGCTGAGGAGGAAAAGGAAAGGAGTAAAGGTGGAGAAAAGAGCAGGGAGGGTTCTTGCAATGGTTTTCATTCCTCTCTAAGCTTTCTTAATCAAAAATTCTCTGATCTGTGTGTCCTGAGGGATGGAGAATCTCCTGGTACCCCTGTAAGTGTCATATGTGTGTTTCTATTGATCCCTTCATTGTAATTTTTCTCCTTTTTTTCCAAAGCTGTGAGGAGAAGGAAAATCAAATTGAAATACAGATTTTCCTAAATTCTCAGGTTAGGACAAGTGAACTTCATCCTCAGGTTTTGCACAATGTCTGAGAAGTAAGGGAGGTAGATGAGGAAAATGAAGGACTGATGTATCATCTGAATTCCAGTTGGTATTCCCTGACCTTTACAAAAGTGAACATTTGTGTTTGGTTGTAACTGTAATTATTGCTGAACACAAATGCTCCAGTTTCAGCTTCAGAAACGTGGGGAAAGTCTTTGGAGCCAAGAGCATCTGCCTGAGACATGAGTTTTGTATTTGAATGAGTAACTTTTACTGCAAAATTACACAATGAATCCCTCCATTCCAAAGATAATAATAATTTTTTATTCTAAACATATCATCTACCAACTGCTTTTTAAAATTTATTGGCTTGGCAGCTGGTTTTGTAGAAAATTTGTTACTAAAAGCACACAAGATTTGTCAGTGAAAATGAAAATGGTGATACCTTCCTTGGGCCATCAATGTTGGGGAAAATGGGTTTATCTCTTCCAATATCTGCTCTGCTCCAGAGGTTTGAGGTGGAAGTGAGCAGGGAGATGCCTGATGAGCAGGACATCCACGTGCTGCTCCCAGGCCATAAATCACAGCAGGGAAAGCACAGATAAAACACACTCATGAAACAGTTTACTCTGTATCACTGCAAAAGTGGACTTTAAAAGAGCCCAGTAATGTAAAGAGATTTATGGAGATGGTTTTCTCATCTCTCCTGTGTGTTTATTGCTCATCTTGGAGAGCCCTGATACCTGTTTTACCAGGAGCAATGTATTTGGGTGGTTGGACTGCTGGCATAGGAATGAGCACTTGAGAAGTAATCCTGGCTTTGCAGCTTATCTGTGTATAGTCAGTGCAGCAAATCACTTGGACAGCTCTGCCTCCAAACTCCTTTTCTCTGTGATCTGCCAAAAGCATCTATTTTGTCAGTATTTCCTCCCTGCTCTCCCACCTCCACCTGCAGGTCCTTGTTTCTCCCTCCTCAGAAAGCCTGGACCTGCCTGTGGAGTCTTTTTAAAAAGTATATTCTCATTTTTGATACTGGGCAAGAATTAAGTTAATCTGCTTTATATGAAAAAATACCTTTTTTCCCCTGAAACAGAAAGGCAGATTGGTTTATCCCAACTATTCCTAGGCAGGTTTTGTAGGTGGTACAAATGTACTGAGCCCAGTGGTCAGTGACCCACTGGAGCTGAAGTGCTGCCCCACAGGAACAGTCCCAAAGCTCCTGAGCTGCTTAGCCCACGGCAAGAGCACCAAAGGATCCTGGATCACTTGGCTCTTGCGTTGAATTACCTGGCACAGCAAAACCCTTTGGATAGTTCTGCTCCAGAACCTGCAGATGTTTTCCCTTGGATGCCTCCTATAAGAAATCTGAGGGATGGAAACCACCAGTCTTTGCAGAGTTTGGTTGGTTTTCGTGCCTGGATGGACTCACCAAACATCCAGACAGACATTGCTGCCATGCCCTGTGAATTCTTCACTTTACCCTCATTTTTACTACATTTTAAAAGCAGGATGAATGTAATGAATCACAGCTGATATCGAGTGTTTAAGTCATTATTATGCTACAAAAAGTATTGTTGAAGTGTAAATTTATAGGAGTGTGAATAATTTTCTGTCAGCTGGGGATTATCCCTTTTTATGTAAAAGACACTTGTTCTCTCCATGTCTGGGGGTTCAGAAATATTTGCCTGATTGGAATCTGTTGCTCTCCATTGTAAAATGGATCTCCTGCCTGGACAGTGTGTGGGAGACTGAATGTGGAACTCACTACATTTATTGAAAGGCAAATACTTAGAGCTCCATCCTAAACTCACAGGGTTTGCTTTCAAAATGTTGAGGAGTGGTTTAGCTGTGGATCTCCTGGATCTGGAGAATAATTTGAGTGGGACAGTTCATCTCTACCAAACAGATTCTGGGCTTCCCTGAATTACAGGATAAAGGCAAATGGAGTCTTAGCATATTGTCAAACCCTTTTGGTGTTCCCCTCTCCTTCCTGGCTGGATGAAATTCCATCTCCAAAGCTTCAATTAAGACCAGCTTGCTTTAACCATTAAGGTTAAATACCTTATTTTTCTTTTTCATTATTAATGTTAAGAATAATTCTATCCTGGAGGCCACAGGTATTGGAATGTTGCCTCAGATTCTCCTTGATGATCCTTACTGTGACTTGACTAGTTTGTTTCTTAAAGCCTTACCTGGAAAGTTGTACCTTTTTCTGCTACTGGGTTTTACTCTTTGCAGGAACAAGTCCCAGAATAAGGACAGTGTGATACATTTTGTTTGCTTTCTAAATTGCTGCCAGAATTCCATTAGAAAGCAGCTTCCCGTGCAGTGTGAGTCCCCTTTTTCATGGAGACACTGCTGAGATCTCCAGGGACTGTCAGGCACTTGGCTTATCCCGAGGTTGTCAGGACAGTTTTTCCTTGGCAGTCGCCACCTCCCGGTTTGACTCTGCTCAGCAGTGACACCTTTGTTCTGGAGACTAACGATGCTCAGGAACCCAACGGGAGCCCAGTTCTCCACGGAAAGACAGAACAGAGGAGAGCAAAGCTTGGAGTCTCCTTCCCTGCATTCCAAGGAGAAGGAGGGTCTTGGGATGGCCACAGCCAGTCTGGTTCCAGGAGCTGGAAAACATCTCGTGCCAAGTGTCAGCTGGTGTGAGCTCTGCTGACCCTTGGGAGGCTGGCAGTGCCCAGGAGGTGCCCAGGAGTTTTGTGTGTGGACACTTTGTCCCCTGGGTGGAGTGACTGCGTTGTGCCAGTTAAATCAGGAAATCCTTCCTCAGGTGCCAGCCCTGCTTGGTTGTTCCCAGCCCTCCTCTCCTGGAGTAAATAGCTGGTTTTGTTCCTCAGGGTTACCTGTGCCCTCCCTGTGTCTCTGGTTCTGCTTCACTCACCCCTGATTGCTCAATTACCCTTCTCCTGCCTTCCCAAGGAATATTTATCTGTCTTGTGCAGGTATGAAATGTTGACAGTATGATAATTACGGAGCTGTGAACAAATAATCCAGAGTAGTGTGGGTTTGTTTGAGCAGGAGAACAAAAGAATCCAAACAAGAAGAAGGGGGTGATCCCTGAATAACAACGACTGTCAGATGTGGTTGTTTTCTGGATTCCTCCTGGCAGTTGCATTCCTTCATTCACACTTTATTAATGTCCCATGTGTTCCCTGTCCATGCAAGTCATCACTGCTGGCTGGAGAATCCAGACCCAGATTTCCCAAGGTTTCTGTTACTGTCCCATAAGGCCTGGGCTCAGTGAAGGTTTTTGCTGGTTCTCTTGGCCAGGGACTGTGGGTGACTGTTCCAGAGGCTGGGAGAGGAATCTTCCTCTGGTAGGAAAGGGCAGAAAACCAACAGAGTGATTCTGCAAAGAACCACTTAACTGAATGTCAGGGAATATGCCCTGAGCAGGGCATGGCTCTGAGAGCTGCCAGTCCATGGAATTCTTTTTCCAGGGCAGTGGGAGACCTTGGGACCAAGACAGTTTGAACAAGATAGGTAAAATCTTTACAAAAATAGAGCTTGAGCAGCAATCCTGTATCGACCAGGGGTAGGAAAGGGACGAGATGTTGTGCTGAATGTGTTACATTAGTGCATCTTCTCTCTGGGATTGGCTCATACTCACATGTCTGAGATTTGCCATATCCATAATTAACCCTCCGTGCCTCTCATTTGAGGTAATTCCAGCTTTCCTGACCTGGACAGACCCACACTGTCCCTCTGGTGGCCTGAGGGACATCAGTGCATCTCCATCTGATTTTTCCAGTGGCCTGAGCTGAGTGTTCCCAGTGTCAGTGCAGATGTGATTCATCCCTGGCCCTGGCAGGGCAGTGTTGCTAAGCAGCACTTACAACACGAGCTGTTCCTCACATTCCAGGGCTGCTTTAGGGCCTGACTCCCAGACAAACCCTCTCATGATCCCAAGTGCTGTAGCTCCCTGTTTGTTCTTTAACTCCAGATGCCAGAGCCCAAGTCTGAGCACAGGATTTGGGGGTTTATTGCAAACTATCACAGGACACACAATGGGTTTGCAGCTGTTTTACCATTCTTTTGGGTTTTATCCTAATTCCAAGACACTTCTCTCTCAGAGGGGCTTTTCTTATCCCTACAGAATAATGTTTTAGGGAAACATTAGTCAGAGCAAATGGGGGTTCCTTGCTCTTACTCTCAGACACCAGGGGAGGTTTAGATTAGATTTTAGGAAAAATTTCTTCATGGAAAGGGTTGTCAAGCACTGGAACTGCTGCCCAGGGGAGTGGTAGAATCACCATCCCTGGAATTGTTAAAAAACATGTGGACATGGCACTTGAGGACATGGTTTAATGATGAACATGGTGGTGAGTCTGGTTGATGGTTGGACTTGACCTTGAAGATCTTTTCCAACCTTAAAGATTCCATGATTCTGTGATCTGCATCTGCCTCTAGGGGCTCTCAGGGGACTGGGAACAGTCCTGAGATTTATCAAATCAAATGGAGAAGGAGAAGCTGGGAGATTTTGCACCTTCTTGAACAAAGTCATGGGTTCAACCTCCTCTGAACAGAAGTAGGATACACATTCATCTGTGGGTGCATTTCGAGGTCCACAGATAATCAGCTTGGTGGGTTTGCCTTTCAAGTTCCCATGTCTCCTGCTCTGCAGACTTGCTTTCCTTTGCCCTTCCCTGGGGTGGCATCAGGCAGCTCTTACTGACCACACCAAGTGGGCCATGGAAACACAGTTTGGGGGTGTTGGCTGCAAAACAGGCAAGAGTGTAATTTCCTAAGGTTAACTCTGCAGGATTCTCATGACTTTGGGGGTGTGAGGGCACTCTCCTACCTACCATGTGTCCATCCTGTATCCTGGAAATGCACTTTTGGGGGGGAGATTCCAGGGGGGCCGTGTGCTCAGTCACCTCCCAAACAGAGCCCTCCATCACCCCTGACAGCAGCAGAGCTGCATGGTAGGGGAGCAGCTGAGACTCCAAAGCCCAAACCAAAAGAGCTGACAGAAATAAATGATATATGAAGTGGTAGAGAGGCTACAGACTCTTACACTGAACAGATGAAAAATATTTGATCCATAAAGGTCAGTGCTATACAGAAATTCCCTTCCTTCCCTGTTTCAGAGCCAGGAAACCACTCAGGGGATTCCTTCTGTTCTTGGGCTTCCAAGAGATATGTTGGAGTCCTAAATTCACCCTCAGTGTTATCCTGGTCTGGGCATCCCTGGTGTAGCTTAATGCAGTTGTGTTTTACACAGACAATGGTAGAAATGTGCACTTTGGTAACTAACTTTGGTAATAAAAGGTATCAAATGCTGCCCAAAACAGGTTTCTCTTTTATTTTGAAAGCTAAGACTAACATTGGTAATTATAGAAATGGGTAAACTCTTTCTTTTTGGTACATTTATGGCTGTAAAAGGATGCTTAGTGTTGGCACAGCTCTACTTGGTTCACAAATACAAGTATTAATTATCCATTCAGTGGAGCCTCAATAAAAGAGTATTTCCATGTGCTGTGCAAAAGCAGGGAAAAACCTCCAAAGCTAATTCCAGAAATAAGTTTAATATAAAAAAATAGATACGATTCTGAAGCCCAAAATAAGGACATGTCTGGTAGAAAAAATTTACTCCCAATTTCATAGGCATGCTGCCCCTCCTGATATACCAGAAAACATGGAACCCATCACGAAAAGCTGCATTACATTTGTACTCTTATTTATGGCAGTTTCCTTGTTATAAGTGGTGAAAAAATTTCTGATGTCCTCTCATGTCCTCTGGAGTTGAGATTTGCTTGAACTAAAACAAAAAGATGTGGAAGAACTATAAAAATAACCCCATCTGTTCAGCAGTTCTTGTGATCTGTCTTTGTAGTGGTTATTCTGTGTGGGTTTTGGATGAGAGCAGAAAGCAGGATTGTGTCTCTGTTCCAGTCAGACCAGTGCTCTCCCAGTGCCCCAGTTCAGACCCTCACACTTCACCCAGCCCTTCTCCCTCTTTTCCTGGCTTGGAAAACATGGAGAGCTGCCAGGGCTCTTCCAAAGAGAGCTGCTCATGGTGCCTCCAGCTTGATTTATTGATATATCATTTTTTAAATTTTATCTCTATTGTGTTTCCATGGTGCTGAATTTTTACCTTTATAACTTTATCGTGTGGGTTCACTGCGAATGAACATTATTGGTGTGGGAGTCAGTTCCAGACACGAGATTTGCATCATTACTTTATGTTTAATAAAACAGGAGCTCAGGATTCTGCTGTCATTAACACTCTGCTCAGTTTTGCCCCCTCCCTTTTTCTCTCTTCTTTCTAGTTTTTTTCTTGTTGCCCCAGGGTGTGTGGAATTACACAGTTCCTGCATCTCAAAGGCATATGGTGCTGGTGGATTTGCACATATGCTTTAAAAGTATTATAATATTAAAAATATTCAAACATTATAATATAATTTAAGATTATTTCCAGATGCTTGAGTAATTGGAAATGCCAAATTTGATAAGGAAGAAAAATTAAAATGAGAGTCCCACCTTCCTCCATCTGCAATGAGATGATGGCATTGGATTTGGGGTTTGTGAAATATGTAAAAAAAGAGCCCAAATCACAGCAGACTTAATTGTGCTGGTTTGAATTGTCGTCCTGTTTTAGCTGAAGTTGCCATTGTTGTGATTAAGCTGTTCCTCAAAAGGATTTGTTTTGTTTTCTTCTGCCTTCATTCTTTGTGTCTTATTATAACTTCAGTCAGCTCTTGTGATTACAGTGATTGTACTCCAGGCTTGAAGATGTCAGAGCCAAACCAGCAGGAACAAAGCAAGGAAAACAAGGCCCTTAAAAAGTGGCATCTCTGCTCAGTG
Source organism: Calyptomena viridis (assembly GCA_013390005.1). Lineage (NCBI taxonomy): Eukaryota > Metazoa > Chordata > Aves > Passeriformes > Eurylaimidae > Calyptomena > Calyptomena viridis. The sequence continues at coordinate 26,791 of WEIV01017115.1, forward strand.
GGAGCTCTGCCTGTTGCCCAGAGAAGCTGTGGCTGCCCCTTCCCTGGGAGTGTCCAAGGCCAGGTTGGAGCCCCCTGGGACAGTGGGAGCTGTCCCTGCCCAGGGCAGGGGGGACACTGGGGGATCCTTAAGGTCCCTTCCAACCCAAACCATTCTGTGATTCCATGATTCCTGCTTTTTTCTTACCAGGCTCCATGAGTCCTGTGCCCCATTCCTGGGGGTTTCATGGATTGCATGGGGTCACACTCCTGACCACAAGGGTTGTCTCTACTCCAAAGATCCTAAAATATCTCCTCTTGCTCAGACCTTGAGCTGTGCAAGGGATCAATTTATATAGCTTGTACCTCTGCTAATATTATAAAGGATATTTTGTGATTTACTGTATCTGAAGGGATTTGGGGCTCTGCAGATTTCTATTTATTGTCATTTCATACAGACTATTAACTTCTGAATGAAACCTTCAGCACTTAGTAGTTTAATCTTTGCTAAGATATTTTTACTGGTGGTAAATGCTGCCCACACAGAGGAAGACACAGTTCTGCCCTAGACAGCTCTCAATAGAAACTCCAAAGTGTATCAAGAACATGTAATACAAAGGGCAATGCTTTAATTACCAGAACTCCCAAGAATGCAGCTCAGCCAGAGGAGTAGGCAATGCTCAGAGGGTGGGATTAGCCTTGTTTGTCTGGAGATCAGAATCAAATGTTGTTTAAAGTCCTAAATGAAGAAGAAATGGTTGATGTCCTTATGATCTCACTAGGAAAGCTCGGCGGTCACACCCCAGGTCAGATTCTCTCTCTCTTGTATTTCCACAGATTAATTCTTCTCTCTTTTTTTCTTACACCATCTGAAAATTACAGAAGGTAGTAATTCACACATTGGACTTTCTGATCTCTGTTGTGCACTGTGGAGGTGCAAAGCATCACTGGAGCAGCATAATTTATCAGCATTAAAATCTGTGACATCTCATTCTCCCAAGGAAGCTGGCAATGAGAACAGAAAATGGCTCAGTGTGTTCTCCTTCTGGTGGCAATGAATGTAAAAACAATGGGAAACAGAAGGAAAGTGATGTCTTACTGCAACCCTAAATTCTAATTTCCAAATCCTGCACGAACCATCTACCAGTTGTTGAGATGTGAAATACAGGGTGGAGGAGGAAAGCTGTTGTCTTTTGCTGCAGAAAGCATTTAGTTTGGCCTTATCAACAACCTGTCCACAGTTCAAACCTGCTCCTGGACTGAAGAAGGGCCTTGATTACACGAGGACATATTTGTGGGTGGGCTGGCAGTGATGAAGAAAGTCCAGCCTCTCACTTCTGGCCCAAAACCTGCTCACCAGTGGCATTTAGGGAAATACCACACATCTGGCCAGCTGCATATTTTTGATCTATTGATATTTTTTGATTTATATTTTGATACATCTTCATATCTTGATATATCTTCATATTTTGATCTATCTTCACTACATGTATTGGCAGGGAGCAGAGTCCTGACCCAGCCAGAGGAGCAAGAGCATGAGGAGTTGATATGACCAGTATGAGGCTGATATCATATTGATATGATGAGTAGGAGGCTGATATCATATTGATATGATGGGTATGAGGCTGATACCATATTGATATGATGGGTATGAGGCTGATACCATATTGATATGATGGGTATGAGGCTGATATCATACTGATATGATGGGTATGAGGCTGATATCACATTGATATGATGGGTATGAGGCTGATATCACATTGATATGATGGGTATGAGGCTGATATCATATCGATATGATGGGTATGAGGCTGATATCATACTGATATGATGGGTATGAGGCTGATATCATATTGATATGATGGGTATGAGGCTGATATGATATTGATATGATGGGTATGAGGCTGATATCATACTGATATGATGGGTATGAGGCTGATATCATACTGATATGATAAGTAGGAGGCTGCCTGAGCTCTGAGCACCGAGGCAAATACCTTAACAATGCTCCAGACAATGCCCATCCTCAAACTTGCTGTTTCACAGTCATGTTTTTCTATCCTATAGAAGTTCTCTAAAGGTATTTCTCACGGACAGAAGGCTTTTGAAAAGGCCTTTGTTATCTGGGGCGTGGGCTTTGTGCGAGATGACAAAGTGGAGAATCTGATGGGCTGTTATATCCCTTGTGCTATTCCAATCATGCAAATAGCTCCCAGAGAAATACTCAGTTCACATGAATGCATGTTACATACCTCGTTTGTAAGTAAAGTGGCACTTAATAAATGTGAGACACCTTTGGTTATGTAGATGCTTCAGATTCTTGATGCACTTACAAACAGGAAAGTCACTTCCACACCACGAGCTGTGTACAGTGCCCGGGGAAATGTCCCAGTTTGAGAAAGACAACGTGAGCCACGAATATCCTGAGGGTGGGGAAGGAGTGTTTAAATGGCACAAACAAATGACAGGCTAGACAGAAGTCAGACTGTGATTATCTTCCTGCAAGACATAGAAAGGGTATTCATTTATAAAAGGGAGCAGCTAAATATCCATTCCTGTGCATTGACTGGAGAAACTCGGGAGGCTCCTGCCTGGAGCAGAGGGTGTGCTGTGGGCATGGCTGGGATGCTGCTGTGGTACCCAGTGGAAGGACACCTCCTCTTCTCACATTTCCTCATACATGTTAAAATCTCTCCTTGATCCGGTGGATAACTTCCCCCTTTTCTGGGGATGGGAAAGGGAAGCAGCGTGTGCAGAACCTCAGGTTCTGCAGAGATTTGCTGAGTTGTTGATATGGAGCCGATTTATTTCTTTAGTATGATGCTCCATAAAAGGAACACTTTTATGTTGTATGTTGTCTGTATAAAAGGAACTCCAGGCTTCACCCCAAAATCCCGGTTTTCTTTCAAATGCTTCCTGACTTTCTCTGACCAACACGCTTGACCCTCTAAGACCTTCCCATGCTGCAAACTCCGGCCAGCACAGCGGTGTTACGCTTTTATTGCCTTATTTAGCGGAGAGATTAAATGTAATGTTCAGATTATGTAGAACATTAACTCCTAACAATAAGCAAATAACACATTAGAAGCTTTACTATTAAAACGTTTAGTGCCGCCTTTGCTGTGGAGCACTCCAGGAGCTGTGACTTACGTTCCGTGAGGGAGGAGGCCCGGGCAAGAAGGAGCAGGGTTTCTTTCTTCCCTAAAGGTGGTGCCCGCAGCCCCGAGCTCTGGGCGAGCTCCGGGCGAGCCCTGCCCACGGACCCGAGCCCAGGGCCGGCAGGGCCGGGGGGTCCNGCAGCCCCTCCTGCCGCCGGAGCCGGGATGTGCCAGTCTCGTCTTCCAGACGGGCTTTTCATGGGAGCTGATGGTTGCCACGGCAACGGAGGCTTCGGGGAGTCTGGCGCCGCCGCAGCGCCCCGGCCTTGGGAGCGCCGGGAGCAGATGTGGGCTGGGAGCGGGAGCGGGCAGAGCTGGGCAGCGCACCCTGCCCCGCTGCCCCCCGTCCCTGCTCCGCCCTAATCCAGTCTGCTTGTCTCACCCCACAGGGGTTCCTCAGCCGGCGGCTTAAAGGCTCCATCAAAAGGACAAAGAGCCAACCGAAGCTCGACAGGAACAGCAGCTTCCGGCACATCTTACCTGGCTTCAGGAGTGTGGACCATGAAAGGTAAGGACACGTTTCACGGACGGGGTGTGGGAGACGAGGAGGGTATTGATTTTTCTGGCTCTTATCTTGTTCGGAGCAAGGGCTGCATCTCTGATGGAAGCAGACTTGGTTAATTGCAGGAGGGGTAGTTTTAATTTGTTGGTGAGGATACAGGGCAAGCCCTCCCGTTTCAGGTTAAATACCAGCCTGAGTGCTCTGCTTTCTCTTCCCCAATAAATCCTAAACTGATGTACCAGCATGTAAATAGCTCAGAGATACAGCAGCCAGAGCCCACCGATGCAGGTGAGGGAGGGCAGGGATGCTCCCACACTGGACCACACGGAGCACAACTGGGTTACACGGGGAATGAACAATAACACGGAGCAATAACAACCGTAATCTCCCCGATCTCCCTGTCTCCCCCTCACACACGTTCCTCTCCAGCACTGCCCTTGTCTGCCATCATTACACGGACATGGATTCCCGGCGTGTGGCCGGAGCTGCTTTCTCTGCCTGAGCCATGACAGGATCTCTCAGTCCGGGAGGGATGCGTTGCAGGGAATGTGCAGATGGATCTGATAAAGCATTTGATGTGGGATGGCCAGTATTGGAGCAAACTGCAAGCAAAATAAATGGAGATGAGACCTTGGGTTTATTCTGCAGCTGGTTAGAAAGTACAGCAGGGCTTGTGTGTATTTATGTGTGTGTGGATTTATGGCAGGGTGTGCATCAGACAGGCACCATTGTAGGTAAATTTGTGTGTAAATTCACATCAAGGTCACGGTTGGGTAAGACAGATTCCATTACCATCCATGGCAACAATCTAGTGCTTTGCTTACAAAAGGAACATCTTTTAACTTTACATGAATCATTTTGGGGAATGACAGAAACATTGAAGTGCTGGGAAAAGTCCGTGTCTGAAAATTCCACTGGATTGGACATACCCTGATGTAACCAGTTCACAGCAGAGGCATTTTATCACACCAGGATTGTACTTTAGAACCCAGTGAGTAAATACTTCCCTTCTGAAAGCAATGACAATTTTGACTTTGTTTTAGCTGTACTTATTCCCTGGAGGGGCTCTGAGCTTCTGAAGCCCACAAATAACCAGTGTCAGTCCGGATTTTTCCTTGCCTGACCTCCTGCAGCCTCCTAAGATATTTTCACTCTGGATTCTGCAAGGGAAAGGATTTTGCTGGTTAATACAGAGTGAGATTTCAGGGTTACTCTCTGGGAAGACAGCTTGGATTCCCGTGCTGCAGTTTTCCCAAATGCTCGAAGTAGGGCACTGTGTTCCAGAGGGAAGTGAGTGGAGCTGGGCTTCTCCCGGGAATGTGCCTTCAGTGCTGCTGCCTCGCTCAGAGAACAGGCAAATCAGGCAATGTTTTCTTTCTACCTGGGTGAGTTTTGTTCCGTTCTGTGATTTGGCAGGAGAGGACAAGGGAATTAACTGTTCTGGCCAGCCCTGCAGCCAAAGTCGTTTTCCCAAATTAAGCCTTGTAATTTCCCTGCCCTCCCAGCACAAGAGCCCGGGAGCTGGCTGGGCTTTGGGAGAGCCAGATGTGCTGCAACTTCTCCTTAAAGACACTCGGGCAGTGCTGTAGTGCATCTTCAGTGTAGAGCTTAAAGGGTGGCTTAGAGGAGAATAACACCCAAGGTTTGCTTGTGTGAGCATGGAGGAACTGAAAATGAATACCACCCTCATCATCCCTTCTGTGAGGCAGGAATCACTCATAAATGCACTTCATCTGTGCCACACAGGCATGGCCTGAGCTGGAGGACTCTGAGCCAGTGGGGTTTGGCAGCAGGCTCTCAGTCCCTGTGCCACAGCAGTGCCAGAGCTGGCAGGTGAGCAGGAATCCTCCTCAGGAGAGCTCGGCCTTAGGGACTGTTGATCTCAGAGAGGTGAAAAGCAGCAGCTGGGCCTCTCAGTCCTGCAGGGAGGCTTTGGTGGTGGAAGATAATTTTATCTTCCTGAACATTCCCATCCCATTGTATATGAGCAAGGTATAGAAAAGGGCTGGAGTCTTTCAGATCACTCTCATGCCTTTTCTGCTGGGCTTGTCTCACTTGTAATCCAAAAACTGTTCCAAAGAAGCATCTGGTGGTGGAATATTTGCCTCTTAAATATTTGATTCTTGACTCCATCTTGTATCCAAGCTGATTGTTCATGGACCACCCCCTTGCTCATGGAAGTCACCATTGCAACACTGTTCTGTTCTGTTCTGTTCTGGAGCTGTTCCCAATTGTTTTGCAGGAGATGCCATTGGAAAAAGGAATAGTGTGAATGCAGTCAAATTACTGTGGGTCAAAATATTGAGCTACAGTAGGTGGTAAATGCTTCTGATACTTGGCTTCCCTCTATCCAAACTGGGGCTGTTCCTGCCTCTTAGTTTCTTTATTTTTCCTTTCCTTGCATGTGCTGTTTCTCCTGCAGATGGGTGTGAATACATGAAATATATGAAGTATGCACATACATGTTCAGACAGATAATGAGGTGGATGTGGTTTGTGTGTGGGGCAGAAAATGTAAATAGACATATCTGTGCTTTTTATCCTGTGTTTGATGAATGCATGCATTTACATACATCATGTCAACTTAAAATGGAAAATTATTACCTCCTACAATAGTGAGACAGTTGTACAGGATGAGGAAAATAAGGAAATAACAGGAAACAGTGGAAAAGTCACAGAATATCTCAGTGCATCAGCTCACACTGGGGGGGTTGTATGTTCAGAGCAACTATGGGAAGCCTGGTTTAGTAAAACTTGGGCCAAACCTTTTTTCTCCATAAAGAACACCTGAACAATTGCTCAAAGGGTTGTTTTAGGAAAATACACTGGTTATAGTCAGCAGAGGTTCTGTTTGTGGAAAAAAGATGGTTGTTTCTCATGGTATGGGGTTTTATGTGACTGAGAAGAAACCACTTGTTTGCAAAAAGCTGGAATAAGGGTTAGCACTGACTTCACCAAATTACTAAATTACATGGGGCTCACAGGGATGTAGTTGGCCAAATTTTGCCAGTCTTGTGCACACTGTTTTTTTTCTAGGACTCCTGTTGCACTAACAGCAGTAAAATAATTGATTGTGAGTAAAAGAAGCAAAATCAGAGCAAGTGTAACTCATATTCTGTAGGAGAGGTGCATTCATCTGCTACAAACAGAGTATGTAGATGTGAGATCTAAAGGAGGATTGTGAAATGAGTGTTCCTTTCAATTTGCTGGCTGGTCACATTGCTTGTTAGAGCTAAAAAGGGTTCCAAAAAGTGGCTTTTTGCTAACAGTGTCTCCTGCCTCCTGATTTATTACAGCAGCTCACGAAGTTTTTATCATGGAGCACTGAATGTTTGGCTTTGTAGTGGCCTCTGGAATCAGCTACAAATCAAGCATTTGGCAGATGGATTTTTCTTAATTGGATCCACATTTCTTCTGCAGAATCTGTGATGGAGAAAATGTCTGGGTTGGACATGGGGCACAGGGAGCAGAGCCAGGGAACCAAGAGAAGGTTGTTAATTATTGGTGGTGCTGCATTTCTGATTGCTTTCTTGTAGTGGTAAAGGTGATTTTGCATCAGCATTGAGAGGGCAGGGCCACAGTATCACTTTGTGGGACAAATACCCTCAGACTGTCCACATTTGTGGGAAAATGGATACTCTGGGTAACTCCATCTTCTGATGGAATCCCTGAGTTCATCATTCCTGTTCTGATGGAATCCCAGTGCACCTAGAATTCCTTTAATGCTAAGGGACTCTGGATTACTAACATTTGTGATTATTTTGCAAGGGGTTTTTGTATAATTCCAGGAGATAACGTTCTATTTAAGCTTTTATTGGCACTACAAAAGCCTGAGCATATGGTTGATTGTTAAATGAGCCTCAGCCTTGGAAGGGGTACAGCCCTGCATTAATAACAGACTTGCACTACTGAGGATTCCTCTTTAAACTACTTTTTGTCTTTAGCCCATCTAAAATTTTTGCTTATAACCCACAGAGGGAAGAGGAATTGCACAAGTCCTGTTGTGCAGCACATTGAATTCCTGATGTGGTGCCCAAGCTGCTGTAGGGGTTTGCAGTGTGCACAAAGCTTATTTTGGTGCATCAGGAACTGCTGAACGTCTGTGCTCTTGCATAAACTTAGTTTGTGAGTTCTTTGAGATCTAATTATCCTTTGTTTATTCCCAACAAACCTGATACCCGAAATATTTTTAAGCATGATGAGATTGGCGAGTTTGATGGGAATATGGTGAGTGCTGCATGACGAAGGATGAAGTTGCTCTATTTCCTTTGGCATTGCAAAGAGGAATGACTCATCCTGCACAAGTAGGACACTGACAGACCCCAGAATGCATGAAGGGCTTTTAGATCTGTGTGAACAAGTGCTGGAGAGCTGCTTTCTCTTCTGCCCTCTTGATTAAATGCCAGGGAAGCTTCCTACGTAGGAGGACTAACACAAGTAGGGACACCTGGAAAGGTGACACCAACACTAAGTACAGCACCAGGGCTCTGTTTTAATGAAAATGAAGATATTTTGAGGAAACACTGTTCAGGTTGTACAGGAAAACCATTAGCACTGTCATTAGTGACTGAAGTGCAGAATGAAACACCTTGCAAAGCCAGGAGCAGGAACATCCAGCAGGTACCAGGTCAGGGAACAGATTTTGGCAGCTTAAAGATCCAAGGACAGTCTCAGAATTCAGACTGGCCTCACATAGTACCTGCTTTAATACCAAGGCTGCTTTGTCCTGGAGTATGCAAATCAGCCTTTTAATGGGGTTCCTTTGCAAAATATTTCTTGAACCAGAAAGTTAATTACTGATCTCTAATTAATGGCTGTGTTAGGAGGCTGGAGTAAAATCAGAGAGAGCTGCTTTGAAGGAGAGATGCAGGAGGAAATTACTGTTTCTCCCCAGAAACTGTGATGTTCCTCATCTTCTTCTCATGGTATTAGGAAGTTTAGAAACTGGTATTCAGATATTTTTAAAAGAAGAATGTTGTTAGTGAAAAAAGAGGGTTTGGGGGGGTGGGGTTTGGGAGGCATTGAAGCAAACAAAAATAATTTAACAACCTGACAGGGTCAGAGATGGACTGAAAACAACGTGGGGCCTTTCAGCTCCTCCCAAGGCAACAGCCAGGTCTCAGCTGTTCCTCCTGTTCCTTTGGCTTTTGCACATATGTGTGAATTTGTCTCTGGGGCTGCCTGAGATAAACATATTCCCCATTCTCAAAGACACACAGAAACATTTCCCCTTATCCTACACATTCAACTTCCTTACTGAACAGGGGTCACGCCTAATATATTTCAATAAAGACTATATTAACTCCTAGGAATTCCTCAAGCCAGAAAAAAAAAAAGAGAGGCTGGAATTACTTCCATAGCCTTCTCCCCAGTGCTGTGCTCCCAGTTTCCCTGTCAGGCTGGACAGACACCCCGTGCCCCACAGGGCACAGCCGGGACATTGACTCCACTTGGAGCAGAATTATCAAATCCTTCCTGCTCCGGCATATGCAGCACTGCTGGGATAATTGGCTTCATGCATCTTACAATTAGCTTGCAAAAAATATGTTTTGCATCCCTGACCTTTTCTCTATAAGCAAGGCCATTGTTTCCCTGTCCTGCTTAATTACAAAATAGAGTGTTGTGTGAGGGTAGAGATGACATCGTTGGATCGTCGGCTCTAATTTGACGAGACATCATAATGGGGAGTTTTCATACTGAGGGCACGGAATTAGTGTAGCGTGAAGCCACATTTCTCTAAACCTACTAAATAAGGAGAAGTTAATTTTCTGCTCTATCTTTTTGACGTCTGCAATCACAGCATTGTATTCCAGCTGCAGATGGTTAGCGCGTGAAGGATGTTTGGAAGCGCCGGCGGTCGGAAGGCATTGTCTCCACAGCCGAGGATCAGGTTGATTAATGGATAGAAGGATCCTGGCTTTCATTTCCCTGCTCTCCCAGCCTGGATGCACATTACTGACTCCTCTGGCCCTTGCCTGGGTGCAGCAGTGCCCATCTCAGGGGCACAGGCTGTGCTTGTGTCCCCCCGGCAGAGACTGTGAGCGAGGGTGACACTTCACTGCTCTGTGGTGCGGGGTGTCCTGACACCCTCCAGAGCAAAGGCAGGCCCTGCTCCTCCATGGCATTCATGTTTTGTTTCAAACAGACCATTTATTCTGCCCTCGCCCCGGTGAGGTTTTCATGTGCATGAATTTCAGTGCAATTACATTAGCATTACTCTTCATGTCAATAAATGCAGAGGAAAGAAAGAGAAAGAAAATGCCATCACTGCAGCTTTTCTACCAGAGGATGCTTTCTGTTCCTTCTAGGCTCTTCTCTTTGCTTTTTTAATTATCATTTGGTTACAAAAGACACTGTAATACTTCTATTCCAGGGTTAAACATTCCCCTGCCATGGGCAGGAACATCTTCCACTATGCCCTGAGCAACCTGGGCTATGGAGGGTTCCCTGCCCATGGCAGGCCATGAAACGAGATGAGCTTTGAGTCCCTTCCCACCAAACCACCCTGGGACTCTGGGATTCTGGCACACAGTGAAAACTGCTTATGATGAGACCATCACTTGCACTCTGATTTTCTGTTTGAACCAAGTCCTGTAGCTGCAGAGAAGCAGGAAAATGGCAGAACAAGGGTTTCCCTTTTCTCTGCAGCAGCATTAATGGGATAGAACTGTACTCTCAGTTTCTGCCCCTCACTCTGTCTGGCCATGGGGGAGGGATGTCCAGTTGGCATCTGCTTCCATTTTCCATCTTCCATGGAATTTCCCATCTCACTGTTTGTTGGCCCACATTTTACTGTCCTCTACTCTGCCACTTCTATTGGCAATTAGTCTTATCAACAAATGGCTTTCTCTCTTGGAAGGAAGAAATGTTTGAAAAGAAAACCATTTAAACCCAACTTTCGCCCTGTTCTTTATTGAAACCTTGCAAAACCTCGACTGGAGAGTCTGTTTGAGGGCCAGAGAGCTGGAATTGAGCATAAGAGTGAGGAGGGGGTGATTTCCAAGCCTTTGCTGAGCACCAGGAGACGCCTCGTTATCCCATTTGTCGTTGCAGTGCTCTGCACCAAATGCACTGGTTGTGGCTGAGGCAGCAGCACGGAGCTCACTGCTGGCTCAGAGCTGCACACAGCACTGGCTGTGATCATGTTCAAGACTCGTGAATACAGAATAACTCTGTCAACTTTGTCCATCAGCTGCGAGGGGAGAAAAAAGCAGACTGAGAACTGTGTTCCTACAGCCTTCCTCTTACCATGTTCTTCAGTAAAACCTCAGGACATGGAGCCTCTGGGATGATTATTAGAGAGATTTCAGGTAGATTGTTCACATGTGGATGTCTTCTGATGGTACTGATGTTATGATCTTGTTTATCTGGTTGGCAGTGGTTATAATTTTAATTTTCAGTACAATACAGAATGCCTTGCTTAGGTCCTCTTCCACAAAATTCAGGTCAGGTGTGATGAAAAGAAGCAAGAACTGATTTTAATTGAATTAAACCAATGCATTTTAGCTGGAATTAAAATGTAATTTGTTTAAAAATACTGAACTGAATTGAATTAAGGCCAGAAATATGAATTTAGCTTTAATCCACGTGTGTTATATAAGTAATTATAAGAGAAAGGGACGTGGCGTGCCTTGTCCATGATTGATGGTGTGCAGGAGGGTGGCATTCCCTCATTCCAAAGGAATTACAAAGCCAGAGGTATTATATCAGGCTCCCATTTACACATATCTCTGGGATTCAGCTGCCCCTGTACCCCAGTATTCCATGAGGGATTGCCCCCATCCCCATCCAAGCCCTGCAGTGCCTCCTTCCTCTCCATAGGAATCCCTGGGCAGGGTGAGCCTGCGGTGCTTCCCAGATGATTTACATAACTCAGTTGTGTGTCCCTTGAATTATTAATGTTTTGCTGTCCTGGCTGTGTGGGGAGATTTGTTCCATTAGGGATGTGTTTGTTGCTGTATAGCAGCACTTGAGCTGATGTGGATACACACAGGGGGAGAGAGAGAGGAGGATTTATATATTAAATTTTTTTTACAGAGAGCAAATTTTTTAGCAGCGCTTGGCTTCTGAGGGTTGAAATGAAAGGCTGCTGCTCCCCTTGGGGTGTGGTGTTCATCCTCTGCCTGGGCATCATCCTCCTGGGCACCAACCAAGGGCAGGTGGCACCGGGATGTGACATTTCCCTGACGAGGTTAAAGTGCTCCCGGATCCATCACAGGGCACTGGGATTGTCCCCAGGCACACACAGACCAGGGCAGGTGCACACAGACCCTCTGGAGACTGTTCTCACTTACCCAGTTCTCTGGATTGTGTAACATGAAGAGTCTGGAGTGTGTCTGTGTCTGTTTGTGTCTGTGTGACAGGTTTGACATTTCCAATCACACTACAAAGTGTTTCTTGCTGCCTTGTGACATCTGCACGATTTTAGTCCTGGCTATTGCTAAATACAATAAAAAGATAATTTGAATTCAGGTTGCCAGTTCCTTGGATTTGGTGGTACCTGAGTCAGGAGGCTCAGCTTTAGGACTGCTGTAAAGGGAAGGGACACCCACAGTGTATCATTTCTCCTACACTTTGACATCCTGCAGGAGGAGAATGAGGTATAAAATTTGCCTGGTTTTGAGCTGTTTTATTTTAACGTCTGTGCTTTCAGAAGATGGGGTTTGCATGGTTCAAAAACACAAGGCAGCATTTTGATTTCCTTTGGTACACACTGAAATTGTGGCTTTAATGCTGCACCTTAATAGTTTTAATCCTCACATGGCATTGCCCACGATTTCCCTGGATTGTGGCATTTCCTGCCTTTCCCCAATGCTCTCAGTGAAGGTGGAAGTCTGAGTTGTGTGGGCAGTGTGTGTGTGGGTGAGCACAGAGGGTTTGTCCAACAAGGTGTCATTAGTGGAGTGACACAGGGCCACGTTGTGGGGGAGCCTTGGAAGGTGATGGAATCCCAGGGGAATCGCTGGATGCTCTCCATGGTTTTCCTGAAGGGGATATGGCATCCACAGAGCTCTCTGCAGGAACCCTCTCCAGCTCACCCTAAATTAATCATTCACTGCTCATCACTCAGACCTTATGGATTAGGGAGCAGGGAGGAGGGTTGGCAGGGGGTGGAGGGAAGAGGGAGCAATTTGGATTGCAATTAGTATTTCATTTCTTCCCTTACTCCCTGTTTGCTTAAGTTGGAGGATTGCTTGTTAGAACCAAGCAAGGATTTACATCCCAGCAGTGAGAGTTCCCTGTGCACCAGAAACCAGCAAATCCCCTGCAGTCCTTAAGCTTCCCAAAGGGATCAAACCCTCACTCAGTTTGAGGGGCTGAAATACCAAGGGAGCACGTTTTGCTTAGAAGATGTTGTGAGGGAACAGCAGTGCCTGGTCTGCCAGAGCAGGGACCTCACCAGCCATAACTGCAGCTGGATATTGGATCTCTCCATCCCATGGGAATGGCTGGAGCTGTGCCCGGGAGGTTTAGGTTGGATATTAGGGAAAGGGTCTTCCCCCAGAGGGTGGTTGGGCACTGCCCAGGCTCCCCAGGGTTTGGTCACAGCCCGGAGGCTGCCAGAGCTCCAGGAGGGTTTGAACAACACTCTCAGGGACAGGGAGGGATTATTGGGGCATCCTGGGCAGGGCCAGGAGCTGGACTGGATGGACTTGTGGATCCCTTCTAACTTAGGATATTCTGTGATCCATTACCTGTGTTCTCCCCTTTCTAACTCCTGGCATGTGCTCCCTGCCAGGAGCCCTCTCTAGGGGTTACAGAGGGACAGATCCACCACAGAAACTAAAACCCAGCTGGGTGAGCAGCCAGTGGCACCCCCGGGGCCATCCCCCATCACAGAGAGTGGAATTGGAGTTCAATCATTACAACCCTGTTACCAAGAGTTGCAAACTCTGCTCCACCGGTGAGACTGTGTCTAATGCTGAAACCTCGGGGGGTTTTTGATTATACCAGTAACCACAGTCTGGGTCACACTTTGCAATAATTATCCTCCTGTCTGAGAGGCTGTTAGAACATCCCTGGAGGAAGGGGCCTGGTTGCATCAGAGAAGAATTTAGAGGTATATGCTGGCAAACCTTCAGCACTAGAGATTTATTTAAGTTAGTTCTTCTAATTGCTTTCCTGCATCCCTATTCTGTTATAAGCTCTCTGAGCCATCCAGGGAAGTGAGTCTAGCTCACATTAATCTCCTCAATCCTTCCTCCTTTAACTAGTTACTCCTGGCTTCATTTACACGGGCATTTGAGCCCTACAGAGTGGGTAATAATTTTAATTCTCTTTTAACATGTTCTAACAGAAGATATAAGATAGGAAAAAGCATCAGCTGACAGCAGCATTGGATTTTTTTTAACTCTCATCTCTTAAATGTGGCTTATGATCTTTGTATAACACTGCTGCTTCTCAAGACTGTTGGCAGCTTTGTGCTATGTATTCATAAAGCAACTCCAGTCCTTGAGTGAAGCCTGCAAGAAAAGGGCAAAGAATTATTTGTCTTTTTTTTCATTATCATGGCCCTCTTGTACCTGTTCTGACATGCACTTGAGAGAAGTTCTCCTTGATGCCTTTATATCTGAAGCCTCTCTCTGTACAAACCAAGACAGGGTGTCTCGCCCTCGTTAGATAAAGTCACTCACTTTGAGGCTCTCACTCACTTTATTAGTCCCAACCTCTCACACAAGAGGCAGAGCCTCCACACACCCTCAGAGCAAACCCTGTGATAGCAGGGGAGTGACAAACAGTGACATGGGCACGTTGCAGTGATGGCCAAGGAGCCCAGTGCCAGCTCACGTTATCCCCTGACTCAAGAGCTGGTTCTCTCCTCTGGGTAGTACAAACAATTTCATTGTCTTTAAAATAATAATACTCCTGTTTGAGTCATGTGAGGCTTTTGGTCTCAATTACATCTCATCTCAGTGAGTTCCACAGACACGGTGCAATGTCTGATACATAATTTATAGCACTGACATTTTTTAATCTCTTGTTCATTATCTTTCATCTTTATTATCTGTTCGTTGGCCATTTTAGTAAAAGACAGTAAATAGAAACAGGCGGTTTATTCCTTATTTACCAGGCCTTATTTGCTGATAATTTGTCATGTCATCTCCCCTTGTCTTTTCCAGCTAAAGAGACTCCTCTTAGATTGTTTTCCATGGTTTTTATCACTTCTGGAGGTGTTCCCTAAGCAGTGTGTCACACATGTACATCATTGTGCTGTGGGAAGAAACACCTTTTCTACACCCATGTCCTTTACACTGGTGTCCCTGTTGTGGCCCTGTGTGAATGCAGCAGGGGTGGAGACTCCAGTGCTTCCACAGGGACAGAGATTCCAGAGGCTCCAAGGCTGGATGTTCCCTCAGCCCAGGCCCAGCACGACCTGCTGCCTCTATGCAGCCTCCCTTTCCATCCCTGAGACTCCTCATCCCTGCTTGTCTCAGAGGAACATCCTCCTGTTAAAATGAAGGGATCTGGATGAGCATTCCAGGGAGGAACGAGATATAAAGTAATGGGGCCAATAAAGATGGAAATGCCATAGGAGTGCAGCCTGTGGAACAGCAGCCACAGCAAATGCATCCAGCTCAGCAGTTCTGTGCTGAGAGCCCTTAGGTGCAATGAGAGGTGCTGCATCCCAGGAACCTGGGCAATGAATAGTGACATCTTCCAGGAACAACAACTAGAAATGAAAAATCCCATCCTCTGTGTGAGTGTAGCTCTGAGTGACAGCTCAGGGATCCCCTCTCTCTGCACTCAGGTCACCAGGCTGATTTCACCAAATGGTCACTCTTAATTGCTTCAGTCCTGTTTGAAAACTCATCAATAATTTCCTGGGCTGACTGTCCTGGCCTTGGTGCCTGAAACTCAGATTTTATTGTTTTTTCAAATTAATGTGCAGAACAGGAGTTGACCCAAGTAATTTCACCAATCCAGTCATAAGTCTGAAGGTATTGGAAGTATCAAGTTCCCTTAAACATTTAAGAGAGGAACTTTTACAGGATATGTACCGATGGAGCAAGAGGGAATGGCTTCAAACTGCCAGAGGGAGGGTTAGATGGGATAGGGGGAAGAAATTCCCTGTGAGGGTGGGGAGGCCCTGGCACAGGTTGCCCAGAGAAGCTGTGGCTGCTCCATCCCTGGAAGTGTCCAAGGCCAGGTTGGAGCAGCCTGGGATAGTGGGAGGTGTCCCTGCCCATGGCAGGGGGGGGAACTGGATGAACTTTAATGTCCTTTCCAACCCAAGCCATGTGATTCTGTGGTAATTCCCCAATCCCTGATTCCACCCAGCCCATTATCCCACATTTTTCCAAGGCAGTCCCTGGCATTCCTGCTCCTGGCTCCAGTGAGTCCCAGGCCAGAGCAGTGTGTCAGTGTTCCCAGAACAGGCTGTGCTGTATCACCTGCATCTTGGCATTTTTATTTTCTCCCGTGTGATGTGTTGAAACCACAGCCCTTGTCACTGATAAGCTGAGAAAGCATCATTCAGCCCTGAGTAGTTTTTTGGACACTTTTCTTCCTCTGACACATTTTTCTTTCTATAAATGTCAGTGCATAAAGAGCACAGGATTAAATTTGATTTGTGCTCCTGGTGTTTGGTACATAAAGAACAACACTTTGGTGTCAGTAAAATACATTGGAGGAAGTGACTCCTCCTAACTGTGTTCAGCCTTAGAATTGAGTTACCATAAACAGATCTTCAAAACCCATTTTAAATGGGTTTTCATCTACCTCTGGAGATGAAATACTTTGAAACAGTGATTACAGCTATTCCTGTAACCTGACCATTGTTTACAACTATTTGTGCAAATTAGACTCATTTTGTCTCGCCTGAAAAAATCTACTGAGAAATCTTTTTTTGTTGTTGTTGAAAAATTATTTGAGTGACTAATCAACCAACTGGAAAAAAAAGTCATCAAATTCAGCAATTTGTGATGATTACTGAGGATGGGCTGTTTTGCCCAGGGATTTTATCTACCATTTCCATCCAGAAATGCACTGTCTCACTCCCAGTAGTTGTTTGTTGTGCTGCTTCTGAGGTCACAGAGCTCCCAGTTTTCTGTGTCAGGGCATCCAATTTATAGAAACCTCGTCACAGAGCCATTTTAAAGGTTCCACGTGTCCCTGCCATGGTCAGAGTCATTTTGCATTAACTCAAGTCCATTGCTAGTCATTTTGGTCAGCAGGGGCCCCTTTTCCCAGAGCTCATCTTTGCACTGCCCTTTTCCATGATGCCAGAGGTCACTTCATTCCATGTCAATAAATTCGTGGAAAAATC
>WEIV01017115.1:44324-86919 GCA_013390005.1 Calyptomena viridis
TGTGAGGGTGGGGAGGCCCTGGCACAGGTTGCCCACAGAAGCTGTGGCTGCTCCATCCCTGGAAGTGTCCAAGGCCAGGTTGGAGCAGCCTGGGATAGTGGGAGGTGTCCCTGCCCATGGCAGGGGGGGGAACTGGATGAACTTTAATGTCCTTTCCAACCCAAGCCATGTGATTCTGTGGTAATTCCCCAATCCCTGATTCCACCCAGCCCATTATCCCACATTTTTCCAAGGCAGTCCCTGGCATTCCTGCTCCTGGCTCCAGTGAGTCCCAGGCCAGAGCAGTGTGTCAGTGTTCCCAGAACAGGCTGTGCTGTATCACCTGCATCTTGGCATTTTTATTTTCTCCCGTGTGATGTGTTGAAACCACAGCCCTTGTCACTGATAAGCTGAGAAAGCATCATTCAGCCCTGAGTAGTTTTTTGGACACTTTTCTTCCTCTGACACATTTTTCTTTCTATAAATGTCAGTGCATAAAGAGCACGGGATTAAATTTGATTTGTGCTCCTGGTGTTTGGTACATAAAGAACAACACTTTGGTGTCAGTAAAATACATTGGAGGAAGTGACTCCTCCTAACTGTGTTCAGCCTTAGAATTGAGTTACCATAAACAGATCTTCAAAACCCATTTTAAATGGGTTTTCATCTACCTCTGGAGATGAAATACTTTGAAACAGTGATTACAGCTATTCCTGTAACCTGACCATTGTTTACAACTATTTGTGCAAATTAGACTCATTTTGTCTCGCCTGAAAAAATCTACTGAGAAATCTTTTTTTGTTGTTGTTGAAAAATTATTTGAGTGACTAATCAACCAACTGGAAAAAAAAGTCATCAAATTCAGCAATTTGTGATGATTACTGAGGATGGGCTGTTTTGCCCAGGGATTTTATCTACCATTTCCATCCAGAAATGCACTGTCTCACTCCCAGTAGTTGTTTGTTGTGCTGCTTCTGAGGTCACAGAGCTCCCAGTTTTCTGTGTCAGGGCATCCAATTTATAGAAACCTCGTCACAGAGCCATTTTAAAGGTTCCACGTGTCCCTGCCATGGTCAGAGTCATTTTGCATTAACTCAAGTCCATTGCTAGTCATTTTGGTCAGCAGGGGCCCCTTTTCCCAGAGCTCATCTTTGCACTGCCCTTTTCCATGATGCCAGAGGTCACTTCATTCCATGTCAATAAATTCGTGGAAAAATCACACTTTTTTGCTATGGCCATAAGCTGCTGCTGCTCAGCTGGAAGGAGCTGGGAATGTGCTCATGGTAAATGGTGAGATTGCATAATTCTGGCTTACACAAGAGCACACACGGGCAAACAACCCGGGAATGGTGTGTGGGATGGATTTGGGAAGTGTGTGTTGGATGGCTCAGCACTCGTGTTCCCCACAAAAGGAATTCCTGCTCCTTAATTTAGTAACCACGTATCTGATTTTTGGATTTCTGGGGAAGGTGGGTGGGTTTGCTCCGAGTTCGGGGAATTTTTGCTTTCCCACTCTCCCCGGTGACTTGGAAAGGTGGTGCCTTTCCATCCTGCCTGTGTCCATCAGGGAGTGGTTCTCCACCACCACAATTGGCAATTAAGAACCCGAAAACAAAGCAGGCTGCCCCCACCCTGGGCTCTGCACGCGGGCAGGGTTCTGACTGCGGGAATAATCACTGTACTAATTATAGACTTCGGGGAAACGGCCGCGCTGCTGGGGCTGCACTGAACCAAGCAGGCGGAGCTGGGCCAGGCTGAGCTGGGCCAGGCTGAGCTGGGCCAGGCTGAGCTGGGCCTGGACTGAGCTGGGCCAGGACTGAGCCGGGCCTGGACTGAGCTGGACCAAGCTGAGCTGGGCTAAGCTGAGCCTTCCAGCACGAACCCAAAGGCAGCAAATCTCAGTAATCTCTCCGTGGTGACTCCTGCTGTTTGCTCTGTCTCTGCTTTCCTCCCCCTTTGCTGCCCTTGCACCTCCAGGACAGGAATGTGTAGCAGCAACGTAGTAAGAGCTTGAATGGCTGGAAAATCCTTTCATGGCAAAGAAGATGTGATTGTTACTTATTTATTTTAGTTTGGGTTAATACGGCTGGAATACAAATGGGGCTCTGGTGCCTTAGGCCTTGCATTCCTGGAGTAATTCCTTATGACATGTGTCAGGCTCTGTTTTATTCAGGTGGGTGGTGTGATATTAAACAAGAAAGCAAGCTTGCATTTCTCTGCAGCTGGATTTACACACACACTCCTGGCACAGAGCTGCTTATTAGGAGAATGTCATCTCCACACTGCCTGTACCTGAAACGTTCTGCAAATACTGTGTGGGCTGGAGGAGAAATCATCTTAAATCCATCAGATCCCCCAGTGCTGGAGTGTCCTTCCTGCCTTACCCTTTGTCCAGGCAAAGATGAGGCTGCAAGTGATGCTCCTTAAGCGATGCTGCAGCCGAAACATTCATGTCTGAACGGAATATTGATTTTCTAATTGCTGTGCTGCTGTTAAATGAGTTGTTAGTGGGGAGCAGGGGGAAAGCAAACTCAAATGTGTGACTGCCTGGCTTTGGTTTGGCTCTGCTAAACTCACCCAGGGTGTTAATGTGGGAAAATTCAGCAAACAGACCAAGGTGGAATTCAGTTTTGTATGACATGGACATCGAGAGGGCAGATGAGACACCAGTGGGACTGGTTTATCCTCTCCCAAAGCACAAACCAGCCCTTTGGCTTCAGATCCTCATTCAGCCAGGGAAGGAATGGCACAGCAGTGGCATCTTATGCAACAGTGGCAGGAGGTGGGTCAGTGGCTCTGCATCATCCCCACACCCCGTGTGAGCTCCTGCTGCTCCCGGAGCAGAACAGCCTGGGCTGCTCCTCACACACAGCAGCACACGAGTGTCTTTGCTTCCCTGCTGTGTGTTTGCTGCTTATGGAAGTGGCCAGATGGCCAGTGGACACAGTGGAATCTCTGGGTAACTGTCCCTGGAAGGGACCTTCCTGGAGCAGAAGTGAGCTGGACCTCTCTGGCTCTATTAAACCCCCGTGTCAGGCATTTTGAAAAGTCAGATGCAGTGGCTGTAGTAAAATCCTTATCACAAAGAATCTTCCTGAGACAACAGAAATGACTATCAGCTACACCACATCTAACCAATAAATAATATTTCTTAATGTAGTTTCAGAAAATGCAGCATATGTTTGTGTGTTCAAACACATCCTCTTAGCAGAAAAATAGCTTCTTTATTTTTCTGAAGATTAAAATGCCAAATCAACTAATTACTTTTCTTTGAAAACCTCTACCACATAAAACACACTCTCTCAGTGAACTAAATTGATTTATATTCCACCATTAATTCTTTATAGCCCATAATTTGCAGAACAACAAAGCTGGATGGAAAATGTGCCCTATTAAGGGACAAACAGCCTTCTAAGTCAGATGGAAATATGTTGGCATGGAAAAGAAATGTGGGTGCAGCTGAGGCTGGGGTGGCCCAGGGGCTGTGCTGGGGCATCCTGAGCTGCTCTGCAAAATTCCTGCAGACTGAGAAGGGAATTATCCCTGCCAAGGTGATGGTGAGAGGAAGGTGGGACAGTTGGAGTTGCACATTTGGCAGGCAGTAAACATGCACAGCTCGGTATCTTTTCCCAAGTTATTGGATGCTCTCCTAGTGTTCCTGCAGTTCAGCTCCATGTATATCATTTAATTAGGTGCCATGACCTTTCCCTTTGGAAGGGGTTTCCATTGGCTTAGGAATATTTGAGATCTCTCCTAATGTCTCCATTGGTCTCCCTTGCATTACCCATGGAAGATTTTATGTTTTATTATTGGGAGAGTTTAGAAAACTAATGGAATTACATGTGGTTTCTTCCAGTAAATACCTCACTGACTGGAATCGAGATCTTGGTAATGAAATTGGAGTTTGTCTACCTCTGTTTTGGGGTAGTAATGAGACAGTGATAGAATAATCCAGGCATTATCCAAAACTGCTGGGATTTGGCAAATAATGAGATATATGTGAGTTATATAAGGTGGTGTGTGACAGGAGGAGGGCTTGGACTGTGTGTATGGGTTGGCAGTGGAGAGGGGCCCATTTGAATGATGTTTCTCCCTTCCCCTGGATTTTAGGTGGGATCACAGGCTGCCTGCAAGCCTTGGGCCACAGCTTGTTTTTATGGAAACCTTCTGTCTGTTCCCCAAAATGGGAATCTGTCAGACACTGAATAAATGCAGGCAGAGCTGGCAGGGAGGTGTTACAGCACAGGAAACAGAAACACAGTCTTAAACAAATTAAAAAGATGGTAATTAACCAAATGAATTTCATCCTGGAGATAATCAGACGAATATATTTAGAAGGAAAATAATCCCAATTCTCAGAAAACAGTAATTAAAATATACTCATTTTTGGGAATGGTTAACAAGCTAAATTGGAGGCAGCAAAGTAGAATGGAGCCCTGTTGGATGCTTTTTGGTGCAGTGTCTGACGAGGCCCTGATGTGTGATGTAAACACAGCCCCTGAAAGGATCAAAGCTGGAGTTTGGGAAACTTCCCTGTCTGGAGAAGTTCTTGAGAAGCCCAGTGGAGTGTGGAGCCCAGGCAGGGCTGTTTTCTAGGCCACTGACAGATAACAGAGGATGAATTTCATAACCACTCATTTCAAAGGTGTCAACAGTGGGGAGGTGAAAGAATTTAGGGTGGATAATTGACAGAAAAACATGGGCCAAGGTGGGAAGATGCAGGCAGGGGGACTTGTGCACAGAGCAGTGTGGCAGTGTGGGGAGGCTGCCTGGAGGAGCAGGGGAAGCTCCCCAGCCCTGCCCCAGACCTGAGGATGTGCTGGAGGAGTCAGTCACCCAACAGGTCTGTTCTGCTTGCCAGGCTCTGGGAGCAGGGATGGGGAGCAGGGGATGCCTTGGTGCTGTGGTTTGGCTCTCCTGCCTGGGTGCAGGGTCTGTTCTCTGCCAAATGGGGGGTCATGGATTTTAACTTTGGGGTCTCTCGTGCCAGTCTCAGGTGTCCCTTCCAGGGGCAAAACTAGAGATGGCTGAGTCATGGCCACAAAACAGTGACTTGGGCCAAAGTGTTGAGAACTGCAATGTTGGAGGAAGTTTTGGGCTTTCTTATAGTTGGATCTATTGAAGAGGAAGCAGCTGGATAGAGCACAGAACTAGAAAAATAATACATTTGTTTCCCAGAGTTAAATCAGTTCTTAGGATTTAGTCCATGGGACACTTAGAGTGTCAAAGCCTCACTGGGAAACTTGACTCTTTTGGGTTCTGGGTGGGCAGATGCACCTTCTCTACTCTACCAAATGTGGATAAATACTGTTTTTCTAGGAAACACCCATTTCATCTGATCACAGTGGTTGTGATTTGACATCTGTGTGCACACAGAGTAATTATATTGATCTAATTTATTACTGGAACTGCCAGCAGGTGAATTGATGGGTTGATGAGAAGGATTGTGTTTGGGTGTTTGTTTTCTTATCAAAATGCCTGCAGAGAGCACAGATCCTTCTGGAATCTCTGGGAAACAGACCTTTCTAGTATTGTCCAGGTTTTACCTGTCCACTAAATGGACAGAGTGGGGAGAATGCCCTTGGAGGGAGCCTGGCATGGACATTCCAAAGGGAATGTTGATTCTGCTGTGCCCAGACTCTCAGATGTTCTCAGTCCTGTGAAATAAATTGAGTTAAACAAGATCTTCCTCATACTATTAATGAACCTGAGATCCTTAAATTGTATATTAGGGGGGTTCTGTTGGATTAAGCTTTCTGCACATCACAGTGCTCTTATCTAGAGTTTATCTGCATGCAAGAAAAGGAGTAAAAACTGAATTAGAAAGAAAATGTCAATAGAAGTCGCATAAATTAGCATTCAGATTTATAATGTCTAATAATTGCTGTCCTTTCAAAGAGTTTATATAGTTTTTTACCCTCACCCAAACTTTAAATGTTAGATTTTAAATTTACGTTCCTAGTCTTGCACCGTGTAAATTGATGGCTTTGCCTAACAGCTCATCCATTCAGGTGCTTCACTAAAACTGAGAATTATTGATGCAGAGGAACTGGCTGTGAGGACTGAGGATGGGGATGGGAAGGAAGTGGTGTGAGAGCTTGGAAAAGTGGGCTGGGAAGTGACCCACAGACACCAGTAGGTAACAGATCCCCTGCTCCCCCATCCCTCCCTCCGAGCTGTCAGTCAGGCTGTGAACACCCAGCACCTTCAGAGGAGCAGTTCATGAGTGAGAGTTCCATGCTCTTGAAATAAATAGATAAATAACCCATTTCCCATCTGTATCTGCAGCACATTTGCCCCCACAACCTCTCATTAGAGAAGAACTGTTTCAGTCTGGGGTGTTCTCCCCTCCCCACTTCATTACACTCAGTCTGAAGTGGGTGCTCTGGATTCACAAGTGAGTGTCATTTAGGAAGTCAGAGTTGGGAGGGATGCAGAGTTTCATGGAACCCTTTCTGACCTTGGAATGTAGCAGACAATTTCTTATTTTATTTTCCTTTAAGTCTGACTTCTTCAAAAGAAGACCTTGAGCCCTGCTCAGATTGAGCCAGCTCTGTCTTGCAGTCATTAAAGATTCAGCAGCACCTTTTAAGTCCATGTTAGGAAATTCAGATTTTTCAATTTAGTCAAGTTGTGTCTCTTTTTCAAGTACTACACTGCTCACTTTTGAAGGTCTTCCAGGATTTCCAGTGGCTTCTTGCAGAGCAAGAGCCAAAATGTGTTGTTTTAATCTAAAACCTCAGGCCTGTGTGTATTCCATGGCTGAGCTGTCTACAAAGGTAAAAATGTCACGTAGGCTGAGGAGTCCCCCAGGTGACTGGTGCATCTCTGCTGTGCTGCTGAAGTGCTTTTGGAGCGTGGCTTAGTTATTTATCTCTTATTTATTTATTTCTGTATTTGGGATTGGACCAGCAGCAGAAGCCTCTTCTCTCCAAGGGCTCGTAGCTTTTAAATGGTGAAGGTTGAACCTCCTCGTCGTGCTGAGATAAACTGCAGTGTACTCTGAAATCTGCTTCAAGGTCTGAACTTTGCTAAATGGCCCTTTCTCTATTTAGTGTTAAGAGGAGGAAAACTCTTAAGCCTCTGAGTGGATTCATAGTCACACTTTAATTAATCATATTTTTACAGCGTGCTGCCAGCAACTGTCAGGAGGAAGGAGATGCCTCTTATCCAAATTCACAACAACAACAAAACAAATGCACTCGAAATATCCCCAGCCAATAAAGTGCCTCATCCTCTAAGAAATAATACCCTCCCCACAGCCCAAATACAGGAAAACTGATGGGAAGCAGATTTCTTCTGCTCAGTCCCAATGAAACAAGGTCCATTAGCAAAGCAGGAGCCAGTGCCAGCAGTGGGGGCTCCAGGGACCTCTGTGAGCACATGTGGAAGTGGAGGTGCTGAAAGGAAAACCTGCTTCCATGACACTGCAAAGCTGATGTTCCCCAGAGCTTGGCACTTCAGACTTTTCCTTCCGTGCCTGTCACTGCTACTGGCCTCTGAAAGTGCTCCAAAAAATCAGAAATAGGTTTTTTGTCCCTCTTTCTGAGTGGTTTCATGTATTATTTACTAAGGACATCCTGAGGATGTGGTGGTGGTGGATTCTGTTCTGTAAAACTCTGCTGAGGTACCAGGGTACATTCATTAAACAGGCTCTGGGGTTCACTCGGGGGGTTGGGGCTCTCTTCTTGTAGGAGGATATATTTTTATGAACTTAAAAAAGAAATGACTCGATAGGGATTCAGTTGGGAACAACACACAAAAAAACCCCAGGCATTTTTGAGCTCCCCTGAGGAATCACAGTAGAGCTTGGTCACATAAACCCCTTGGCCTTTTCTCTGAGCCTACAACACTGAGAGAAGGTTAACACTGACTGTGGGGCTTCTGGGGCTCCCTGTCCTCAGAGCTGGGGCTCCAGCTTGGCTCTCAGCAGCCCTGTCAGCACCCAGCACAGTGTGACCCACTGACAAAGTGCCCTCGTGTCCCTGCTGTCACCTCCACACCCCGGGGCTGCTCCAGCCTCTCCCTGTGCCCCCTGAGTGTGCAGGGGATGGGAGGGAGGGGCTGACAGGACACTCGGCACAGCTCTGCTCAGGGAGAGCTGACATGTGCTGACAGTCCCTGCACCCGCTCAGGCCGTGGCTGCTGCTCTGCTTTTGCACATCAGTGGAGAAGCTCAAGTGACCCCGATCCCTCCCAGCTGCTGAGCTCCTTCCCCGTGCACAGCCTCGGGAATTCCCGGGGCAATGGACAGTTCCCTCGATGACAGCAAGGCAGCTGACAGCACAGTTCAGGCAGGACGTGTCCCTGCCTTCTGCAGCCTGTCCCTGTCCCCTCCCTGTCCCAGTGCCCTCCTGCACGAGGGGCAGCTTTGAAGCATTAATTCCCCAGGGACCCAGCAGTGCTGTCAGGGCTTGGCTGCACCCAGGGGCCTTTGGAACTCTGATTTTAGGGATTTATCTGAGAGATTAATCACAGTCCCAGCACACACAGAGGTCTTTATGTGCTGCCACAAGCTGTGACTCACCAAACTGAACATCCAGGTTGTTTGCAGCCTTCAAACGTGTTGGTTCAGAGAGTTTCCCTCCTGCAATACTATCCTTGGCTCCAGCCACAGGACAGGGTCACTTGCCCTGCTCAGCTTTGCAGAACCTCCTCTGATTCATCTCAGTGCTCACAACATCCCCCACTTCTGTAAAATTATATTTTATAACTCTGACATGCTTTGAGTTTTCACTAGTCAAAAGCCAGGAGTTTATTTCTTCACTTCCTTCTGTTTTTCCCCTTTTTGTGTAATGAAAATGTCAAGAAATGTCTTGAAATGGGGTCATTGAGTAGGCAGAGACAGAAAAAGCCTTCTGTATTTTCAGTTAAAATAGCAAAAACAATATTTTAAGCCTATTTTCACCCAAATTTAGAGATGAGCATCCTGAATCTCTATGCCATAGTGAAATATGCATAGAGATATTTTTAAACTTTTGGTTACTATTATTATTGTTCCTTTCCTCTTTGCTGTGGTGTGGTAACAACAGTGTCACACTCAGCCCTGCTACGTGTTTTCTCACACAAAGAAGCATTTTCTTCTGTGAAGGAATCATTTTCTTCTGTGAATGAAGAAACAACAACACACTGAAAGACAAAACTGGTGAGAACGTTTGTGCCACAGGGAATTGGGAAGCAGTGGAGTTGTGCCATGGGACCAGGCTGTGCCAGCCCCAAACCACCCCTGCCTGTGGGAAGTTGCTCCTTTGGAGGCTGGAACTGGGGAGTGGAGACACATCTCCAAAGACCTTTGTGCCTGGGGTGCTGAACTTGGGGCAGGGCAGGGGGGCAGCTCTTCCAGAGAGTTCCTGGTGTCTTTCCAGTGCCCAAGGCAGCAGGACTGTTCCCTCTTCCCACCTGGAAAATGCTGTTTGATCTGATCCAATTGCCCCTATTTGCCTTTTCCTGGGAGGCTGTAATTTAACGAGTTCAGAAATATCAGTAAATTTTAAATTAATTTCAAGTGGAATTTGCAAACACTGCCTTGACTGTCAGGTATATGAATACATGAAAGATCCATGTGACCTTTAGAGTATTTCCTTGTCTTTAAATTAACTTTGACTTGTAGAAAAGTAAAGAATTTTTTGGTGTGTTTTATTTTTGGGTTGAGGATGGATTTAGTTTTGGGGTTTTTAAATCCTTTAAGCTATTTGCCAGTGTCAGTTATGTTTTTTAATCAGTCTCCTTGTCTGAGGACTCCTTCCCATCTGAATTCCAGTGCTGGCAGTGTCAGCTCCCATTAGACATACGGAGCCTGGCACATCTCACATTCCCTTGAGCAGCTTTGGCTTCAAGTGGTGAGGAAAGCAGTGGCCTGGGGATGGAAGGGGCTGCTGGGGGCAGAGCAGGTGCTTTGGAAAATGTTCCCCCTCCAGGTTTGTGCAGAGCAGACAAACTCCCTCCTGTGCAGGGCTGTGGATCCCGGGAATGTTCCTGGTGGGAGTGAGGGGCCAGGACAGGCTTTGGGCCCTGCAGGGGCTTGTGCTGCCTCCCCACCCAGGCAAAATTCCCACTGTCCTGCCTTTGGAGGGATTTGCCTCTTTGTTTCCTCAGAGCTGCTGTAGCACATCCCCACCACAGGTCAGGGTGTTCTTTATTGAGTTGTATGAAGAGTTGGACAGGTAATAACAAAAATTTGGCCAGAGTGCATCACATTGGGTGCTGCTCAGGCAGCACAGCTGGGGCTGCACCACCTCCCTGCTTCATTTTCTTCTTTATTCTCTCCAAGTGAGTCGTCTCCACTCCCAGCCAGATGTCATTTTCTTTATGCTTTTACCTGGGGCCAGAAAATGGAAACTTCCCATTCCTGGGGTAAGTGAAACTTTGCAGTCCTTCACCATGGAAACCAAATTAGTTCCTAGTGCTTAACTTCCCTCAAAGTCCAGATGCTCTGTTTGCACAGGATTTTTTGGGAAAGCTGCAGCCTTCTGTTTCTCTCCCTTGTGGCCAAGGCAGAAGGAGGGTGACCAAGCAGGCAGTGAATTGCTGTGTTAGGGGTTACCAAGGGCTGGGGCACAGCCAGCAGTGTATATAAATATATATATATATATTTATCATCAAGTTATTGATCTTGCTCTGTGCACAGAAACCTCCTCACAGCACACAGGACAATCTTACTGTGCTTCAGTAAGATCACAGCAGGGAAAACCTCCTTGATGGTACTTTTGATCTTTAGTTTCTTGGGATCTCTAATGTCCTTTTAGCTGAGGCAGTGGGTGAGGTCACAAATAATCAGACCAGTATCTCCTGTGACCTGTCCCTGGCCAGGGCAGGTTGGCTGAGCCCACGAGCAGCATCCTGTGTTCTGGGGACACAGAGGTACCAACCCCCTGTGCTCCACCTCACTGCCTCCTGCCTGCTTAACAAATGGCACTAATTGTCCAGTGAAACACACTGGGAATTGGGATATGCCATGCACAGGGGAAAACTGCAGCTGCCACCTGTGTGTCTGTGTCCCCTGCTCCAAGGAGCTGTCACTGGAGTCTGCTCTGAGTAATTCAGGCTCTGAGCTGCACTTTGTGAGATAAAAGAAAATAGAAGGTGCTTGTAGCTGCCTGCAGTGGCTTTCTCCCAAAGTTCCATATCCTGCAGGTGTCTCTGGAGTGAGCTGGACACCTGGAGCCCTCTGTGCCAGTGCTGGCTCCGTGCTGAGCTCCTGGAGCTCTGGGAACACACAAAGGCTCCTGCTGGAAGCTCAGAGCTGCTTCTCTCTCTGAGTTCAGAGCTCCCTGTCACTTCCCTCCCATGGTCTGTGTCATTCCAGTGGTGAACTCCTGCTGGAAACAGCTGTGGGAATGGGAAAGTGTGGCACATCGGAGCTGAACTTGTTTGTGGCTCCTCTCTGGGAAGTTTTTGAACTCGTGTTATTTCACAAACTTGCAGTCAGTGCTGTGTAACCAAACCAGCCTGACACAAGAGCAGAGGGAAGGAAGATCTGGTGACTTCAAAGTCAGGACTGAGGGACTGCAGAGCTCCATCTACCCCACCACGTCATTTCCTTTATTTGATTCCATGGATACCTGTCACAATATTTCTCTGAGCAGTATTTCACTTCATTAGGTTGCATTGTTAACTGTGAGAGGCCTGTCAGTTTTTATCTATTGTTTCCTGCCAAGTGTTTTAAACAATCAGAGCTAAATGATACAGCTCTTTCCTTAAGCAGCCCAATGGCACCTCACTGAGAGGCTTTCAGTGGCACAGGATTACAACAGATGAATTACAGCCCAAGGAACAGGTTGAGGAGTTCCCCTGGTTTGCATCAGATGGTGCTTTACCCCTGCCCTGCCCAGGGATGGCCCTCGTTTGGCATCTGCCTGCTCCTGCCTGCTCCTTTCCCTGCCTCCACCCTGCCCTGCCCAAAACAGATCCCTGCAGGATCAGGGAATCACAGAATGCTTTGGGTTGGAAGGGGCCTTAAAGCTCATCCAGTTCCATCCCCTGCCATGGGCAGGAAAACCTCCCAGCAGCCCAGTCCCCTCTGACCGGGCCTGGATCACCAGTGAAGTGGTTTTTCACTGTTGTTACATCGCTGGGCTTTGAAGAACTAAGTCCTGTTGATGTTCTAGTCAGTTCCCAGGGTAAAGTGATGATGCAGAAAGTGTCTTCAAGGCTGCTGAGCCATTCCCATCAGGATCAGCAATTTTCTGTGGGGAGACAGAGATTGGTTCCTCATCTCAGGCAGGGCTGTGAGAGGCCGTTAGCCTTGATTCACTCAAGTGCTTCTCTTCGGGAAGACATTAAGCTGTGCCTAAGTGTTTTGCTAAATAGAGGAGACCTTATTGCAGCAAACTTTAAAGGCACATTTTACAGTTTAAATCTACCTCTGAATGAGCCTTGCTGACAGAAATAAAGGGAATAACAGACTGAT
This sequence comes from Calyptomena viridis, assembly GCA_013390005.1. Lineage (NCBI taxonomy): Eukaryota > Metazoa > Chordata > Aves > Passeriformes > Eurylaimidae > Calyptomena > Calyptomena viridis. The sequence goes on from WEIV01017115.1 coordinate 56,713, forward strand.
GCATGCAGAGTTGTCTCATGATTCTTAAAACATAAGGTCATCATTTACAAACTTGGCTCCTTCAAGTTAGGGATGCAAATGCCTATGTAGGTACATAAATAAGTGGCCTACTTTTCTGGGATGCTGAATCCATTAAAATCAATGGAAATTTTGCATCTCTGAATAAAATGTCACTTATTTTGATAGCTAATTTTAGGTACCCAAATGCAGAAACTTTGATCTAAAAGAAAAAGATTTTTAAAAAAGCTGCTGAATATTTTGCCATGCTTCTGGAACACCAAGGTCCTGTGTTGGTGTTCCAATTCCTCCTTAAGGCCCAGCCTTCAGGGGAATTCACAGGAAATCTGGACTGAGTCCTGCATGAAGAATTCTCCTGGAATCACCTTGGTGAAGAAGGAAGGTCATCCATCACCCGTGGAGGGCTCAGTGCATGAGAAGCTGTCCAGTGTTCACAGCCTGGGCTGAGGGCAAAGGGGGAGTATCAAGCAAAACAACAAGTCAAAGCCTGCTGGAACAATCTCTCCACGGGATCAGGAATTCCTGTAGAGGCATTTTGGGTGCCGTCATGTTGGTCAGGCCAGATACAATCACAGGGCATTGTCCCTGCAGAGCAGTTGCCAGGTCATGACTTGTTTCCTTGTTGGCTCTGATCAGTTCTGGTAACAGTGTGGTCACAGTAAGATGAAGTGGGAGTCTCCAGTTTTATAGCACTGAATATAAAAAATGAGAGGGGAGACCATCCCTTTGTCCTGTGGGGGCACCAGTTTTCTTTGTGCTGGGAGCTGCAAAACATGAACTCTGGAATTCTACATGGAGGACTTTCCTTCCAGTGCCTTCTGTCTCCTGAAAGTGAGAGCTTTTCTCTTTAGCATTTGTGCCTCTCACTTGATCCACAGGTTTGTGCTGCTGCCCTGATCATGTCACAGATATCCCTTCTGGTGCCTCTCCAGCTTCCCAGCTTGTCCAGCACCACGTTCAAGTTCCCTTTCCCCTTCCCTGTCCCCCCTCAGTTGGCTTTCCACAGTGTGTATCCCACACTCCTCAGTAGCATTCAGTCTTCTCCCTTATCATTTTATTTCCTTACCTGACTCTGGGTTTCATGTCATCTTTGTGTCTTTTTGTCTGACAATATCTGTATTTATCTTGAGCACCAGTCGTTCCCCTGCCCCTGTTCCTAGTCCAGATCCTCCCTGAATTGTTGCCCAGAGAAGCTGTGGCTGCCCCATCCCTGGAAGTGTTCAAGACCATGTTGGATGAGGCTTGGAGCAACCTGGTCTTGTGGAAGGTGTTCCTTCCAACCCAAACCATTCTGTGGTTCCATGAATAACCCACCATTCCTCCCCTCTAGACTCCTTCACGTGTCTCTGTCTGTTCCAGGCAGTTCTGTTCCTTTTCACATCACCTGATTCCCAGTTACATCCAGCAGTCTTGTCTCTTCCTTGCTTGCAAAACCCTCTCTGTGAAGAGTAAAGGCCTTTAACACTGTGTCACAATGTACCTGTCTGCTCCTGCACAACCTATTTTCTATCCATGAAATGCTCCCTGATGTCAGCAGGAAAAGTTTCTAGCAAATTCATAATTTACTATGTACTTCCAGATTAAGGAAGAACCTGGAATGGCTTACATACACAAAATATTCAAAGGCCAGAGGGACCATGCAAAAAAAAAAGTATTCATTTCAGTACAGTTATTTTCCAAGAGAACAAAAAACCTTCTTTTTTTTTTTTTAAACTGGGTCAACCCTACATCTGCAGCACTCAGCCGTTTTCCACACGACACGATCACCCACTCTGTTTATCTTTAGGCAATATGCTCTTGCAAACTGCCAATTAATTGCATATTTGGTGCCTGCTCTCTCCCAGCATCCTGGATAAACACGGAGAAGGCAATCACGGGGAGCTGCTCTTGGCTGCCAGGGGAAGGAAATCTGTCATTGTCTCAGCCTTGTTATCTGCAACCAAGGCAGACTTTTAGCAGCATTCTGCTTGTAAACACCCTCTTTAGACACCTTCTGATTTCCATAGATGGCATGTCAGCCACGCTCTGCCACTACCTGAGGGCTTGGCAATAATTGCTTTCCAAAATACGAGATGCACATTGGCCTTGGTGAAAGCCAGGGGCCATCCACACCAGTAAAGTGTGGCAAGAGGGTCCTTAAAATGAAAAGGTAAAGCTTAAAATGAAAAGTAAGAGACAGAAAAGGGGAGGAAGGGATGTCAGGACTCAAGTCTGTTGTTGCTCTGTGGGTTCTTCCTGGGGATTTTGTTGGGATTGCTGTTTGGAAGGTTTGGGGACAGGTCTGGCTGTGACATGGCCTTTTTAGAAAGGTTCAAAATGTTGGTGTAAGCCCAGGGGTTCCTTCTCTACTCTAAGTATTTCCTACTCTGTATAAGAGTTGTTTAAGTCTATATCCAAAGAAAATGATAAACCACAGGAAATCATCTCCATGGCCTGCAGGGTTTTCTGCTTGGTCATGTTCTTCCTTTCTGCCTAGAGAAAGGTGTCCCTGCCCATGGCAGGGGAATTGGAGATGGGTGATCTTTAGTGTCCCTTCCAGCCCAAACCATGCTCTGTGATTCTGTCTCTAATTTCTGAATTCCCAGGAGAAAGCTCTGGACAGAGGAGTCAGTGGGTTGGGATGGGCAGTGGCTACAGCCTGGCAGGTCTGTGCTCTTTATTTCTGTCACACTCTAAAACTAAGTGACTTCAAAAGAGGCTCAGCTGAATCTGCAGTGGCTGCAGAAGAGCTGGGACAGAATCTCCTCCTGGGGCAATCCTCGAGAGGATTTAAACTGCCATCTTGACTTTGAGTTATTGTAAATTAACTGTTGCTTCCAGGCAAGGAGTGATGAATGGTCTGAAATGAAGAGATAAGCCTGCATGTGGATACATTCTCCCAGGCTCTCGTGGACCTTCTGTGTTACTAGCAGCTGGAATAATTCCTAAAACAGGGAATATTTGATGTTGGGTCAATTTTCTCTATGTTTTCCATGTATATGAAGAATAAACGAGCATGATTAGTTTGAACCCGTGTAATTAGAAGACAAGCAAGCTCCTTGTGTCTTAGAGCAATATGGACACACATATTTGAGGTGGTTTTTTGCTTGTTTGCTTAGGTGTTCTTTTTTCCCCAGTCTTATCTGACAAGTCACTGGTGAGCTGTTGGCACAAGGTTGGGCACTGAACAGGGATGTAATAGAGCACATCCCTGCAATTCCACCCTTCCACTTGCTTCCCCCAGTGCAAACACAGCTGGAAGAGTCACAAGTCCTTGCTCAGGGCTCTCCTGGAGCTCCTGGTTCACAGTAATGCCCTTGGTTCCCTTCCTTGTTCACTCAGGGAACGGTGCCAAAAGCTGAAATAGATAATCTGACCCTCCCTGCTGTTTGTGGCCATCAGCAGAGCAGCAAATCCAAACATCTGCCACCAGAAATGAGTGAAAACCTCTGCCTCGAGAAGGATGTGTGTCAGGAAGGGACAGGGAATTGTGGGGAATTGAACAAAACAGTCAAGAGCTTTTTTCCTTTTATTTCTGTAATGTCCCAGAGCTTTCTCATTGACAGAGTGAAGTAAAATCTGTTGGATTGAGCCTGTTTACCAGGTCACTGTGGAGTTTTGTGATACTGGAATACAGTGGAGATGAGATCCATATGCTCCTGTCAGGGACTTGAGTTTATTGTAGCACTGAGGATGGCTAATAATAAAAGTTTAGATTTCAAGAAGATTTGAGGAGAATGTGCTTTATTCCTGCACGTCTGGTTTGTGGACATACCCCTATATGCCTGGACTTCTTTACAATTTAAAATGGGAATTGGAAATAGCAATAGAAGGAGGCTGCAAGCTAAGCTGACAGCAGTTATAGCTCGAGCTTTAAAGATTAACTGCCTTCAGGAAGCAATAAAGATCAGAGCTGCCCCATCCCGATGCAATTGCCTATGGAAACATGTTGACATTGCACCGACAGACTTCTTGGGGAGAGTTTGGGAATGTTCCCTCCTCCAACACATCCAGTATCCATCCTCCCAGCTCTGCCCAGCCTTGGGCAGCGGCCCCAGGCCAAGTGCCCCCAGTAGGGATGGTGGATACGTGTCGTTTGGGGAGCAATGAGAGATGGCTACTGAATAAATAAAGAGGGAATCTTAAAATTAATCGGAGGGGCAGCCAGAGCAGCCTGTGCTATGGGCAAACTCCCTCCCTTTCTTACCTGTGTGTTTGCTGTTCTGCACTAATTATGTATGAGACAGAAAAACGCTGGATGAAGTTTAATTAGGAATGAGGTGCTTTGTCATGTAAGCTGGGAGTGCAGTTTCCAAGGCTGGCTCGCAGCCAGGACCGGTGTGAGCTCCTCGGCAGCGGGGAAGGGCTGGGAGCAGATGCCTCTCCTCCAAAACACGGAGCCTCGAGGAAGGGTTTGAATTACAAAGGAAGGGAAGGGGCTGAGCTTCCCGGCCCCCTCCTCCTCTCACAAAGGGCAATAGTGAGTTTACTTTAATAACCCCACTATCAGCTGCAGAGGAAGTCTCGCAGCCCGGGAGTCTGTGAGCAGTTCCAGAGCCAGCTGAATCCCACGGCAGAGGCGGCCGGGGCAGGGCAGCCCGGAGGATGGACTCGCACTGCTCCCGGAGCAGCTGACTTTGCTGGGGACCTCAGCATTGGTTTTCTGTCCCGATCTTACTTTTCTGTCCTGATCTTATTTTTCTGTCCTGTGGAGGCTTGGGTAAGTGTCCGGTAGTTTTCCACTTACCTTTCTCTTCGGTGGTTCACTAGGATTTGCCAAATTGCAGTGGCAACACAATGACAAAGTATTTCCTGCGCTTTTGGGAGCTTGCCCTGGAAGTGGATGATCCAGATTGGAAAAGCTTTTGAATTCATACACTGCGTTTTCGAAAGGGCCAGGGAGCAGATGTGGAGGAAACAGATTTTGCAGCACGTTGTTTCAGCTGCCGGGCACTGCTGGGGCTGCGGCAGCTCGTGCCGTGTTGGATTTTCCAGCGTGGGATTGGGACACGGATCTCCCGGGGTGTGTCAGGCGGTTCCGTGGGGCAGATGTTGGTGCCGTGGACTCAGCTGTGCCTGTAGCCAACCTCTGTATCCCATCATCCGCCAAGGAACGGCTTGGTGCTTCCTCCAGGCATTCCTGGGGAGAGGAAGGAAGATGCAGGAATGAAGTGGTGAAATGGTTTGCAGGAAAGGTGTTTGCTCTGGGCCCCGGTGCTCTTGCAGAAGGGATCCTGTGGTTTGGAAGCACGTACAGGCAAGCAGTTCCCTCACATCCACAGGAGCCGAGCGTGTGGGGTGGGCAGGCAGAATTCAGAGATGGTTCAAAGCGATTGTAAAAGATCTGTGTGACTGTAAAGCAAGAACTGGCCGTGGCTGGAGGCCGGGGGTGTTTGCAGGCAGTCCCGGGGGCTGTGGTGGGAATACAGCCAGGGAAACTTGAAAGGGAGAGGGACTAAAACTTATGTAATGTGTGAAAACGAGTGTCCTTTCCTGCTGTCCCTGCTGTGAACCTGAGAAGACTAACCCCGAAATGATTTTTTAAAGCTGTCTTTGTTAGTCATCCTTTATGCAGTTTGTTTTTTTATCATGTTTAATTCTGAGTACAAGGAGACAGGCTGGTTCCACTCCCCTCTCCACTCCTCCTCTATTGTTATTCTCTCCCGGTTTTCCATACGATTGTCCAGCTCTGCTCTTTTCAGAGCCCAGCGGAAAAGGATATTGTTGAAAAGAAAGAAAAGAAAGAAAGTATTTCAAATTAAAATTTGGCAAGCGCTTGTGTCCTCATTAGGCTTCAGACACACTTCCTCCCTCCCATCTCCTTTTCCCAAAAGTTGCAGGGTGGCCAGTACTGCTCACAATACCTTAAACAGTGACAGAATCCCTCTTAGCCCTCCCAGCCATCCACCAGCCAGTCAATGCAGCAAATAATAGTCACAGCTTGAAAATGAAGCATATTTATAATAGTATGAGCTACCTGGGCTAGTGGAATGTTCCCTGCCCATGGCAGGGGGTTGGAACAAGAAGAACTTTAAGGTCCCTGCCAACCCAAACCATTCTAGGATTCTGTGACACCTACATCTAGGAACTCCTAAATAAAATGCAAGCAGTGAATTCTTGTATTAAGACAGACCTCACTCAGACTTGTGAGCTGATGAGTTGCCCCAGCAGTGACACTGAGCATCTGCCCTGGGCAGGGAGGGCCAGGGATTGTGGCAGGGAGGGTGGATGTAAGGAAAGGAATGTGCAGAGTGGGGAGAGAAGGTCATGGTCACATCTGCATTGGCTCTCATTAAGTCATACCTTGATGTAGCAAATGGTAATTAATAGTCATATTAGTGTTCAGAGGAAAAGTGATATGGCTCCCCTTGCTTCCTGTTGGTTTCTGGCCATCGTTGGGGTCCTTCTGCTTTGAGCAGCACCACTGAAGCAGGGTTGGGTCTGGGTGATCTTTGCAGCTGCTGGCACCATCCTCCTTCCCATGGCACAGCAATTAGCAGAGGTGTCCCTGGGCAGGGCTGGAGCCCCGGGGAAGAGGGGGGAGTAACAGAGACTCTGGTGAGGCTGGGCTGCCTCCCGTGGCCTCGTTAGTGCCAATATTAGAACAGGGAGATGTGAGTGGAGTGGGTGGAATTGCAGTGCTGGAGACAAAGGGGAGCCCCAGTTCCCCAGATGTCCCTGTTCCCTCTGGTCACCCCATCCATGGAGCTCCATTGCCCCCAGCCCCAGTCACAGCCCTGTGCCTGGTGGTGTCACAGCACTTGCCAGGCTGTCCCAGCCCCAGGGTGTGTTCTGGGAGCTGGGAAGACAGTGAGTGGGATGAGAAAGCACTCAGTAATTCCCTGAGTTTCCTTCTGCTCAAAGTGGCAGAAATAACACTTTTTCTTGCGTAAAAGGCTCCCTCAGCTCCAGAGTGTATTGTACAGAAACACCCCCTGCTTTGCTTCTCTTTCACTTGCACTGTTTCAGAGACCTGCAATTTGATGACAGATTTAATAAGATACAATTGTCACTTGTGTTGAGAGGAGATATTGAAAGAACTTGGAGTTGTATCACCTGGGATAGCAACATGTAAAGGTGCTGATTTTTCAGTCCCAATTTTAGGTGCTGGAGACCCAGTTTTTAAGACTTGTTAAGACCCAGACTTCAATACTGTTAAAGACTTGTCCAGCAGACACTGTTATCTGAAGACTGTTCCAAGAGAGTCTCCCTTCCCCCGGCACTGGTTCTTTCTTCCACTCTTTCACCATGTAGGAAATTTCTGTCTGTTTTTAAACAGACGTAATTTCTTTTTCCTTATGTTATCCATCCCCTGTGGTAACACCAGCACCCATGACTGGGAGGGGAGAACAGGCCCCAGTTTCACTGGGCCTGAGTGGGACCCTGCTGGTGTCACTGGAGATGTGCTGTGCTTGGGGCTGTGGCAGTGAGAGGTGACAGCTGCAATGGGAGGGTCCCCCATTCCATTTCCCAGTAAAGAGCAGGATGCGAATTGAGCTGCAGTCATTGATTTACAGCAAAGACAATAAAAACAAGAATTAGCCTGATAAAATGATTAAAAGACTTTAACAAAGCCTCTAAGCAGTTTGTCATATCCTGCAAGGTGATTGCCCAGGACACCTGCAGCATAAGCCAGCCTTTTGCAGCATGGCCCCTTGGCCAGGACATCAATAAAAATGAGGATTTATGAGCCCTGTCATGGGCAGCAAGCAAAGCATCGGGCAACAAATTAATCGCTGATTGCAGTGCAGTGCTGACTGGGAGCTTTCTGCTTCTCTCTTGGCGTTGGTGCAAGGTTGTTAGTTAAAAAATTAGTTTGATAAAGAGACCCTTGACTCCCAGCACATTCCTCTGTTACCTGCTCACTGAACACGAGGCACTGTCAGACCAAGAGGTGCTTTTCACTGTTCAAACATTCCAGCTTTTAGTCATCAGAATGTGACAGCACTCATAGTTCTCTCTGTTTGTGTGTTCCTTCCTATCCAGTAATTTTGGGATCACACAGTGATCTGCCTTCCAGTGTGGGCTGGGAGGAGCTGGGTACTGCTGGTCTACTGGAAGCCCTCGGGTGCCAGGGCTGTGTGTTCCTGCTAAGCTGCTTCCCTTTCCTACCACAGAGGTTTTGCTCATTGTTCTCTAATTTCAGCAGGCAGGAAAAAAAACCACCTTTGAGTTCTGTTGCCTGCCCTGTCCCCACAGCTGGTGCCACCATTGTCCCCTGGTTCCTACCCGGCCCCGCTCCCTTTGTTCTCCCCGGGTAACTCCACGAGGGGATTGTTTTTGCAGTAATTTTATTTCTCCAGACCATCGTTTCCCATTGACTCATGTCACCTGTTGATGGCCTTTTCCTGTCCCTCACACACAGGCAGTGCAGGGTGGGAGCTGGAGCTGGAGCTGCTCCCCGGGTTAAGGAACGCTCCCACTTCCCGGGAGAGCCCCCCTGGAGGAGGGAGCAGGAGCCACACACTCCTCAGGCAGTTCAGGACACACGGCAGGGGCTGGGGACAGGGGGGACTGTAGGGGACGGTGTCATGTGTTGGGGATGTTTTGCCCTTGCTGTGCCAGACTTGTACCAGCTGATCCCATCCAGCCTGATTTGCCCACGGATGGTTTCCCCGAGAGCCGCCGGCTCCGCACGTCGCCTGTCGGCAGATGCCGAGCAGAGCTGTCACACTGTGAGGCACCGCCTTGGGTACTCTGTGGGACGAGCTGCCAGCAGGTCTGGCTGAGCTGCAGGCTCACTTTGGTTCATCAGACTTGGTGTTAGATTTTTTTTCCTTCTCTGTTTCCTTTCTTCAGAGTGCTCTTACATCAGAGCCGGGCGCTGTTGCCCATCTTTGGTGTTGGAGGGTGACATCTCTCCTGCTCCTCCTCTGCCATCCTCCTCTGCTCCAGAGATCCTTCCTCAGGATCTGGAGAGGGAACAGGGCATTCTACATCTCAGATGGAACAGCAACATGAGATTTCATCACCTAGGTTTCAAGAAAAATAAACTGTGGCTGGACCTAAAACCTCACGGTGAGGACTAATGGAGAGAGGCTTTTATGAGCATTGAGAATATTTGTAGCTAAGCAACCAACATCAGCAAGAAGAATAAATCAAAAGTTTCAGGGCTGCCTGCCTGCCTTCAAGGGTCAGGAACTGTATTTTCCCTCTGTTAACAAGATTGCCTTCCTTTGAAACATCAGCTGTTAGCTACTGCTGGAGGCAGGACACTGTTAGATGGGCTGGGAGCTTGTTGTGGGATAGTGGGCTGGAAACAGGAATGGAAGGACAGAGAAGCACCTTGCCAAAGGCCACAGTCAGTCAGGCCTCCCAGCAGCTTACAGGAAAATGCTCTTGGAAAAGTAATATCTCACACATACATATGTTTGGTAAGTACTCCTGTGTAAGTCCTGCTAACATCAGAGCAGGACTCTTTATCAGGAATGATAGTGACAGGACAAGGAGCAACGGGTTCAAACTGAAAAAAGGGAAATTTAAGTTTGATACACAGAAGAAATTTTTCCCTGTGAGGGTGGGGAGGCCCTGGCACAGGTTTCCCAGAGAAGCTGTGGCTGTGCCATCCCTGGAAGTGTCCAAGGCCAGGTTGGAACAACCTGGGATAGTGGGAGGTGTCCCTGCCCATGGCAGGGGGTGGAATGAGATGAGCTTTAAGGTCCCTTCCAACCCAAACCATTATGGGACTCTATGATTCTACAATTTCTTCAAGGCACCTGCTATAAACTATATTCCCATTTTACAGATGGGAAAATTGAGTGACTGGATGACTGTAGCAGTTTTTGTTTGAAATGGTGAATCTCTGTGGCTTTGCTCACTTTATATATTTGCACAGTTCCTGTTGCTCAGGGCTCCCATCCCCATTGCTACAATTGCAGCACAGATCCAAGGCCTATTAGATAATTGAACTTTATTTTCTACAAAGATATTATGCAGTGTTCTTCACTGGCTTGCACCAGAAAACCTGGAAGCAAGACATTTTACTTTAAAATATATTTTATTTATAAAGAGGAAATTTCCCAGAAATGCCAATGGGAATGGCAGCAAATCAAATCCCAGCAGTAGTTTCTCAATGGAACTTCATTTTTTTAAAATACCATCTTATAACCTCAGGGTATTTTCCATCTCTGCTTCTTCCTCCTGCTTAGTCAGAGGTTGGTTAGCAATGCTACTCTACCCTGAGTCTCTACCCTGCCCTGGCAGCCTCACAGATCACACAGATATGGGGCCCTCTGTGCTGCAGGAAGATCCCTAAAAGTACTTTTGAACCAAAGTGTTGGAGCCCTGAGCCCCTGCTCCATCTGCAACACACCATCAATCCAGGCCTTAAATGGAATTATTCCCTGATCGAGGACCCCAGAGGCCTCTTCGCCTGCACAGACACTAAAGTTGCTGTTAATTATAAACCTGGGTGTATTAAGGGCAGCTCTCACAGTATTCCTATGGAATTGTATTCCTAAACTGGGTTTATTGTTTTAATGAGAGGACTGAAGTGTAACACAGGAGGGACTTTCAAGTCCTGTCCCAGTGCCACTCACATGCCTGGGCAGTGCCTCCTCAGCATATTTTACCACTTTATATGGCATTTTCTCTACTTTTCCACCTAGAGATCTTCCTGGAGCATTGAGCATTTCAGTGGTTTACAAACATGACTTAATTTTCCTGTGTTGGTGCCTGATGTCCATTCAGAGCAAGCACTGACAAGCACAGAACCTCCAGGAGGTAAATGGCATTTTTGCCATTGTTTCCCAGCACAGCTGTGTCCTGGCTGTTGGGACCCAGGTTACTCAGCTGTGAAAAGCACTCAGGGATCTGAAAGCAGTGGGTGTTGCTGTCCATTAACACCAGAGCTCACAGAAGCCCAGCTGGGTGGGGAGTCCATTTATTCCCAGTCCCACAGCTGGGCTCTGAGAGGCAGGTACAGATTAAATGGCTCTTGGGGGTATTTAGGGATAACACTGTGCCAGCACAACAGTAAAGGGGTTGGGGGCCATTAGTAATTCAGGATGGATTTTATTTTTCGTATTAGACAAACTACCACTTTTGGAGATGTTGCACACACAGTTTGCAACACCAACTATTTTGAAAGGAAGAAACCCAGGTTGGCAGGTGTGAGGAAAACCCCTGGAAAGGGGAGGCACAGTGTGGCTTAAGAGAAACACAAGGCATTCAGACAGATCCAAGCTTTTTGTCTGATATTCTTTCTCTTCCCCCCCCCACCCTGGGACTGAAGTGAGGTGGGATCTGATCTGCTCCCAGCTGGTTCCAACCATGGCCCAGCTCCCTGAGGCACTGCTGGAGTGTCTGAAAAGCTTCCACAAATACAGATAAGGACAAACTGCTGGAAGACAAACACTCAGCTCTCCCAGAGCCTTCAGAAGGGCAGGCCTGGGAGTGCTGGGGTGGTGGTGTGGGCAGCTCCTGGGGAAGGACATGCACCCAGCTCATTGTGAAACACACTGAGGACACTGAGCAACTTAAAATTCATGTTTGAGATAGTTGTTTCAACTTTCTTACTCCACTGGTGGAGCTTTTCCCCTTTGTCTGGTTGTTCAGTTGGTTTCTCTCTGTTTTGTTTTGTTTTTTTTTTTGTCCCAGGCAGGTTTCTTTCTCTTCAGTGCTTCTTTTAGGGTGTTTATCTCCTTTTAGATCCTGTAAGTGCCTCTTTTTCACTGTTACTTTATTTTCCACAAATCACAGCCTCTTGTCTTCAGTTTAATTTTTTACACATAATGAAATAGCCCTGTAATTAAATGTTGTTTAACAAATCCCTGGGTAAGGTATCTCATGAAAAAAAGCACTTTGATTTTATTATTATTGCTAACACAAAGTAATGAAATGTTTGAATCCTTATCAAGTGTAATCCAGGGGGTTAATCATTTCAGTTGAAAGGAAAAGCTTGCTCCATCATTTATGCTGAACTTCTCTGCTCGTCATCTGTTCCTGTTTATCTAGATTTATTATTCTTTACTATTTATTTAGATCTTGAGATTGTATTGTTCTGGCCTAGAACATAAATACATGTGATTGCACATGTGTTTGTATGAGCTGTTGCATGTTTAGCAGAGTGTGCTGAGGTGTGTTTGGTTTCCTGGCTCACTGAGCCACCAGCAATGAGCCAAATGCAGGGAAAGAAGCTAAATACAGGGAAAGCTGAACAAGATTATCAGATTTTTGATGTCTGTGATGTCAAGCTTGACAAACCCACTAAGCATCTCACTAAGAAAAGCAAAGCAATTCTCAAAAACATCAGAACTTGCTGAGATGTTTTCATTGAGAAACATTTTTGCATCTTCAGCTTGAACTACAAAAATAAGCAACTGTGAATCAGTCAGACATGCCACATTTCTGTCTGAATTGGACTGGCAAGCAGTTCCTGCAGCCCCCTTTCCCAGCTCCTGCTCAGAGCTGTGTGTGCAGCACACCCAGCTGAGGGCTGAGGAAGCAGCTGTTGGCAGATGTTGGCAGATGTTGGCCACCTGGGCTCCAGGAATGAGGCTTCTCAAAGCTGGGACAGGTTCAGCTCCCGGAGAGGTGGGTTAGACATGGAGCCATTGTCAAAACTAGGGCAGCTGGATATCAAAAATCTGTGTCTGCTGGATCTCCAGCCCCGGGGATTTGTGTGGGGCAGCTGTGGGACACCACAGGACAGGGCTCCCCTGGGGCTGTCAGAGCTGAGCTCATGGGGGTGGCAACAGAGTCCTTTGGGAAACCAGAGAGCAGTGCAGAGGTTAAAAGCAGCCAGTGTTTGGTACTCAGGGGCTTTACAGCCACAACTGCACGGCTCTGGCAAAGGGCACCTGCAGCAGATGCAGAGCCAGGGCGTGTGTTTAATGCCTCACTCGGCAGAGCTGACAGTGCTGGAGCACTGGGAAAGGGCAGGGATACAGACAGTACTGAAACAAGGCATAGCATAAGGGAAAGCATTCCAGAGAGGACTTTGGCAGGTTCGTGGCTGTCTCTGTACTGGACAGGAAGCAGCAGCAGTGTGTGTTCCCAGCACCCCAACACCCCTCCACGTCCTGCCCCCACAGCCCTACCTGAGCAGTGATCCCACCTGTGGACAGCTCTTCCTCAGGAAAACACTGTCCTGCCCCATCCTGTGTTCAACAGCCAAGGGTCTGGTGTCCCTGGTGTCGTGGTGCATCCAGGGCCACATCCAGGGCCACATCCAGGGCCCAGCTCCTTCCTCAGCACAGTCTCACAGGCTCTGAGGCTCCGTGTGGGCTCTGAGCTCCTCTCCCAGCTCAGAGGTTGGAACAAGCAGGGACAGGGCCTCCCATGGGGTCAGGAGCAGCACAGGGGTGTTTGGGGTGGGTCCGAGGCAGCGCAGGAGTTGGTTCAGCTGGAGGGAGGAGGATGGAGGGTTCGAGCTCGTTACTCTGCATGTGGCCAACCAACGTTCCTTTCTTCTGATCATCCTTCAGCTCAGCTTTGATCCGAGCTCTACTGTTTCCTGGAAGGCTTCCAGCATTCTTGGTGTAGCTATGAAGCTTTTTTTCCTCCCTGTTCAGGCCACATCCCTCAAATTTAAGAAAGACGCTGTGATGGTGACGTGGGACTGTTGTGTGTAAAGTCATTGCTGGATAAACATGTTTGACTTCTTTATCTCTACTCCCAGAACAAGCACAGAAAAGGCAACAGCAGCACAGGCTCCCACACTCACCTCAGACTTTGACTTAGTGCAGTGTGGAAAATCCTCCCCATAAAGGGTTCAAGCTGTGGTTTGGTACAGATGTCCAACAAATTGAGAACTTTGGGCGACCCTCATTTCTAGACTGACATGTCAGACAGATTCACATGCCAGAAGCACACTGGGAAGCAAAGGCAGGGTTGGGAAGGATGCCAGGAGCCAAGATGCTTTTGTAGAGCTTTGGAGCAGCAGCTTGGCCATCTCTGGCCCAGGCAGCAGGATGATGGAGAGAACCCCAGGGTAGCTGGCTGGGTAATGATGTTGCTTTTAAAAAGGACAACAAAAAAGGTGTTGCACCCTGCTCCTGCTTAGGAGGGTCAGAGGCAGGAGAGAAAAGGCTTCTTTCTCTAGAGGTGAACAGTCACTTCTTCCTGCAGCAGAAGAAGCCTGACACTAGATAAGTAGCTGTGAGATGATTCATAAAAAAACTAATTTATAATTTGCCAGAATATAATCCTATTTGATCAGTGTTATTCAGTTCCTCTTTCTTTTAAAATTCAGTGCACTTAACTGTTCTACGAGGGTTTATGAATGTTTAAAAATTGCTTTGTGGTCCCTAAAGTAATTTGACAAGTCTGACAGCTATTGATTAAAAACCTGAAATTATTCAGACTGTAGGATGACTTGAGGGATTAGATAGAAAGTTTTTTCAAATGTGAAAGGAAATAAGATGTTGGAAAGTAAATATGTTCTTGAATATTTTTGAAAAATCCATTACAACTGTGAAATTAAATTGAAATGAGATATCTCGTGTGGAGATGAAGGAACTAAATGCTGGCTTTACTATTTAGGCATGGGGTGGAACTCACCATCCCAGGCCCAACAAATGTTCCCCTGGAAGATGCTGCTCTTGGCACAGATCCCAACACAGGGCTCTGTGGGAGCCCTCGGGGAGCCAAGTGCACCTGCCTTGTGCTGGCTGGGGACCAGCCACCTCCTTCCATCCCTCTGTGCATGGTGAGCTGATGGCAATGGGGCTGTCTCTGTCCAGTGTGTACATTCCTGAGTATGGGACAGGCAGGAGCTAATCCAGCCTCACATGGAATGACCACAGCCTCCAGGGCTGCCCTGATGTGCCCTCCCTGCAAGGGCTGCTGTGGTAGCTGGGAGCACCCATTGTGCTGGATACCTCTGTCTCAACTTGCCCTTCTGCACCAGACTTGTGGGAAGGATATCCAGGAGCTGGCTGTGCATCTCTGTACATGCCAAAGAAATCATCAGAGTCAGGAAATCATTAGACCAGCCGGGCCATTTTCTGTATGACCAGAAGGGACCTCTTTGTTCAACAGATCCAGACCTGCTCTGTTCCTCATGACCATGTTTTAGAATATCCTTCATAACCATATTTTCTGCATCTTAACATAACTGAGGTTTTCTCCCCCATTCTCCCTCCTTTTGAAAGGCTCCTTTTGGATTTCACTTCTCTAGCAGTTAAAAGCCCACTTCTGATTTTCAAGCCTGAATCTATTCACAGGCAGTTTGGAGCCACTTGTTTCACCAGGGCTGCCCTGCAGCTGGAACAGCTCTTGTCCCTCTCACATCCTCACTCTGGAGGATGCACAGTCCTCGTGTCCCCCAGCCTTCCCTGTCACACTGAACAGGCTCAGTGTCACAGCACTCCAGCACCGAGCTGAGTGGGACCTGAGGGTCACGTATCTTTTGATTCATTCATTTAATGACATCCCTCCACTCCTGAGTCGAGACCCAGGTCAGTCCCATGGGCAGAGCTGGGCATTTCCCAGCACTGAGCCTGAATAGACACTGCAAATGGGAGTGAGTGATCCCTAACCAAACATCTCCAGGTCTGAAGAACTAACTCCCTGGCTTGCTGCCAGGGGATAAGGACAAAATGAGTTCTTCTGGGTGTGTTGTGGGGGAGCCCTCCTTCCCTGAGCCAGGGGCAAGGGGCTGCTGGGCATGGAACCCCCTGTGCACCCTGCTCCAAACACAGGAACTCTGGCTACCTCATCCATATCCAAGGGAAATGTCTGGCTGCTCGTTCTCAGCACTGTGGTCAGAGAACACATGGAAGGGATCAAGATCTCTGAGGCTGTGGGATGGTCCACAAAGACCTGATTCTACTTTTGGTGGTGTTATCATTGCTGGTGTTTAATCAGGTAATTGATGGCTGTTGGTATTGGTTAAATTCCTGAGTGATTCTATCCATGTAGATAATCAAGTGTTTGTTACGGAGATAATGAAGTGTTTGTTATGATGATTCTGTTCCCTGGATTGAGCAGCAGATTTATGGATGTGGAGATAAGCACATTATATTGGGCTTCCTTGGCCTGTTACATCAGGGCACCACGCAGCCCTTGCTCATGTCCAGTAATTCCCAGTTTCACTGGGATCAAAAGCCTTGGTGAGGGGAGTGTGCAAGGTACAAGGTGTCACCAGGCTGTACATGGTATTAAAACCCTTGTGCTATAAATGGCCCTCGGTTATATCTCAGTGACAATATTAAACTTTGAAAAGATGAGCGGAAGGAAAGGAGACCTTCAAATGTAGTTAGTGCCAGGAAATAATACTAGGCACCACATAGTTGTCATTCTGCAGCAGACAGGGATTATCCATAAACCCTGCACCTCCAAAGTGAAGGAGTAATAAAGCCGACCCCAGGCGCACTTTGAACTTGGTTACCTCTGATTAATTAAATTTTTCCTTCCTTGAGCCTGATTTAGTACTTATGCTCAGAATGAAGGATTTAAGTTAAGAAACTGTTGAGAAATTGAAGGACAGCTCTCATCCCCTCTTTCCCATCTCATCCCCTTCCCTATCACATGCACACACATGTGGGTAGCAGAGGGCTTGAGGTGGCTGCTGAAAATCAGGCTCTGAGGGCATTGCTGTCCCAGAATTCTTGTCACTCCTCCTCCACTTGCACCACTTTCCCTGTGGATTTTTATTCCTGCCAAGCTTGAAATGTCAGTGGGGCATGGCAAACATCAGCTAATCCTGGCCACAGGTCCCAGGGCAGTGTGGAAGGTGTAATAGTGATCCTGCATTTATGTGGGAGGTAGGAAGGTGTCTGTGCAGCTCTGGAGTATCTTTTGATTCATTCATTTAATGACTGAGTTTCCTGGGACGTTTAAAATCCATCAGTGGCAGGGCTGAGGCTCAGCCATACACTCCATGCTCAGAGAACTCCTCTGCTTCCCAGAGCTGGGACTGGGAATGAGGGGAGACCTTGTTCTGTAGCTCCCAAATCCTGCACAGCAGCCCCCAAACTTCACTGCCCTCCTTGGTGAACCACTCTAATGATCATAAATGAGTTCATTGTCATGATGCTGTTTGCAGCTTTCTGTACGGGCAGGGAAGTGTTGAATAAAACACTTGTGCAGGTACAGTGAAATATTTGGTGTCCTTGCAGTGACTTGCTGAGCCCAGCACAGTGTGGGGGGTGGATCCTGTCCCCCTGCATGGCCAGGACACCCCGACACCCTGCAGGGCTCGAGGCTCCCCTTTGGCCACTGGCTGAGGGACAGGGCTCAGAAACACCTCTGCTCACCTGGAAGCACTGCTGGAACCAGGAGCCTTTTCCCAGGGCTGGGCAGCTCCTGCAGCTCCTGCCTGTGCACAGAGAAGGCACCGTGGTGTGGAGACAGCATTTTATGGCCAGGTGGCAACTCTGTGACTCCTGACTGACATTTGCAGGGTTGTTCCTCTCCGTAATGAACAGGGTGGAGCAGAAATCACAGGACAGAGCCTGGCTTTGAACAGTCTGTCACATGATAAGAAGTGCAAATACGAGGCAGAATGGCCATATTCCATGTTTTCCTGCACTGCTTTGGTACTTGGTGACCACACTGAATTGTTTTGGTTTAGAAGGAGTTTCGTGGAACATAGTTGGGAATGTTTGCTCCTACCAACCAGCTGGATCTTCTCATGTCCTGGGAAGGCATTCAGCCCCTGCTTTCCTATGGGATTGCCTGGTGCTGTATCCCAATAAACACTCAGGGATTGAGAGGGGCGGTGGTTGCACATCTGAAAATAACTTGTCAGAAATTATTCTGCTGATCCCTTAATTAGACTTCCTTAACCCACTTTTTTTTGGAGGAGAAACAATTGTTTAGAGTAACAAATGAGTCTGTTTTGATTGAAGGATGTACAATAATCAGCCCCAAATCTGCTCTGCTGCATTGTACCGAATTCACTTATTTCTCTCTATTTGTTCATAGTCAAAGCATAAATAATTTAACATTTTGTCTCTCCCTGTGAATGTGAGAAGCCTGCTTGCTGATTCCAGATCAGATGGAGCAGTGATGTTTATTACTCTGATGTTGGGGAATGATTGTTGCATATTTAATATCACCATAAATAAAACTCCTGGAGCCACATTCCCACTCGAGGGATCAGCAGTGGCTCTCTCCAAACTCCTGTGATCTCCAGCCCTCAGAGCTTTGGTGTGATGGCAGCACAGGCTTTGCTTGCCCACAGTGACACAGGCCAGGAGTGAGAACTGCATTTCCAGCGTGCCCAGCCTGGCTGACATCCACCAGCCCACAGCACTCACAGCCCCACCTGCTCAGAAGTCATTTATCTCACCCAGAAATACTTGGTGACTTGCACTGTGTGACAAAGCAAATACCAGAAGTAAAACAAACCTCATTAAAATAAAGTGGCTGGATGATAAGGCAAATGGTTAACTTACCTCTTAAGAGCAGTATTTCTTTTCTTCATTTTATCTCACTAATGCCTTTAAAAACTGCCCGAAAGTATTTTATAGTAATTGCTGGAGGAGCTGGAGTTTTTACCAGCCTTATAATAGGTGCTGAACATCTCTGATTTTAGTGGCTTTATTTCAAAGTGTGGGGAAAACACCATGCAGTGGGTGAGGATCTGGGCCATGCCTATGATTCCTATTTATAATTCAAATTTCTTGTAAGTGTGGCACCGTTATTGCAGCATCCTGCAGTCCTGGGCCGGGTGTTCTGCCATCCAGCTTAGCAGGACTTTGCTTCAGCACCTTGCTGAACTCCAGCTGATCACCTGGCACCATTTTCCAACACTTCATGGAGAGAAATTCTTGTACATTTTACCTAAGACACTTGCCAGAATAAAGGGAGCAAAGCCCTGCTTGGCAAGAGTGAAAAGCAAGGGAGAGAGAGCGAGCTTTGTCCACGAGCCATTTGCAAGCCAAGGCAGCCCCTCTGGGTCACATTCCTGTTCTCTCAGCCTTGGCATGGATCACCTCTTTTTAACAGAGTCCAGTGCTCCCAGTGTTTCCAAACTTGTTTTAGTGTTTGCAGCAAGCTGGGACGGTCTGAGAAACAGTTTGTCTGGATCTGATCGAGAGGGAGGGAACGTCGCTGTGCTGGAAGCAGAGTGCTCTGAGTGCCAGGGGATGGACATGGCTCCCACTTGGAATGCTGAGGGCTCCGAGGGTCCATGCCAGTGTCACAGGGTGGATCAGGCACCTGCTCCCCAGGTGTTTCCCTGTTGTCCCCCCACACCATGCTGGGTCTGCACTATGGAGCCATCCCAGTGCCCGGAGTGCTCCCGGCAGGAACCAAACCCCCTGATGTGCTCCAGGAACAGCCACCCCCCTCCCCGGGGTGCAGACAGGGCAGCACCAAGTCCTGTGTTTACAATGTGCTCCTTGGTCGCTGCTGATGTGGTCACAGCCCAAACACAGCGTTGTTGGGGTAACAGAGCAGAGGAGGAAAGTCCTCCCATCCCCAGGGAGCGGCTCCACTGGATCCAGCAACTGGACAGTGTTAAACAGATGTGGGTCAGGACTGGTCCAGACCCCTTCCTTTACTGGCACACAGCCATTTTGCTTGTTCAGTATTCCAAAAGCAGAGTTAATAACTATTTTGGTCTCTATTCTCATTTCTCACGTACATATAAAGGCTCTGTTGATGTTTAGCTTGACAAGCCAGGCTGCAGTTTGGATGCCAAAAAACTCAAAACTGTCATGGAGTGAGACAAGGATAAAGGAAAAAAACAACTTAGATAAAAGGGCTGTGGACTCAGAAATGCTGCATGTGGCACACTTCCCAATCCTCACAGAGACTTATTAATTCACATCGTGGAAGTGTTTATGGTGCACAACTCAAGTGGCTTCCTGGCTCCACTTGGGATCTCACTGGATTTATGAAGAAGCTGCTTTCACACTTCTATAGGCAAAGGAATTAAAAAGTATTTTTGTTTCTTAAAGTGCAGAAGGTAATAAAGTGTATAAGGGATGGAATAAGGGAAGCCACATGTCAAAGGTAGGCCAGGACTTTATTCAGGTATTGCACATCAACCTAATGCAGGAGTTTTTAATTGCTTTCTCCCAAAAAACAGTGTTCAGATTTAGATTTAACATTCAGTCCTTTGTTGCATCCTTGCAGCTTCCTGACCTTTCTTCCAACACTAACCTCTTTATAAAAAAACAAAACTGAACAAAGAAAAATCCTTAAGTGAAAAACCTAAATTATTGTCCCATCATTTGTAGCATGAGACGTTGTGGGCACTTCAGAGAGAAGGCACTTGGCAGCTTTTCCCAAATTCTCTATATTTTGTGTGGCAGCATCTGAATTCAGCAGGAGCTGTAGGTTGGAGGGCACAGAGCATTTAACCCGTCCTTCATCCCAGGGAAGATCCTTGTGTCATCCCTGCTTTACCCTGCATGAGCCAGCCCCTCATCTCTTGTGCTTTTCTCAAGTGTCCAAAGAAGTGAAGAGATCATGGAACATTCTCCTCTCTTGGCAATGGCACCAGTTTCTCAGAAGTCAGTGTTGTTGGCCCAGCCCAGCCCTGGACTGTGGCCCTCGTGCCCTGACCCTGAGATAGGAGTGGAGGTTACAGAGTCCCAGAGTCCCAGAACGTGCTCGGTTACTCCCCACCAGCCAGGGCCCCTTCCCGTAATTCCTGGTGACAGGCTGGTGATTTCCTCCTGGAAAGGCAGCCGTGCCACAGGCACAGCCTGCAGTGAGTCACTGCACGTGATGGCTCCAGCCACACCAGTCCCCAGCGGGGCAGTGTGTGTGTGTCTGGGATTTGGGAGCTGGCAGTGGAGTCGGGGAGGTCAAACACTGCAGGCAGAGAGAGGTACTGGGATCTGGAGATGGAGCTCTTCACCCCACAGTGTGAAACCAGTATGGACTGGGATGGCCAGCTGCTGCTTCTGAGGAGCAGTGCAGAAGTGGCACTGGATGGGATGTCCCTAGGCCATTCCCTCCTTGGAACCTCGAGCAGCCTCTGCCTGGGGTACAGCGTGGGTACCCCATGGGGTACAACCCCATGTACCCCTGGGCAGTGCCCTGGGGTGGCTTCTGGGTGGGGAAAGGGCACAGCTCTTGCTGTAAAGAGCTCCCCTTTCACCTGAATTATTTTGGGATCACTGGTGGTTGGCTGTGCCTGTGTGTCCCCTGGATGGATCCTGCTCTGCTCCCGCCCTGTAACAGGGACAGCAGGACATGGCTGGGGGTCAGTCCTGTCCTGGAGAGAACAGTACAACCCAGGGCCACACAGCACCTACTTTTTAAATGTCTCCATTTGTTTTATGAGTCATTTTAGGCTTTATGCTGCTCGTGCAGGACAGTGACATCAGAGGCTTGGGATTCCCGTTTGTGGTGGTGAGGGAAATGCAGCTGGGACTGACTGGGCCAGGCTGGACTTTGCTTTGCTGTGTTCAGAGCACTGTTGCTCATTTGGAAACTAACCTGGTGCTTTCAGTTTTGGTCCAGTGAAATGGTATATAAAGGCTCTCTCCTGGAGGCTGGCAGGGAGAGGAGGCACAGCCAGCTGGACCATGCACTGGGGCAAGGTGAGTTATGCTCAGCCCTCCCTCTGGGCTGGGAGGTGCCCAGGCTCTGCCCCCTTGCTGCCCACCCAGGCCACCACCCTCTGTTCTCCTCTCTGGCTGCCTTGCTCTGGTGCTGGCCATGGCATCTGGCAATTACAGCAGGCTCCAGTACCACTGGGAGCTTCCTGCCTCCCTGCCCTTCCCCTCCCTGGGGATGCTGCCCACCTTCGTCTTGGACAGCATGAGTAGCTTGTTTTTTCTTCTAAGCCCTCTCTGTGTGTCCCCATCTGCTTGAGTCTGGGGCAGGAAAAGAGGTGTAGGGACCAAGGAGAGGGGCGTGAAGGGCTGGGAACAGTAGAGTGAGGGTGGTGGATGTTGGGAAGTGATTTGCAGACCTGGATCCCAGGGTTCAGCCTCCTGCTTTTGGGGCCATTCTGGCTTAACTCTGCCCTCGTTCAGTCCTTAGCTGCCAGCTCTGGAGCAGTTTTCTGGGATCAGGTGCATGCCCTGTCTGATGGTGGTGCCTGGACAGTGCCAGGTATGGGGAGCTGTGGGCACCAGTGCCAGGTTTGGGGAGCTGTGGGCACCACTGCCAGGTCTGGGGAGCTGTGGGCACCAGTGCCAGGTCTGGGGAGCTGTGGGCACCAGTGCCAGGTATGGGGAGCTGTGGGCACCACTGCCAGGTATGGGGAGCTGTGGGCACCAGTGCCAGGTCTGGGGAGCTGTGGGTACCACTGCCAGGTTTGGGGAGCTGTGCCACTCACATTCCAGATGATGCTGCCATGGGCAGCTCAGTGCCCCGGGCCAGCACAGCCCTGCCCAGTGAAGGAGTCAAATCTTTGTAGAAACTTAAACCTCCCAGTCTGTCAGCTGCCTCCCCAAATGGAGCAGGTTCTGATTTATGGATTTACAGCTTGTGTGACCAGAGTCAATCTAACAGCTGATGGGAGTCTGTCACAGCCCTGAGCTGATTCAACTTCCCCATAGTGACAGCAGTGTCACCAGGCTGGGTGGGGACTCGAGGGCCCATCACACTCTGCCCCTTCTCTCCCCCCCATCTGATTCCTGATCAGAGCAGGCCCAGCCCCTGTGCCCACGTGTGCCCACGTGTGCCCACGTGTGCCCACGGCCACACAACTCCAGCACAGAGCCCAGTTTAGCTGTGAGGGTGTAAATCCAGGGCAGCCTCATCAGCTCAGGAGCAGATTGCAATTTTGTTTATGAGAACATACGCTGGCCCTGTGTGTTCCCAGGGATTTGACCTAAGCTTAGCATCTGTCAGGATAAGAAAAAGTGGTTTAGTGCACTGGCACAGCAGCAGTTCAGTGCATGGGCAGCAGGGCAGAGGGGGTTGTCAGCTCTTCCCACTTGGATGATGGGTTTATATTCCATCAGAGGAGGAAAAAAATATCGGTGGAAATTGGTGTTTTAAGAAATTAAATACAAGAACAAAATCTAAACCCTACCTTTTCAGATCCAAACTTTCTGCGTTTTTTCAGAAGAAAGTAAAACAAAACTTTGTGGGTTCTGCTTTGCAGATTTAACCCTGCAGAGCTGGGAACTACACAGCAAAGCCAGTGGCTTTATGGAAAAGGCAGGGCCAGGACTGTAAGGAGTGAACCCAGGCTGGATCTGCAGAAAAAGAGGGGTCTGTGCAACTGTGTTTATTTTAACTCAATCTATTTACATCAACTCAGGCTCTTAGTGTGTCTAAGTAGTTTTAACTCTTCCTGTGATCAGTACAGGCTAATGGCCTAAAATGTAGGTTTAGACATTAAGAACAGAGTAAAATTGCAGGTGAGACAGGCTCAGGTCTAACTCGGGGAGTTATCTGAGGCCAGGCTGGGTTGTGGGGATCTCTCTGGTGACCCTGAACACACACCACAAAGGAATATCCTCCCAGGATCTGTCTCTACAAAAATTCCGCACAACTAAGTGTAAAATACAGTCATTTTTGCAATGATGATGAGCTGGGGTTTAATTTGGTTAATAACTGAGGCAAGTTAATCCTGTTCAGGCAAGGATGAAACCAGTTTCAGTGCATCTGTGTCAGTGCTTTGCATCTGTCTGACTAGATTGATTTAAAATAGCTTGGTTACAAAAGGAAGATGCTTCTGCTGCACAGCTACTGAGCTGGGGCTCAGACCTGCCCTGCTCCTGCCTCCATTCCCTCCTCAGTGAGAAGCTTTAGGTCAAACTCCCTTCTGGCTGCCTTGTGGAGAAGATGAGGGTGGAGATACCCGTGTGGAGAGCTCGTTCAGGAACCTCCATGTCCCATCCAGCAGATGGTAACAAGTGGTTCTGGTCAGAATGATCTCCTGGGTCTGGACTGTCCTGCATTTACAGGAGTGGCTCTGCAGCCCCTTCCCATGATCCATGCAGAGCTGTGGGCTGGATGCAGGAGCAACAGGATCCCTGGAAGCTCAGCAGCCCCACGGACACGGCTCAGGTGGAGCAAAGGGGGGTTGCAGGTCTGCAGCTCCCTGGGTGAATTCTCAGCAGCAGAACTGACACACTGCTCATTGTCTTCATTTAATTATTATGTTGTTGAGCCAGGCTGAGAGACTTTGTTCTTCTGAGGCCTGATTTAGATCTGCAAAGCTTGTTGCCACCACGGCTGGCTTTGTCCTGCAGGTACCAGAAGGCACAGTGTGCTCAGACATTGGCATTCAGAAACACATTCCAAGTCCAACACACTCCCCATGGCTGTGATAAGAGCCTGTCCCTCCCTTCCCTGGAGAGAGCCATCCTGGCTGCATCTTGAAATCCAAACCATGACTCTCATTTCAAGTAAAATAGCTGGTGTTTTCGTGCTGGGGAAGCCACATCCACCCTGTGTAACCCTGACTGGCTCTTAACAGACCCCAGCAGCTTTCATGGACTCACTGATGGACCAGCCTGTGTCTGCAGTGGGGAAACTGAGGCACACAAAGGCAAAGTGACCACACCAACCCTGTGGGAAAAAAAGACAAAACCTGGGTTTTTTTCAGTCTATACCTATTCCAGGTGTCACTGTGATACTCCATCAGCTCCTGCTATACAGAGATTTATACGAAATCGTTTCTATTCCATTGAAGCAATTTTCAGAGATTAATTTTTGAGGGTATTAGCATTGATTCCTGAGCACATGTGCCTCCTCCTCCTCCTGCCAGCAGTCCATATCCAGGGAAAGCTGCATTGTCAGAGCTGGAGGAAAGCTCACTTGCCCTAATTTATTGAAAAAATTAATTTGAGGTTTAAAATGGGGTTTTCATTTATAAACCCCGTTCAATGTGGTCCTCACTCCTGAGCCTTCACTGTGACCTTTCCCTTATCTGCAATCCTCTGGGCTGTACACTGTGTTCATTAGTGAAACTTGCAGGAGGGAGCAGCAGGTGTGGGCTGTGGATAAGGACTGGCTCTGTGCTTATCCAGGTACCCCTGGCAGCTCACAGCTGCAATTTAATTTAGGGCAGTGCCAGGATTTGGACTTTTTTTTAAGAGTTTTTCACAGTTTGTAAGTTTTAATAACAATTTTTACATCAGCTCTGGAAGTAGCTGCCCTTGGCATTGCTTGAAGTGTTCAGTAATGATACTTGCACTTAAAAAAATGAGCTGGAGGAGTGATGCAGTGCACCCCAGTACTGCCAAGTTTAATCTCTGGTCATGGAATGGTAAGAGCCAGGATGGTCCAGGGGGTCACTTGGGTTTGGTGCAGAGCTGTACCTCACACTGCTCCAGGAAAAACAAATGGGTCTTCTTGGAAAAGGGTTATTAGTGTGACTGTTTCCTTTTCCTGCCTGTATTTTGGGAGGTAAATGGGGACTGCAGTCAGGATTTCCAACCTTTCCAGTGCTGATGGCTTTTCCTGAGGTCCTGTTCTGCCAGGCATCAATTCTGCAGAGACCTGTCTTACTGCTTGGGGCTTTGGGGATGTTTTAGTGTGGATGCAGCTGTTTGTGGAGATGCTGCTGTTCCTGTGTCAGTATTCCTGATTTCTGTTGGTAGCTGGATATGGAGGGCACCCCAGGAGGGAAAGCCCCAGGCTGGCAGGAGAAGGGAGCTTCCTTCAGCATCTGTGCCTGTGAGACAAGCCCAGGGAAAGAGGGAATGGGCTGGGAATGGGCATCTGCTCCAGGTCTGCCTTCAGCATTCCTTGATGCTTTTGGATTTCCATTTGCCCTGTGCTGTGTACAAGAGTGCAGAAATATTCTGTGTCTTCCCAAGGGCTCCTGTCTCCTACCAGGAGCAGGGGGTGTGGGGCCAGTGAATGGATTGACTACAGTTACAGCTCTGAGAGCCACAGAAAAATCACCAGTTTCATCAGTGTGAGCCTCTCATTGCATCTGAAAAGAAGGTTCCCATGAGAAGGATGTACTTTAAATCCCTAAAAGACACTAAAACCTATCTGTCTGGGAGGCATAGCAATTGGAAGAAATTAGCTTTATATCCTGGTGCCAGATATGGATAAAAAACACAGTCAAAACAAACTTTAAAATGCTTGGAGCTTTTCTTCTTTTTTTCTTTAAGGGAAAGTTCAGCAGCAGCAAAATAACAGTTCCCCATCCTTATGCTGATTATAAACTTCTCATTCTTTGGAGGCTGCTTTTTAAGAACATCATTTTGTTGAAGAACATCATTCAGCCTTCAAAGTCAGCTGTTCCCTATTAAACTGAAGCCATTATACAGGCCAGCTTTGTTAGACAGAAGGACAAATCACAGGAAAATGTAGTTTAGACGCTAAAACATCTATTTGTGTTTGTCAGGCTCAAAGTCATTCACCACTGGTACCTCTCTGTAGTCTAGATTTGAAATTCAAAACTTGACTCCTGCAAATGTCTTGGCTCAAATTGTGGTTGAATGTTAAGTGGTGTCTCTGAAGCGAGACTAATCACACGGAATGATATTGGATGTTTGCAGGAATGGGACCTCACAAAAAGGTTTAGAGAAATCTGCTGCTAATGACAATGTTCTGTTTTAAATAAAACCTCCAGAAAAGATGAGTGGCATCTCAGTAAAGACAGGTTTCCTGGTGATTGGGATTACATTCCTAGAGGAAAGTCTAACGCGTGTTCAGGAGAGCAGAAAAGTGAAGCTAATTATAAGCAGGAAGAGGAATTGGCCAGTCAGATGCACTGTCTGGCCTCTCTGAAACACAGTGGAAAAGGTGGCTGCAGTCAGAGGGAAATATTCCTTCAGTGTAAGCACTGTCAGTGCCTGAGTTTTCAGGGGTGCCCCATGGCTGCAGCACCATTTCATAAAGCAGGTGAAGAAATCTCACAGTCTCTTAGTTTAATCTGGCTGCTGTTCCTGCAGTTGCAAGGCCTGGGGGATTTCTGTGCCCTTCACCCTCCGCTTGCCTTTTTGCTGAAACTGAACCAAAGCACAAAATAATCAACCACAGGGAAGGTGACATGGTGGGGCTGTATGGCAGTGACAGTGGGAATATGCAGTTTGATGGAGGAACTTTGGGAGCCCTGACAGTCAATTTAGTG
The DNA here is from genome assembly GCA_013390005.1 of Calyptomena viridis. NCBI lineage: Eukaryota > Metazoa > Chordata > Aves > Passeriformes > Eurylaimidae > Calyptomena > Calyptomena viridis. Next base: position 83,612 of record WEIV01017115.1, read on the forward strand.
ATGCCTGCAGAGAAATCTGTACCTTGCTTGACAGTGCCATAGGTTGCAGTACATGCATTGAGGAGTTTTTCACATGGCTGTGCCCCATCCCAGTGCTTGAGCAGCAACCCAGGACAGCCAGCCAGCTGTGCAATTCCATGTTTTAATGTTAATTATGCTGGAATATGGGATTGTTCACACTTTATAAAATAAGTGCCCTTACGACATCAACAGTTATTGGATTTTAACTGTAAATTTGGAATAAATCTGGATAATCACAATCCCTTGCACTGCTAACTCTTCAAGGTTATTAGAAAATTGTTTGTTTCCCAGTGATAGACAGCATGGTCATAAAGCATAAAGCACTGGCTTCACAGTCAATAAAAAGTGAGAGATACCTGGGTTTAATAGCTCCAAAAGGTAAACACAGCAGGAGTGTGGAAAGGTTGCTGCCTGGAGGGCTGGAGGCAAAGCCATGACCATCCTCCTCTGCCCAGCCAAGGAAACACAGTCTGCCAGGCCTGGCTGGGACCAGAGGAGAAAACATAACCCAAGAAAAGGGGGCTACAAATAATACAAATAATATCTGGGAATGGAAAACGTCCTGTAATAACCCACGGAAGGAACTGTTTACCTGCCCTCTGACTGAGCACAGCAGCTTTCCTTTCCCAAATGCCATTTCTTGAGCAGTGAGCTGGGTGGGTGCTGGGATCCCGTGGGGAACAGGAGGTGCAAATATGGACAAGGGGTGGGGTGGAGGTCACGTCCAGTGCTGGGGCTGGTGCCAGCACTGCAGTGGCAGTCAGGGCTCTGGCTGTGCTGTTCACCTGCATATCACCTGCTGAGCACACAGAACAGGTGTTTCTGCAGGGAAACACCACCTTGTGCAGAGGAGAAATGAGGTACGAGCTTGCTGGAAGGAAGCTGGATAAACCCTGGCTTGGATAAAGTGAGCTGAGACTCTGACGTACAGGTTTCTTTTTGGTGGCAGAAATGCTCCCTGCAGCAGTATTTGAACACTGAGTCAGTGGAATGTGATTCCTTCACTGCCTGGCACTCCCTGGGGAAAGGGACAGAGCAATCCAAGTCCCTAATCTGCAGAGTTTTAGCTTTTTTCTGTACCTCCTGAGCTACACACGGGTGTTTAGAGTCCATGGAGAGGGAGAAGGCAAGGAATGGCCTGTGCATTCCAGAACTGTAGCCCCAGGAAGTTTGTGTGTGATAGACACGAGCCCAAGCCCAGCATGATCAGTGGGGCAGGGCCACAGTAACACTTCCCAACACTACTTTGGGAAGACAGTTGCCACTCACCGAGGTGAGGGTGGAGAATCAATGTGCAGCACGACAGAGCACAGAGCACTGGGGCTCCAAGGTCAAACCTTACTTCATCCCCTGATGCCTGGCTCGTGTCCCAGTGCTGCACAGATCAGCCATCTGGAATTTCAGGCTGGGGACAGGGGGAATTTGGCTGGGCAGTTCCCAGCAGACAGAGCTCTTCTGCTGGGTCCTTCTGGTCTTTGCTGTGATGTGGAAGCTGCGCTGGGTCCTTACGTCAGCTGGAGCTGCCACAGTTCCCAGCTTCCTGCGGGAGCACAGGCCAAAGCACGTTTGTTGGGTTCACTATTTCCTTCCAGACTGTCCTAATAAAGTGTCTGAATGTGCAACAGGGACTGTTCCAGTGCTGGGCTGTAGAGAGAACCTGGATTCTCCCTTCTCCCGCTGCCTTGGGTCTGCCCCACACTCCACCCACTGCAGGTGCGAGGGCTCGTTCCAAAGGTCAGGTTCTGCATTTTCATGCCTTGCCAGAAAGATAAAAGGCTTGGTAAAACTGTAACTTGACCTTAGTGTTTCGCCTTAGCCGGGGAGATAAGGTGCTGAAGGAAACAGGGAGAGCAAAACACGGATGGCTGTGGGAGAGGGACCCCACAAGGCAAGAGCTCCGTGCTGAGGACCCATGTGTAGGACTCGGGAGCTCCGGGGAGCCCGGCTCGCAGCGGGAATGGCTGTGGGTTGCTGACCACGATTGCAGGCTGGTGTGCACCATATTTTTGCTCTGCCACACAAAGGACCCCTGTGCTGCTGCTGCTGCAGATTTGAGAAGGAAAAGATTGACTGAAGCTGCCTGTTATTATTTTTGGCTACTCCAGCAATGTATCAAAAACCTGACGTTGGGTTGATGCTGGTGCCCTACTTTATAGAAACCCTGAAAAGCAGATCAAGGACAGCGAGCTTTTCTCTCTGCGTGGCATCTGCCAGGAAAGGGTGAGAAAACTTCAAACCACTGGCGGGCGGAATGGGGGGAGGCAAAAATGAGGCAAAATGTGCTAAATCCAGAGCGCCGTTGGCAGACTGCAAGGGGAAGGGGTCTGGATGTTCTCCACTAAGGAGGCGAGGTGGGACGTGCAGTGACTGGGGTGTTCTGCTGCCAGCCTGGCTGGTGAGCTGGTGCCGCTGTCCCCGGGGCACGGTGGGGACTGGTCTGGAAGAAAGGACCTTACTGGCTTTAGGTGGCAGACTCCTTGTTAATCAAGCCCAGCAATAATCCTCCTTCACGTTTTCTGGATCCTTCGGAGGTGAGAGGGTTGTGGCCACCTCTCTCGCTGAGGAGGAGAGACACGTAGGTGAGGCTGTGCAGGGAGTTAGTGTTGAACTGGGCAGAGAACCTGCGGATTTTGCCTTGTTTGTCACGGTGGTGCTGCCTGGAGGGACGGTCCGTCTGGGAATCTGGCTTTCGAGTCCCTGGACAAGGCGAGACTTCCCTGCTGCTTCGGGCAGGACCTGCCCGTCTCCCGCTCTGAGACCTGCTTCCTTCTCCTGTGCTGTGGGAGAGCTGCGACTATTCCTGTCACCTGGGGATGTTTCCCTCTGCTCTCGTTTTCCCCTCCAATGCTGACCAGCGTTTGCAGCCCAGGTGTCAGCTTTCCCCGCTGATCCGGAGCCGCCTCACACGAGCTGGAGGATTTATGCTTTGCTGCAGACATGGACAGTAGCCTTTGAAAAGTGGAAGTGGAAGCAGCCATCAGTAACAGGCAGGGGACAGTGCCATGTGGTGGTTTTTCATTTACTAGATAGTCCTACTTTGTTCTTGATGAGTAATGGAGGTATTTGAATACGCCAGGATGACAGCAGCAGTCTGGCTCTGGGAACGTGTCGGCGTGGGCTGGGTGAGGATGGTGGCAGTCGGGACACTGGGACCATGTCGTGCATCCTTCCCCGCTCCTCTCCGCTGCCTCCCATCTCCTGTGCCGCTCACCTGCTGCCCCGGGCACCGCGTTCCGTGAGGCTGCCGGGCCCTGAGCCCCGCGGCCCCGGAGCCCGCCGGGGAGCCG
>WEIV01017115.1:87331-120908 GCA_013390005.1 Calyptomena viridis
AGGGACCGGCGCTGGCAGCCGCTGGCGCTCCCGCCCGGCCCGGGAATGTGCGGCCGCGCTCCGTCCCTCGTTCCGGGTGTTCGCGGTTTGTTTGCGGCGTTCGCGGCGTTTCATCACCCGTGGCCCGGCTCGGCAGCCGCGGTGTGGAGAGATGGGCCTTGCGGCTCCATTTCCGTGTGGTCGGTCCAGCAGGACAGATCCTGCCTCGCCTTTGCCGCCTGGTCCAGATTCCGCCTCCAGACTGACGTTATGCAAAATTTCAGTGATGAAAATCAAACCCTTCATCCCCACCCTCCTCCCACCATGGGAGTTGTGACTCCGGGGAGCAGCTGGGAGCACCCCGAGGGTGCTGGCAGGAGCGGGGGGCTCTGGGGCTCTGGCTCGGTGCCCACAGCAGCCCTGCTACATCCCGGGTTTGCTTCTGCTGCCACGGACGTGCCCCGGGTGTTTTTCGGGGCTCTACAGTCCCCGCTCGCTCCAGAGGCCGGTGCTGTGGGAACGACTCGTTCTCAGGGCTGTGCTGTGGCTCGGGCTCCAAATTAGAGTGGTGGATCTGTCACTGCTGTTTGCATCAGATGTCCCCAGATCTGGCAATATTTAGGCTGGTTTAGGCTGATGTGATAAGAAAAGGTTATTTTTTTTATGTAAGTGTTGACTTCTAAAAACAATGTATTGGTGCCATTCAGCTCTTGGGAAAGAAGGAGAAGGTACTTTCTTGGTTCCTTAAAAACATTTTTTATGATTGAAGCTCGGTAATATTTCTGATCACCTTTTGCACTCTGCTGCTGATGCCCTTTCCTTGCTTTTGCAGCCTCTCATCTTGCACGTCACAAATGCCATTGGTGCCCTTGCTGTTTGTTCTGTGCTGGTTGCCACTGACACACATCCCAGTGGCACGTTGTTAAACAAACAAATACCCACACTCAGGTGAATGTCATGGGTTAAAATCATCCTTCAGGTTTGCTCTGGCAAAAACAACGTTTGGTATCTGGTATGAGCTGACAGAGCCCTTTTGAATGTAATTAATCCTGCTGGCAGTTGAAACTGAGAACAGTCTAAAAACAAGGGCAGGCATTAATAAGTTTAATTACATGTCCTTTGTGTTGCTCAGGGAAGGTGTTGCATTAGTGAGGGTAACCTATAACACCAGGTTCCCATCGTGAGTGTGCTGAGCAGTGTTTCCCAGGCAGAGATCAGCAGCTGGACTTCAGGAAACAGCAGGAGAAACTTCAGGGTGGTGAAACATGGAGAAGGATGCAGGCTGAGACTTCATCCCCACGTCCTCTCCTACAGGAAAAAAAAACCACTCTTCATCTTCTGGGAGCATGCAAGTTCTCTGGTGCTGTTGTTAGTGGTTATTCCCATAACATCACTTTGCTATTTATTTGTTATGTTGAAGCAGGATGAGGCACAGGGGAGGAAGGGATGAGAACTCCCAGCAGTGGTCGAGAGGTCAGTGGGAAGTGATCAGTGGTGCTGCTGTGGAGCCCTGGGGGAGAGTGGGGAGCAAGGCAGCCATGGGAGCAGTTCGGGCTCTGCAGGGCGTGTTCCCAGTGTGAACCAGCAGCAGGAGGCTCAGGTGGGACAGCAGGCACAGGGCAGAGCTCCCTGGCTGCCGGGTGGAGCTGGCAGAGGAAACCCGGTGATTTACTCCCATCCACGGCCGCTAAAATCCTTCCCCCATCTGATGCTGCAAATCAATTTACTGGAGTTGTCCACTTTGTTCTCAGTCATAACAAGCCCCTAATCCCCGGGCTGGAGACAGATTTAAATTGTGTCTATGCTGCATGTGGATCTGACAGCCTGTCCTGCTGTGTGTGGGCATTGCAGGACCCCCTGCAGTGGGTGTGTGCTGGGGAGAGGGGCAGGGCTGCCCTAAGGAACCTGTTCCCACATGGCCACAGAACACAACTGTCAGCCTCAAAAAGCTGCACACAGGGAATCTTTCCTGACCAGGAGACGTGTCACAGAGTCAAACCTATAATTTAGGAGATCAGATCCCCCTGACACGGGGGAGGCATTCACACTGCTGGCTCTGCAGCAGGTATTAATGGGACATCTTCAGCTTAGTGCCTGGACTTCCTTCAGAATTCCCCTGTCTGCCTGTGCTCTCAGAGCAGAACAGTAGGAGATTTAGGCAAAGCTCTTTATTTCTTCCCCCCATGTCTGTGTTACATTTTGTGTCTGTTCCATCCCTCAGCAGCTACCCAGCCAGCTTCCCTCTTGTTTCTGCCTCTCGAAAATAATCAGGAGCATTTTCATCATAAAACCACAGGAGCAGCAGCTGGGTGGTTGCAGGCAGGTGAGGCTCTCAAATGAGAACCAGTAGGGTTGTCTCTTTAAGGCCCTGTTTGCTGCCTCCATTGCTCAAAACCCAGTGCTGGAGTTGCATGAGGAGGTGATGGATTGTCCCTCTGTGGTTGTTTCTCCACGTCTTCCGTGTGGTCCTGGTTGGGTTGGATGTGCTGTTGCATCCTGGTGATAGCTGGCTGTGGAGGGGATACATCCCTTCACATGGTAATGTTTTATGACTTTATTATTTAGCACAACAATCCTCTGTCATTGCTCTCGGGCAGCAGAGCTCTTTCTTTAATAACCAGAGACTGGTTGATGCTCTGTAGGACTCGCCAGGTCAGTGCCAGTAGCAGTAATGTTATTTCTCTTTAGAACTAATGTGGTCTTTTATGAGATTTTTTTCCTCCCTCCTTCATTTCAACTGAACTTTAGGCAAGTAGAAAGGAATTAAAAAAAGGCCCTTGGCAAAAAGAACAGAATGTGCTGTTTGGAAAGAGGGTTTCCTGCTGTGAGATGGCTGTGGGCAGCTGGCCATTCCCACCATATTAAAACAAAGGTGTGGGACTGGAATTAGATCAGCTGATGTAAACCAGGACAGGACCTGGAATACACAGGGAGTTATTGGAGCAGGAGATTGAATGGCCCCACAGGCAATTGTCTTGAACAGAGGTGGCAGGGAGATGAATTTGAACCAAGCAGCTCTGTCATCATGGAAGTGTGTGTGTGCACAGTGAGCAAATGGTGTTCCAGGTGCCTTTGGCTGCTCAGGTGTGGGATGGCTCACATGGAGAGCACAGCTTTGAAGGGACTCCAGTGTCTCTGTCACCATGGATGCTGCTCTCAGAGTCAGGAAAGCAGCTTATGGCCTTTCTCTGTACAAAGGGAGCAGCAACAGGGACTGGCAAACATCTTCCAGTAAATGGGCTCCTGCTGCAAGTGCCATGTCCCTGAGGGACAGGAGTGCTCTGTGCTCTGGAGCAGGTATGGAAGTGAAAGGACTGAGTGCCCTTTGAAGGCAGGTGCTGGGTAACCCCGCTGCCCCTCGGGGGTGTTTGCAGCCCCCCCAGGCTGTGCTGGGTCGCTGTGGGTTAAGGCAGTTGTGTGGAGGCAGCTCTGGATGTGGAGGGGGCTCTGCTCTTCCTGCCCTGCCAGGGCTGTGCTGGCAGGGAGATCCCTCATCCCTGCCACCGACATCTCCTAGGAGAGCCTCTAATTAATGACATCTCCCCACTTAGCTCTTGATACACAGACAGATGCTGGGTTTTTAGGGCTGGTTTGAGACCTGCAGCTCTCCCTCTGCACGGAGCAGCATCTGGTGAGAAATGTGTCTGCTGCTGACCTGGGTCGGATCCGATCGGCCGCTCAGGAGTGAGACACGTGGTGGGAGCAGGTCCTGCAGAGGCAAGAACCTGACAAATAACCTCCCTAAAAAAGTCCCATTAATTTCAGGACTCCCAGAGGCATTCAGCAGAGTGTGGAGAGATATAAATACACATTTGCTGAATCTGGTAAGAGCATAATATGTCCTGAGAAACTCCCCCCTGGTAATCCTTTGCGTTGCACATCTGCATTCCCACCCGTGGCCTTGCAGCTGCAGTAGTTTTAAATGAAAAATAGACTTGATTTGTTTTAATTTTAACAAAAATTCTTAGGCCAGCATGAAGCAGTGCAGGTCGGTGATGTAGCTGTGTGTGTTAGAGTATGGAGTTCTGAGGTGTGGGTTTAGATTATCAGTATTTATATTAGTCTGCACAAGAATGCAAGTAAATAACCAACCGCAGCTTGGTTATCTCCCTTTTCTAATTTCATCCAAAAAAATACGGAAATAAAGTTTGCCTTAAATGCCTCGATTCTGGGCTTATCTGGACTGGGTAAGCAGTCTGTGTTGTCAGTTCTTGAGCTGCTGGATATTAGTTCTGTACTCAGCATCCAGAGGTAACTTGATCTGTCTGCCTGTATTAGAGTTAATTTACAGTACCATTCAAAGGAAAAGGAGAGGGCCCCTTTTCTGTGAAATAGTGTAAAATTGCCACAAAGTACTGGGAAATGACTGTGCTGGGTTCCTAAAGATCAATTTATTCACCATAGAGATGCAGGGTGAGTGGGCAGTTGAGGGAATCGCTAATGGCCTAGAGAGCCTTTGCTGGGAAGCTGCAGCTTCTGATCCAGCACAGGGCTGTGCCAACCCCAGGCTTTTAACACCTGAGGGCTGGGGGTTGTCCCCTCAGGAGGACCGTGGTGTTGGTGGTTCTGCAGATGTTTTACAGGTACCACCACAGCTGGTCCTGGTGCAGGGAAGTGTGTGGGGACACTGCTGTCCCAGAGCCCTCGGGCAGTGTGTCCCCAGGGTGGGTGTCCCGCAGTGCTGCTGCCCAGGAGAGTGGCCCGTGGCACTCAGAGCTGTCCATTTAACGTGCTCAGCCAGAGAACCAGCTGCAGGCAGTTCTGTTGTCTCCTGGGGCTTCATCCATGGCCTGAATCTTAATGGCACATCTAGAGAAGCACCTGTTCATCTTCGGCTGCCCTTTATCTTAGAATCTCCTTGGGCTGTTTTCTAGATTCAGCCTGGCGTGTGATTCACTGGGAGCCATGAATTTTGCACGCACTGTTGACATTTCCCTCTGTTTTGGTCAGCTTTATTCTGGAGAACAACAAAACTCAAGAGCAGAGCAATCTGGGAATATACTGGGAGCATTGTTGTTACACTCATGAAAGACCGTGCTGGGAATATCACAGACTCCCCTTATTGCTGTCCTTCTGTGCCTTTGGAGAAGGCATCATGCACTCTTTGTAGACAGGGACACTTGGTCTCCTTGGAAGCCCCTAAAGTGCTTGCCAGAGGTTTTAAAGGTCAGAGTTACTGGGATCAGAGCTTTGGCATAGGAACGTTTGACATGGTGCAGGGTGTAGAGAAAGCAGCTGCTCCCTTTGCTCTCCCTTGCCACTTTGTGGTTTTGCTGTGTTTTCCCTGGGACTACTTAACTATTTTTCTTTTTTTTTTTTCCCCTTGAGTTCTCTGGTTTTGCTTTAAGAGTTACAGCACCATCGATTGTATTGGCTGTCTCAAAAATGGTGCACTGCTCGCTGTCTGTGGGCTCCCTGCTGCTAAATGCTGCCAGTGGGACTCCAGAGCATTTAGATCAGTCGATAGGGCTATCACAGCCTTATTTTCCACACTGTCCCCATCCCAGGGATGTGTGTAACAATCAGAGAGAGCACACGAGCCCTCGGGTTATTGGTTACAGTGTGGGTCCCAATACTGGCTGCATCCGTGGTGGAGATGTGGGTGTTCTGGGGAGGCTCTGGGACCATGGGAGCTCACCTGCAGACCCCAGGGTGCTGAGGAGCACAGCAGTGGGTGCTGAGGAGCACAGCAGTGGGTGCTGAGGAGCACAGCAGTGGGTGCTGAGGCCAGCTGGCTTCCCTGGGGCACCTACCTGGGAAATCACACTCAGGAACACTGTGCACCTGGGAAGTCTCACTCACCAGGTGTGGTGGCCATTTAGAGACTTACTCAGCTGTGCACAGACCCACAGTCTACAAACCTCTAATAATTGACTCCTGGCTGCATCAGAGTTGGGAAAAAATGTTACGTTGTTCGCACAGCCTGTAATAGAAGCTTTACAAGAGAAGTTACAAATGGGGCAGTGTAGCAGGCCCTGTTCTTCAGGGCCCTCAGTTAAATTCCCGGGAATATTCTGCAGTTGTTGCTAGCAGGTGGACTGAACAATTTCTGTGGGAAGGAGAGCATCCACTGACATTGTGCTTTTCCTCCAGATCCCATCTAATGCCGAGGCTGAAGGAATCGCGCTCCCACGAGTCTTTGCTCAGTCCCAGCAGTGCTGTTGAGGCTCTGGATCTCAGCATGGAGGAGGAGGTGGTCATCAAACCAGTCCACAGTAGCATCCTGGGACAAGACTACTGCTTCGAGGTAAGGAGCCATCCCTGTGTGGGGCTGTGTGCTGCCATCTGGGGCTCTCACTGTTCCACAACGTTCCTGCTGTCGATTGCCACACAGAGACCATTCCGTAGGCAGAAAATTACTGCCTCTTTCCAGGGAGGATCATAGCCACACAATCAGAGCAAAGAGCTCCTTGTAAGCCCTGTCACAGCAGAGCTTCCTGCTGGCACAGGTGCTGCCCTGCTTAGGGCTGTGTATCAGCACAGCATCAATTTGTAGTTTTATGTTCATACAGATTTTGGGAAGTGCTAATCCCTGCTCATTGTTCCCAGAGACATTATATGTGGTCACAGAGCCAACCCACTGCTGTCAGTGGGAGTGTTGAGGACTCTGTCTAGAAAACTGAGGCTTCACTTGTTTGGGTAAATAGAAAAATCTGTGAGTATTTCAGATTATTTTGACATCTGTTATGGCATGTGGTTAGGTCTGTGCTAGCAGGAGGGAGTAGGACACGTACAAACCAGGCTGTAGTTGGATAATTCAATGTAGCATGTCTTGGGAATCATTTGTCCTGAATTGTGGATGGCAAAGTATTATTGCTTATGGCAGTGGCTGGATACAGAACAGGGAAATGGGTTTCTTACAGTAATAAGGTGGTTGATAGTTGTGTTTCTGTATGTGCTCAGGCACAGAAAAGCAGATAAATGATGTATCCATACTTGGATTGTGCTGTAGGGGGGATGGCACTGCAGGCTGTCCTTGGGTGGGCAGTGCTGGGTGAAAACACCTTATCCATGTCCAAGAGGAGTCAGACTGGGGAGATAAAGACTTTTTCTTTACTGAAATTAGCACACTTTGGAAGAAATGAGTTAGAAGATCCATTTCTTAAAATGAAAACAGGTAACACAAAAACAGTCTTACAAAAAATAGCCCCAAACACAAACTCTGGAGTGGGCTGAGGTATAAATTTTCCAGTGCTGTTCATTCTCTGTGGAATTGAGCAAGTGTGGTGGGTCAGGAGGAGAACAGTTTTGTAAATTATATGGCCTCTATTACATTCCACTCAAGGAAGATAAAATGAAGCTAGATGGAAAATAGATGTGACATCCATAACATAAGAGTTGTTTACCAATTCTGTTCAGCACACAAGAGCAGAGGAAGGGATATGAACAGTACTTGTAGAAAGTTGACTGAGAGGGAAATTGCACAAGTCATGCACTTGTAAGGAGGAAGAAAATTTTGATTTTAAGTGAGTTGGATAAAGAGGAGTCACACAGAAAAAAAGAACGTGTTAATTGCTGTTCTGCAAACCCTGCAGAGGGGAGAGAGAATGGCAGGAAACACGAGGGACACTGATTTGGGACTGGTGGCCACTCAGCAACCTGCTCCAGTGGGAGGGACCGAGGTGAGGTGAGAACTAAATGGCACATGGGGGCAATGCCTTGGCCTCGTGTCCCCAGAGAGCCTCTTCCAAACTGGGAGTGAGGTCAGCACTGGGATGAGATCTCCTGGGATCTCTGGTGGATACCAGGCAGTGCCCACAGTCTGCCAACACTTGGGTACCACTGGTGGACACAGTGCAGGGCATTGCCTTTGGGCACTGCAGGGCCAGAGGAACATGTCCAGGGGATGGGATGGGGTGGGATGGGATGGGATGGGATGGGATGGGATGGGATGGGATGGGATGGGATGGGATGGGATGGGATAGGTGGGTGCTGCTGGCCCCTCCAGAGCCCCACCTATGCTGGCACAAGCAACTTCATCCCATGGTTCTCCATGTCAGGCAGTAGTGAAAACGGGGCCACAAGTCTGCACAAGCATCTTCTGCTCCTCAGGCTGTGGATGTTGCCTTGTTATTGTTGTGTCCTGAGGGTCCTGTCCGTGGCCTGTGATCCCGAGTCCCTTGGCATTCCTTTATCTGAGAGCACAGGCAAAGTTTGGCAAAGGCTGCTGCCCTTTCCTGGGAGTTCAGCACAGAGCAGTGGTTCCTGTGAAGGTTCTGCTGGAAGTCTGCACGAGGCTGAAAGGCAAATGGGAGCTGTGTGTGGGAATGCTGAAGGATGAGCTCAGTGGGTGAGCAAGAAATGTCAAGTGAGAAGTCCCTGCCAGGGTCATGGGGATGAAGGGAACTCAGGTATTTTCTGTGCAGTGGATTAGAAAAGTGCTGTGGTTGGGAGTGGGGCCTCATCCCTGCTGGTGAGGCTGCTGTGGATCTGCTCTCCAGGGAGATCTGTTGGGAACAGGCAGGTTTGTGTCGCTGTGGTTGGGCAGTGCCAGCCTGGCACAGCCCTTACCCACCTTCCCCTGGGCAGGGACAGTGCCTGTCCCCAGGATGGTGCCTGTTGGTTGTCACCTGGGTGTGACACAGCTCTTCCTCCACTGCCACCGCAGTGGCCTCACGGCCTGGGAAACAGGACAGCAAGATGTGACATGGCTGCAGATGGAGGAGAGTGGGCTTGGAGAGGGAACTGGCAGCACACCCAGATGGAGACAAAAGCAAGAGGTGCCAAAGCCATCTGCAATGGAAAACAACCAAGTGGCTCGTTGGGAGACAGCTGGTGGGTGAAGGTGCAGGGAATTGTTCCTCTCCTTTAGCTCCATGACCTGCATTAAGACGTGCTCAGCTCTGCTCCCCTGGGCTGGGCTCTGCTGGGCTGGACACTCAGCAGCAGTGCAGGGCTTTTCCATGGCTGCATTAGGCTTTTTCTGCTTAGTTGTGTGAAACTTGCTTTTTCCTGACTTGCTGAGTACTTGGCAGTCAGTATTTACTTGTTTTCTTCATTGATTTTTTTTTTTTTAATAAAAAATTACTCAGCATCATCTTCTTTCTCCTTACAAGACTCCTCAGTCAGCACATCATCCCATGCCACTGCACATGCTGCGTGTGCTAAATACACAGTGGGCATCTTACCCAGAATGGAGACTCAGTCCAGGCTCCCAGAGCCAATTCCTGGCCCTGTTTTTTGGGGGTCCTGGCCCAGGGAGGGCACTCAGGACCCAGGGGCTCTCTCAGAGCTGCACAGCTGCTGAGCTGTGCCAGGACACAGCTGGAGAAACACAAACCGGAGTTGCTCCCGTACAGCCGGTTCTGTGTTGCCTCAGCCAGGGAGAATGTGGTGCAGCTAAATTTAGCTCCACTAATTGGCTCCAGCTGTGCAAACCTTGGCCTTTGGACACTGGTGCCCCAGGGCAGGGGGTACAGAGAGCTGGGGCACAACTCGTCCTCTTAAAATCCTCTGGGCACTGAGTGGGGCAGCTTTGGTAACTCACTTGTCATGTCCAGTGACTCCATGGAGATCCCTTAGAGTGAGGAACCCACCCTAAAACTTCCTTAAAATGACAGGATTTTATTGGGGTGAAGGGATCACCCATCGTTGGGGATAATGAATGGGAATAAGTAACATTTCAGAAATTAATGAGTTTTATTAATTGAGTTTATCCTGTACATTAACGGTACTCTAGCACATCCAAAATCTTGATGAGACCAGAATACTCTCTTTATAAAGATAATTAATATCTCGTAAAGATCATTAATGCCACATGATATTTAGGTCAGAACTCAAAGCTGGGGTGTGATTGCAGATTGGGGGAAAATTACATTTTTGGTCACACATGGTAGATATGACCTACAGCTCCCATCAGATCAAGACACATTTCATATCTGACACATGATTTTCCACTTCTCTCACTTCACTATGACAGTTACAGGTTTTCCAGATTTTGAGTGATTAATTAATTGATAATTATTTTTAAATTGAATAATTAATTTTGCCATGATAACTTGTGTGTTGACTTAAGTGTGGCAAGAAAATATATTAGATATCCAACCTAACGGATAGTTGTTAAAAAACTGACACTGAATGAACAGATTCAGCAGAAGGACAGCTGAATTATATGGTTATTTATTTGGATCTGATCCTCTGTGCAGCTCTGGGATCCATGGGTGTCACCAAGGAGAACTTGTCTTTAAGAGAGCATCTTTCAACAGCAGCCAAAGAAATCTTAATTCCCCTTTATGGACGAGCTTCCAAGTTTCCTACCAAATCCTCTAGATCTGAGAACATTTTCAAATGCATTTGTACACCATCAAAACCAAAGAGCTAAACAAAAAGCTGGGTGTAAAATGGCCTTGGAGGCAATGGGTGGTGTTTACTGAAAGGTGTATTTGACCCCTTCCACCTTTTATTATAAACTGATTTCTGAGTGATTGGTAGGGATGGAGTTTTGTGGGAATATCAGTGGCCCTGAAGGTTTTCCAGGCTCTCAGACCTGGAGGACACTGTGGCTGTACCAGGAATCATGGCCTGTCAGGTGTGAGAAGAGGATCAGGATGTGCAGGACTGTCTGTGGCAGAGCAGGGCGTGGGCAGCACTTGCCATGGACACAGTGTTGGAGGTGATGCAGAACTCCATGTGGGAATGCTCAGGGATGAGCATTGGCAGCAGTGAAGAGGGGATGAGGCAGAGTGGGTTTGAAATGGGAGACTCTGAAGAAGCTGGAAATACTCTGAAGCATGAAAGGATGCTGGAAAAATCACTCTGCTGTGCCTACTAATATGGAGCCTGTTCTTGGAACTAGAAGAGAGCTGTGCTCAGAAGAATATATTTTACAGGCAGAGTATAAGAGCATGTAAGGACAGGGAAGAGTGTCTGTCTGAAGGAGAAAGCCTCTGGAATATCAAGGGTTGGAAGATTTCCTTCATTTTTGTGTAAAGACAGGACAGGCCTCTTCTGATTCTGTCCTGGTTAGATTTGTGTGTTCAAAGGAAGGGATGTGTTCAACTTATCATTGAGGTTTGCTAATGACAAATCTTAGTGAGTGCCAGCTCTGCTGTAAGAACAGGTTGGGCTTCTGGGAGATACATGAAATTAAAGGAGATTGTGTCTCCCAGAAGCTGATAACCCAGTGCACAGCATGTAAACACAAACACTGGGAGATGATAAAACACTCAGAAATAACTCTGCAGGTTGAGACTGGCGGAAATGAAGCTCAGAGGGGAGTTATTTAAAGCACCAGCCAGGTCTGTTTGGCCTCCCAGCAGAGCTGTGCATGGAAAATATTGCTGGCAATGGGCAGAGAGCTGGAATCAAGGTCCTGGTGGTCAGGGCCAGCAGGCCTGGAGGAGATGGCAGTTCAGGGAGTGTGTGTGTGGGAGAAGATGCAGGGAACTATTGGCCTTTTAGACCTTGGCTCAGTACTTGATGCCAGGGAAGTGCTGGACAGGGAAAAAAGTTTGGTGCCTGTTCTGGTTTACTGGATCTCAGCAGGGTTGAGTTTTCTGGGAGTAGCAGGAATGTGATAAGGAATAAGGGGCACTTGCAGCACTGGAAGTGTCACTGCTGTGAGTGTGCTTCTTAAACCCTGGCTATAAAATCCCAGTGGCCAGAGAAAGTCTCACAAATACTGCAGAAGATCATGGGAGTGTGAGAGGTGTGAGGAGGGCACAGCAGCACTTCCCCAGCCATCTCCAGGTTGGGAATCCCAGCCTGGTTCTCCCCAGCTGGGGACTGGGTGCTGGGAGCTCTGAGCTGGTACAAGCTCATACCATGGCCAGGAGTGGGGTGTATATACCTGTCCCATGTTCTTCACAATATGGGCTCCAGAACTAGCAGGACACCAAGAGGCAAAGGTGGGAAACCAGCCTTTCCAGGCCTGATGTTCTGCTGGAAACAAGGAATGGGTTGTTACTGTCACAGACCTTGGGCTGAGCCTGGAGCAGTGCCAAGTAACCACTCATGTTCCAATTTATCTTTAGTTCATCTAAGGATTTGCACTCTCTCAGTTGTGGAACTTGGTGGTTTAAAGCATCACATGCACAGCACCCATTATCTAGTGTTTTCTGGTGTGGAAGAGGAGAAGTAATTGGAATTTGCTTCCGTGATTATTTCTGTGACATGAAGAGTTGTCCTGTTTTTCCGTCAGCCTTAGGGGCTGCTGCTTCATGCTTGGGTAAAGCTGTTTACTTAAAAAATAAAATCCAGTGGCATCTTCCCCAAGTCCCCTCTCCCCTCAAATGGTGGTCTGCAGTGTGCTGGTCAAGACATAATCCTGTTCCTTTCCCTGTAGGTGACGACTTCATCAGGAAGTAAGTGCTTCTCGTGTCGTTCTGCAGCAGAGCGAGATAAATGGATGGAAAACCTGCGCCGTGCCGTGCACCCAAATAAGGTAATGCCTGGAGGAATTGCCTCTGTTCTACTTCAGTTCCTCGTTATTACATTTTATAGCCCAGTGCATGGGAGCAGCAGGGGACGTATTGTCATTGCAGTGAGTAAGTGTAACTCTGGGTCAGCCTTTTTCCATATTGCTTTCTTCCACAATTATATTTACAGGCAAGCCCCAATTATTTCTTCCCCTCTTTTCTCAGCTCATGCTGTTTCAGCTGTTGCTAAGAATTGATCAGACCTGAAGAATCCTCAGTGTTGCTCTGTTATTGATGGTACTTGCCACTTCCATAGGACTTTGACCTCCCCAGAGCTCTGGGACAGATGTCAAGTAGCTGCCAGCAAAGTTACAAGACTGAATACTCTAAACAGTTCAGGTGTGAGTTCCTAACAGTGCTCTGGTGCTGGAGGGACTCAGATGCCTATCACAGAAAGTTCCAGAGGTGACAGTGAAATGTATCTTTCCCTCCTCCAGCCCGTTGAGGTGTGAAATCATCTACTCTGGGATTTACAGGAACAAGTCCTTTTCATCACTGCAACACAGGGACACACAATAGGCACTTTTATGGCCCACTGAGACTAAGTACAGTCTGAAATAAAATACAGCTGCTTCTCCCTCTCTGCACTGGAGTTGGCTGCAAAGCTTGGTCAGACCAATGCAGGATTCACAGCTGATGAGCAGAACCAAAGTCTTTTTTCTGCTGTTCAGGGAAAACACAAATGATGGGATCCTTTGAACTCATTCCTGGTGTCAGAGCCACGTGCACACGAGTTTGGTGCAGGCCTGGTGGGTTCTAAAGGAGCCCTGAGTCTGAGTTTGTTGTTCCCAGTGCAGTGCCAAATGTCAGGATAAAAGATTTCCTTCAGTATCAGAGTGGGAGCAGAAGAGGGTAGAGGAGAGGAGTGAACTACTGCCTCTGGCTGCATGTTCCTGTACATGGAGTTCAGTGACTCCAGTGCTTTCCAAGGGCAGCAGCCTGGTAGTACTGACCTTAAAGAGCTGTGTCAGGTTTGGGTGGTCACACTTAGCATGAGAGAAGTCCTGGGAATGCAGGTTGGGCTGGGCATGTCACTGTGGCTTTGAGGTGCAGTGTTCAGTGGAAATCCATCTGGAAATTCCTCATCTCAAAATGTGCAGTAACTGATGGCTGGCTTTCCATCTTTGTTTGAGTTCATACACAATAAACTCTCAGTATCTGGCTTGAAATTTCTGTCAGGAATTGAGTGTTCTTGTGCAGTTCCTGTGTGTACTTCCTGAATCTACAGTACTCCATTGTAGACTTCCAGCAGGAGTGTTCCTGCCCAGACTCCTGGGCTGAGCAGAGTAAGCTGTGGCTGCTGTTTCAGTGAGGGGTTTCCAAACAAAACAGGTTTTGCAGAATCCCAGCAGCAGTTCAGCTGCCAGTGCTTTATCTTTTTAAGTCACTCCTGCAACAAACACCCCTGGATCTTCTTCCAGGATGAGGTCAGCATCACGAGGGAGCTCTGAAAGATCCACAGTATTCTTGGCTCTGTTATTGTTTAAAAGATATCCAAGGCAAATTTCTATTTCTGAACTCTCATGGTTCTCCCATGGGATTCACTCTCCTTCCCATAACTCCTCTCACTGTTTTACTTGGGTGCTCTGGACTTCTGCCCTAAAATACAGTTTCTCCCCTGCCGGGGGTGGTGGCATTCCCACATGGATGAGGTGCTCCCAGGCTGTGCATTCAGGTCCCTTTATGTTGCTCTGTTAAAAGAAAATGAACTCCAGGGCTGGAAATACCTGTAACAGCTTCTGCTTTGCAAAAGCCATTCATGATCAGTGAGGTTCATTCGGTTTCTTTGGAGGCCCTCTTGGCAGGGAAAGGGAAATGGTACTTCTATGATTTGGAGAGGTTTTATCTTTCATGTTCCTTATATTAATTGGCACCAACAGACATGGAGAGCACGGTGATATTTTGGAAAATTAACATAAGTAGTGTCATTATGCAAATTCCTGAGAGCCAGTATTTCCTTAAAATAAAATGTAATTAAGCCTCTGCTCATTTAGAACATCCGAAATAATTAAATCATATCTCTAGTTTTGTTGTGCTTGGCTTTGTGGTTGGTTTTTTTTCTGACCTTTTTTCCTTTGCATCTTTGTTTTGTTTAGGACAACAGCAGAAGGGTAGAGAATATGTTAAAGTTATGGATTATTGAAGCCAAGGACCTGCCAGCTAAGAAAAAGTACTTGTGTGAATTATGCCTGGATGACGTTCTTTATGCACGAACTACCTGTAAATTGAAAACTGATAATGTCTTTTGGGGGGAGCACTTTGAATTCAACAACCTCCCATCGCTCAAAAACATTACGGTGCACTTATACAAAGAGACTGACAAGAAGAAAAAGAAGGACAAGACCAACTTCATGGGGCAGGTGAACATCCCCGTGAGCTCCGTGACGGGCCGGCAGTTCGTGGAGAAGTGGTACCCGGTGGTGAGCCCCAACCCTGGCAAGGGCAAGTCCCCAGGGCCCATGATCCGCATCAAATCCCGCTACCAGAGCATGAGCATCCTCCCCATGGAGATGTACAAGGAGTTTGCTGAGTACATCACTAACAATTACATGGTGCTGTGCTCGGTGCTGGAGCCCTCGCTGAGCGTGAAGAACAAGGAGGAGATGGCGTCGGCGCTGGTGCACATCCTGCAGAGCACGGGCAAGGCCAAGGTAGGACCCTCCAGCGTCCCTGGTGTCCCACCAGAGACTCCTGTCTTGGCATATCTCCCTGTCAGTTGGGCTTCAAGCCTTTGTTAATAGACTCTGGCTTTGATCACACACAGTTTAGTAGCACGCACGGCACACGTTGCTTAATTAGCAAAGAGGTCAGTGGGACCACGAGGTACCGACTGAGTCACTTCTCTCTCCTTCTGGAGGCTCAGGGGCCAGGCTTGTACTGTGTGAACAGATACAGATGTGAAAGTAAGAAGGTCATTTTCAGGGATGGTATGTAACAATGCCAGCCTGTGTGTGCTGGGTATTCCTGGGAAACCCAGCAGGTTCCCTTCCCTGCTTCCTCCCACACGGCAGGAACTGAATGGGGGTGAGCAGCCTCTTGAGAATTCCAGAGCAGATTGTGTGGGCACACATGTCTCTGGATCAGCTCCTGATCTTCAGGGTCTGTCCTACTGCTTTTGGAAGGGGGACAGCAGTGCTGGAAAGCCCAGGGCAGTGCTCGTTGTGGTTTGATGCCACTGACTTGTGCCTGGTGGAAGGTCAGCCTTTGTGGACCACTTTGAACATCCTCCTTGGCTGGGAGTCCCTCGCCAGGCCTGGGGAAGAAGCAGGGCAGGAGGATGCAGGCAGGGTGGGCAGAGCTGGATCCCCCTTCCTTGCTGAGGTCCAGCACAGGGGGCATGGAGTGCACAGGGGCTGCAGCACATCCTCCATCCCTGGCTGGCCTGGCACAGCCACAGCGGGCAGTGCCCGTGTCAGGGCTGCAGGAGTTAAAGCATCAGTCTTTTTCTCTGTTACCATCTCCCTGAACTCTGCAGGGGAGAGCTGGGGAAGGGCAAGATGTCCAAAGCTCTTGCAGTGCTGAGGAGACATGAGCTCCTCACCTGAGGGAGAATCACAAGGTTCTGCTTCCTCAGCAGCTGCCACTGCTGCCAGGGACCGTGGCCGGGCCTGTGGATTAGGTTTAGTTCCCATCTGTCAGACACAGAAGTGGCTTGGCCTGCTGATCTAGTTCAGGGCAGGCAAAGCTCACTGAGAGGATTGCGAGGCCCAGGCCCCGCTGTTGCAGCGGCAGAGAAAATAGCTCAGTTAAAGCCCTCCTGATCCCAGGCAGCAGTGCTGCAGCCCAGGAATACCATGGTCCTGGCCCTTGTGGTTCACAGGGTACAAGATAACGCTGTTGTTACTCAAGGAGGTGTCACTGGTGTCTCCACACTCCTTGTGCCACAGCTCTGGCACTGTCAGCACGTGGTTTCTGGGCACAGCCTTCTGCTGGTACAGGGGCTCTGCTGCCCC
This sequence comes from Calyptomena viridis, assembly GCA_013390005.1. Taxonomy (NCBI): domain Eukaryota; kingdom Metazoa; phylum Chordata; class Aves; order Passeriformes; family Eurylaimidae; genus Calyptomena; species Calyptomena viridis. The sequence goes on from WEIV01017115.1 coordinate 103,680, forward strand.
TCGCTGTGGCTGCAGCAGCTCTGGTGCCAGGGCTTTGTGGGAATAACATTGCCATGAAAGACCCTGTCTGTGGCTTACACAGTTCTGGTGTAAAAGGCTTCAAGTGTCACCTCCATCTCAATCATCAGGATCATGTGTGGGCATGGCTGAGAACAGTTGTCACTGCTCCAGCCTTTTTCCTCTGCTCCTCAGTACTGGAGAGGCTCCAGAGAGCAAGTGTGTTTCCAGACATGTGTCTGCATCAGTGCTTGAGATCCCAGAGGCTCTACACAAGGGACACAGCAAACAGTAAACAGACTTGATGACTTTTCCCCCTAAAATGGAGCTGCTGCTTTCCCTGCCTGTCATCTGCCATCAGCATTAGCACAGGGCTGGGGGAGCTGTCAGAGCAACAGGAGTTCCTGGAGCGTGGGAACCAGGTGGTGCCTCCTGAGCTAGGTGGGCATGGAGAGAGAAAAGGTAACAAAATAATGAATGAGAGAGGGAGCAGCCCCTCATCCCTGCCTGGGGGACAGGGGTGCCCCCTCCTGCTCCTCAGGAGAGCTCCTGGTGGCTGCACCAGGGCAGTGACCCCCCTCCTCCAGGTCTCTGTCCTCCTGTGACCCTCCAAAGCTTGCCCGGGCTGGAGGTGGGATCCCCATCCTTTTGCCTCACCAGGAACCTTCCCAGTGAGGAAGGTTCAGAGCCCTCCTTGCCCTGCAGACATGGCAACCACTGATTTATTTTGCTGATAAAGAGGTTTTTGTGGCTCTTGGCTGCTGTAGCTGATGCTAAAGCAACAATTGGACTGAGAAACAAGTGTCCAGTAGATTATCCACGAAGACTCGTTAGCAGCTAATTGCTGTTGTGCTGTTTCGGGCCCTGTTGTCCCGCAGCGATTTGCTGTAAATGCGGTGTAATCCCTTAATGAGGGATCGGTCCCTGCCCACCCGGAGCTCCGGTGCAGGAGGTGCGATGTGGTGCTGTGTGGTGGTGCCACGTGTCACACACAGCCCGTCCCGGCCACCAGCGTCCCCGTGCAGCCCCCTGGGTGGATGCAGGGCCATCCTTGCCCACAGACACCCCACTCTGCCATATCGAGCTGTCCCCTGTTCTCTGAAGCTGCTGAAATCCAGGGATGCTGCTGGATCCCTCCTCCCGGGGACCAGGGCACCTGGAGCTGCAGGTGGAAGGGGACAAGAGCTGGAGGTGAATTTTTTCCCTAAATATCTGCTGCTTCCTGGACTGCATCGCGGTACCACAATAGATTAAAAGGTGGAGCATGAAAGCAGAGTCGAAAGTCCCTGCTTCCCTTTACCTCTGTTTGGGAAAGGGAAGAGCTGCATCCCTGCAGTGCTGCACGAGGGTTGGTGTGGATCGGGGCACGCCTGGAAACCCCTGAGCAGCTGCCAAGGCAGTGGGTGGAAAGGAGGGGAAAGGAGTTTTGATAAGGCTCTGAGTGCAGGCAGGGAGGGAGGGAGCTGCTGCCTCATCCCGCTGGAAAATCTGACAGACCCAGCACTCAGTCAGCTCTCAGCACACACAAGTGTTCCCTGTCTTTTTGTGGCAAGGAGAAGGATGTTGTTTGGTGGCTAAAACAGAAATGGAGACTTTCAGCTCTGTCCTTTTTACAAGCTTCCACCTTTGCAGTGAGAGCACTGACAAAGTGTTCCCTGTAAGGGTGTGGAGATGCCCAAGTATTTTCATGTGTTTTGCAACCCACAGACAAGAGACACAAAGTCATAATGAAGTATTTCTGCTGCCACGGTTGGTGTGACTGGGAGTGCTCACCCCTGCCATTAGCAGGGCTTGATGTGGCCCCTGTGATGTGGTTGTGGATAGACAAGCTGCATCCTTCCCAATGGACTTGTGATGCTTCCAGAATATTCTCCATGCTTAGATTTATTTCAGGGTTGTCTTAGAGCTTCTGGAGTTCAGTTCATGACCATAAATATATTAAAAAATATCTCTTGTACAAAGAGCTGGTAGATCAAACCCAGCATTAGACAAAGCTCTAATGAACCGGTTGCTCACTGGAAATAAATATTTGTGGTGTTGGAAATGGAGTGAAGCATAAACATGTGTCCCTGTTTGTGCTGCAAGGATTTGAACAGATGTAGCTGCTCCCCCCGTGTGAGTCTGCTGGAGCCTCACATTCCAGTGGTGGAACTGGGGTGGGATCAGGGCTCCAGGACCTGCCAAAAAGTGGCTGCTCAGCTTGAGCAGGGACAGGGAAATGAGTGGCACAGCTGGGTTTGGAGGCTGGTGGCACCAGGGCTCAGCTCCCATCCCCTCCCTGGGAAGGCTGTGGGCACAGGGAAGTGAGGATCCTGTGGACATTCATCCACAAACAGACTGACAGCAGCCCTATCATTTGCCCAAAAAGGAGTTTATGTCTCTGATAATATTTTTTAGCAGCCATAGTGGAGCCAAATCAGTCTTTTAATCAGTTTTACAAGCATCCCCACTGTTTTTCCTCCTGTCCCCAAACGTGGCAGTGAGGGTGGTTGGCAGGGTGGGGAACACCAGAGGCTGTGGCTGTAGGGTCAGTGCAGGCAGCTGGCTGTCAGGCTGTGGGTGCTTCCCAAGCCTCCTGTGTGGGATCAGCCCCTCTGCCCTCACAGGGAGGTGCTCGTTCAGTGTGTTAAGTGTTGTATCCCGCGGGTTTTCTCACTTCCCTGAGCAAGGTGATGGACACAGATTCCTCTGTGTTAACCCTCACACTGTCACTGCCTTTTCCCAAGGAGAATTAGAATATGCCAGAAGCATTGAGGATGAGCTCCAGGGCTCAAAGAAGGCAACATCACTACATTTCCCGGTAGAGAAGTGTCTGGAGCAGATCCTCAGAGGAACTGTGTGGTGGAAGAGTCAAGGATTGGGGCTGGGGTCCTTGGTTCCATGCTGTCTGCCCAGGACCCAGTCACTGCCCCTGTGCCACCCTCCTTGCCCTGCTCTGCTCCATCCAGTGCCACATTCCCCTCCCACACAGTGTCCCACACTCGTGTGGACACTGCAGCCCTACCGACCCCTGCTGTTCGTCACCTTCGCGTGAAGGCCCAGCTGGACTCTGAGCCACTCTTTGAAATAAGCACTAATCTTATTACCTTTATCAATTCAATCCTCTTAAGGTTAAGTCAATCCTATTAATCAGGCTTGTGATTTGGAGAACCTTATTATTTCAAAGTCAATCTGCCCATCAGTCAGTTCTGATATCGGGGGTGATCAGTGCCAGCCCGGGGGGGTGTGTGACCCCCATGCTGTGTGTGGGGCCAGGGGTCTCCTCAGCTCCCTGACACCCCCTGTGCTCCAGCCGTGGACACAGCCAGAGAGCCTGGGGTGGGAGGGCCTTCTCTGGGGTGAAGAGTTGCAGAATCCTTCCTAAATTTGGACAGGATAATGTCCTGCAAGACTTGTGTTCCTTGTTGGCTCCCTGGGAAGCACCGCTGCTCCCACCACAGCCCTGCCAGGCACCCCCTGCTCCATCCTTCTGCTTCCCAAGATCCAGAGCTGGAGGGGGCAGGCATTGCCAGTGACACCCCTGGGCACAGGGACTGGCACTTGGAACCCCTTGGGAGTGGGATGCTTGGTGGTAGAGTGGCACTGGCACTGCTGCCCACTGTGACACTGGGCTGCCAAGCTCCTGCCCACATTTTGGGAGCACTGGAGGAGCTGCCTTGGAATAGCACACACTGCTCGCGGTCTCATGCTTGGTTTATGTGCAAAGTGCTGGAAAGCAGCACAGCCTTGTGCTGTCATGCTCTGAATTTATTTATTTATGAATTGCTCTTCTTTATCAGCATATGTGCAGTGACTGAGGTCACCCAGGTTCAGCTCTGTCCAGTCTGAAGCAAAAAGCCTCAAAATAAACATGGAAACAAGCCTGAAGAGCATTGGCACAGCCCTTAATTTTGACTGTAGACCTTTTCCTTCCCCCCTTAACTCCGATGTAATGAAATAAAGCATCTTATTTTCTTCCATTGCCAGGGGCCCTAACTGAAAACAACCCCCTGCTGATCTCTGCTGCTCAGAAACAGGGAGTTTTATTGGCTTTAGTTATTGCATTTTATTCGGGACCTTGTATGTGGGTGAGTGAGGCCCCCGGAGGGATTCCACAAGTATTTGCATTCCATTTGTGTCTTTCGAGTGCTGACTGCTGGAGTACTTAAGGCAGAGATACCAGGAGTGTGATCCAGAGCCCACGTGGCTGTTCTGTGTGGAGGGAAGGGCTGGGAGAGGAGCTCTGGATGATGGCCCTGGGACAGAAATGGCAGGATGTCGTGGGAACTGACCCATGGACCATTCCCACAGCAGCCAGGAGCAGTCCCTGCAGAGGACACTGGCCCTGGTACATCCCAGGGCTGGGTCGTACAGCCCAGCAGGATGTTCCTGCATCCTGGGGACAGGGAGAATCCTGCAGGGACAGGGAGAATCCTGCAGGGTGCTGTGGCTGCCGTGGTTCTTGCCTCTTTCCCTGCACAGTTACAAGGCCACATTCTGCTCTGTGACCCAGCTTTGGGTGCTGCACCCAGTGGAGCTCTGTGGCATTTCCAGCAGCCTTCCTTCCCACTTTGGAGACGAGGGGTCTGTTCCCCAGCTGTTGAGCTGCAGATGCTCTGTAGGGAATAACAGCAGAGATTTCCAGGGGATCTTTTCTGGCTTTGTGTTGAGTCCTGCCGTGGAATTGTGCCTCGTTTGAAATTCTAGTGAGTTCTGTAGATCAGCTAAAATCATCCAAATTCCCATTATCTCCAGCCACCACTTGGCCCCTGGGTTTCCAGGACTCAGCAGCCAGTCCTCAGCCAACAAGGGAGGGAAAAGCAAACACTTGGCTAAGAGACACTGTAAAACTCGGTGTTCCTGAGATAATTAGTATGTTGGGAAAGTGACAGGAAAGAGAATCGAGCAAAGCCAAGGTCAGTGGCTGCTAATTAAGAATCAGCACCTTGTGTCAGCCTGAGCAGTGGCTTGGAATTGAAACGTACCCTGGGAGAGCCCCGGGAAGATAAAGGTGATAGAGTTACCCAGATAGCAGCTAACGGGATTTGAGCAGGGTTTAAAGTTTCATTCCACTTTGGCTGATAAAAGGGGCAAAATGAGAGAAAATAGCAGGGGGAGGCTGTGCTCTGCTTCCAAAAGGGATTTTTGCCTCTGCAGCTGCTGGAGCATTGCAGACATACTGGGATCTGAGCAAGGGCATCTTCTGGCTAAAGGAATAATGGAGGTGACTTTTTTTTTTAGCCCAAAGCTCCTCCTTTGGCTTTTTTGGGAGGAAGGTCAAGGCAGTGTGTTGGTCCCAGTAGTGGGAAGGTGGAAGTGGTGGGTCCCTGGGTGCTGCAGGGGTGTCATCCTGCTCTCAGACAGGGGTGTACCTGCCTGCACAGGTTACCTTTGCCTGGGACTGGAGCACAGTGATGGATGGTCTGTGGATTAAATGGTTTGGGTCCCTTGGGTTCAGTGGGAAGCTGTTTTTTGGACCTTGATTAAACTTCCAATGCAGAGATGTCCATATGAAAAAAGAAACAGCAAGTGTCTCTTGCACAAATCTCCCAGGCAGCCACTGGCAGGGAGTGGGACCTGGTGTCCCCTGTCCCCAGTGTGTGTTGGAGCAGGCTGGACCGTGGTCCCAGTGCCTGGGGGGCTCTGGGAGCTTGGGGACAGCAGGGAAAGAACTTGGGATGCTCCTGCTGCCCCTGCCAGGAACGGGCTACAGCTGGTACTGTAGTGAGAAATGAAGGAGGATTTCTTAGTGGAAGGTTGTTACTGAGCAGATTATTTTGTTTTAGTGGAAGGGAGTTTAAAAAGGTGCCCTTGGTTGTGGAAGTGAAATGTGTATGTCAACATTTCTGTGTCTCCTGCGTGGGGGAGCTGTCAGAGGGTGATTTACACAGTGCCAGCGGCCTCTTTCCCTTGTCACCCAGGTGAGTGGTGACACCTCAGCACCCAGAGCAGGAGGAGGTGGGGCCTGGCAGGGCACAGAGCTGTGCAGAGAACATGCATCAGCATTAGGAGCTGCCTGGCTGCCTGGCATTGCTCCTGCATTAGCACTGGCTGCAGCACAGGAGCTGCTCACCCTCTGCTCAGGGAACTCTGTGGCTGAAGCAGACCTGAAATGCTGGTTTTCCTCTAGAATTTGCAATTCAGGACCCAGATGAGGCAGGGGCAGCTGGCAGGGGCTGTTCCTGCTCCCCTCTTCCATTGCTGTGCAGCACAGAGGATTATCACATCCCAAAGATTTGGTTATGTGCACATCAGACCAAAAACATGCCCAAAATGAGTGCTCTCACAGTGCTGTTCATCTCCCCAAATAACTGAGGACATTTCAGCATCTCAGTGCATATCACAGGCTTGATTCTCAGCCCTTAACTGTGGGCACAGCTTGTGACATCAGAGCATGGCCCTGCTTTGCAGCCACTGCAGTTTAACACAGCCACATTAACAGGGGAGAAAAGGTTTCACCCACAAAATGTGAGGCTGATACAAGACCGGCCAAAAACTGGTGCTGATGGAGAGGCCAATGCTGTGCAGGTCTGGAGTGAGTCATTGTTGGGGTGCAAACATGGAGGCTCTGCAGAGGTTTATTTCTCCTCTTGTCTCTGTGGAGGCCAGGCAGGCAGGAGGGCAGTGTCCCCCCCGGGGTCACCCACAGCACCTCCAGTCCCTCAGGGGTCTCACAAAGGGGGAGCTCCCAGGGCTGGGGAGGCTCCTGCTCTGCGGGACCAGCGCTGTCTGTGTGGTGACCCACCATGGGCTTTGCTTTCCAGGATTTCTTGACTGACCTGATGATGTCTGAAGTTGATCGCTGTGGTGAGAATGAGCATCTCATTTTCAGGGAGAACACACTGGCCACCAAAGCCATCGAAGAATACCTGAAGCTGGTGGGGCAGAAATACTTGCAAGATGCCTTAGGTATGTACAGAGCGTTGGCAGGTCCTGCCCAGAGAGGTTCTCCAAGCTGCAGGGTGGGGACACCTGAGCCCTGAGGGCCATCAGAGGCACCAGCACTTACCTGCAGGAGGGTTTCCCTGGCAGCAGGTCCCATCCTGGGCACTGCCACCAGCAGCTCTCTGCTCCCAGGGGAAGGTGACCGCTGAGCTGGCGCTTTCCTCTGCTCTCAGAGGAGATAACCAGTGGATGTTTGAAGGCATTCTGCTGCCTGCCAGGTCTTCTGTCTCAGCACTGGCCGTGTCACGGGCTCATTGAATCCTTCCCCCCTTGCACTCCCCACCAGAGATGCTCCCCAGCTCCTCCAGCACTCCCAAGTCAGATGAGATCTCCCAAGCCGCAGTGATGAGCTGCCTCCCGAATCATCCAGCCCTGGGAACCCTCCTGGTGGTTTTTTTTTAAGTGCTGGCTCTGTTCATGCCTCCAAAAATATTTCTCTTGATGCAAATGAAAATAATTAGAAGCTTCTGCTTCTGGGCAGGTCAGGAAGGAATTGCTGCATGCAGGCAGCACAGCACGAGGGTGGGGAGAGGCTGCCAAAGTGGATCCACACCCCAGAGCAGGATGAGCAGTTTCTGTTGAGGTGTTATAATTTTTCAGTATGTTGGGTTTTTACTGGTGGATTTCTGTAATTTTACAAGAAAAGAAGCATAAATACTTTATTAAGAGAATAATAATAGCGACAACACTGAGGAAAGGGAAATAATTGATCAAATTCAGGCAAACCAACAGAGAGCTCACAAAAATAGCAAAAGGAATATTAGTTATTTCTGCCTTGGAATGCTTTCTGGTTGAAGGCAAGAGTGTAAGTAGATTACCTCCTAAAATTTCTCAGAAGCCACAATATTAAGGAAATCAGAGAATTTTGAAATATTCCCTTTTTGGGGCTCTGCTGCCAGTCCCATCTCCTGCAGGAGGACCCTGGGGTTGGGGTGCTGGTTCTGAGTGACCTTTTCTCAGTGAGATGATTCCCCTGAGTGTCCCAAGGTGCCCCAGGGCAGCATGGCACTGTCCTGGAAGCCATGGAGCTGGTCATGGGGCCAGGTAAGAACAGCAGGCATCACCTGCAGGCAGGCAGAGCAGCTCCAGAGCTCCCTGGCAGAGCTGAAAATACATTGGAGAGGCTTCCAGTGTGTAATTAAAATCTGTTTTGGCAATAGGGAAGGAATGCAGACCTGAGTGGGGAAAAAACAGGATGGGAAAATCCAAGACAGTCAGGAATTAGGAGCAAACCAGCTGGAATGAGGAGGAGACCAAAGCAAACCCTGGTCCCAGAACATCACCCAAGCTGATTGCTGCCTCTTCATCCCTCTTATCCCATCCCCTGGTGTCCCAGTCACTGCTGGGATGGAAGACTGACCCTGCTCCGAGGTGGGACACCCCTGGGTGTGGGGGCTGTGCCCAGGTACCCTGGGCACAAAAAAGGTGAAAGGTGGCACAAAAGCAGGAGCTGGCAGAGCAGCCCAATGTGAGCCCCTGCAAGGGTGAGGAGCAGCCAGGCAGCAAACAGGAGCACAGGGAATCTCAGAGAAATATTTTCATTTAATTTTGTGTGATGTTCGGCTCAAACTAAACCAAATAAATTGTTTCTTTCCTTTAATTACCTCTTTCTCCTGTGAATCACAGTGGCTTGTCAGCATCAGGGCACAGTCTGCAGTAGCAGGCCATGCTACCAGTAATTACAGAGCTTGCCAGCATCCTTCCTACTGGATTAGCCCAAGGGAGCCTCTCTGGAACTGGTGCAGGGGGGGTCAGGCTGTGGAAACAGTTTGGCAGCAGAGTCCTGATGTCATATCCCACAGCCACAGGGCAGAGCTGCCAGCTGGGGAACAGGGATGGAGTGTGCAGTGCTGGTTGTGAGCTCCCAAGGCACTGCTGGGCTCTCCTGGATCTTCCTGGAGAGCTGGCTGGGGTCCTGGGAATAGCCACCTGCTGTCACATCCATCCTCTCCTCACCCAGTGTGGTGGGATGTCAGGGAGCTGCTGGGGCACTGGGGCTTGAAGGCTGCACCTCTCATGTCTCCAAACTCATCACTGGGTCTGTTTTACAGGGGAATTTATCAAGGCACTGTACGAGTCAGATGAAAATTGTGAGGTGGATCCCAGCAAATGCTCATCCTCAGACCTTCCTGAACATCAGGGTAACCTGAAGATGTGCTGTGAGCTGGCCTTCTGCAAGATCATCAACTCCTACTGGTGGGTATCCCAGTGTGTCACTCCTTCCACGTGCCCTCGGCTCACACAGAGGTGGGATAAGAGTGGCAGAGGCCTCTCTGCAGGTGTTGGGATCTATCCCACAGAATGTCAGAGAGCTCTGGGTGGGAGCTGTGGGCCCTTGCCTTCGTCATGGTGGTCCAGGAGTAGGTGAGACAGCAGTTCCTGCTGTGCCACACTTTGGAATGTCAGCTCTGGGGGTGGATCCTGGTGGATTCTCCATCACCTTTGTTTTCAGAGGGTGCTGGACACAGGGACAGGGCAGTGGAGTAGGGAGCATGAAATGCCTTTGCCAGTTTGACCAGTACAGAGATTTGGCATGCTTGATCCCAAATGTGCATGAAATTCTGGAATAAAGGGCAGAAATGCCTGTCCTGGCTCTCCCACCCACAGAATGAGTCACTCTGGATCAAACTGATGGATCTGCACCTCCCAGAGCATCCGGTGAAGCTCTGAAATCCTGCAGCAGGCAGGGGCTGTGGCTCTGGAGGAGCTGCACCAGCACAGGCAGCTTTTGTTTGGGCAGATGTTCCCTGGTTGCAGTGCTGGAGCCAGGAGGATGCTGCTGTTCTCCCGGGTTGCTGCTTGGCTCAGCATCCCACATTCCTCTGGGTTAACCCCTGTCTCTCCCAGCCCTGGTGCCTCCTTGGCCCAAGGCCTGGTGTGCAGCTGGGGGCATTTCCCAGTTGTTTGTTTGCAGGGTAAAGGTTCTTGCAACTAGTTGGGACAGGCCTGAATATCCCAGTTTGGTTGGAGTGAGCTGTATCCTGCTGGGGAGGTGGCTGCTGGGCATGGCTGTGCTCAGGGTGTTCCTGCTGGGACTGGGAGCCAGGAGTCCCTTGGATCTGTGAACCTGCAGAGGTGACCTGAAAGGGGAAGAGGATGGACTTGTGATTCTCTTTACTTGGAGAAATAAAAATACTGTCTTTCTGCTTCTTACTGACATACCCAGAGCCTCTCATCCTGATCAAGAGAGGAGCATTGTGGTCTCATTGCTGGATTTCCAGCTTTCCTGCTTAAAATCTGGGCTTAGTTTTTATTAATGTATTTAGTGGAAACACTGTTGTTGCAAAACATTAACTAGGAATAATATTGGAGGAAGGAAGTCTTTGATAATGAGGATTTCTCATTTTCTCTCCTATCCCAGCTGTTCTTTTGAGGTCAGAAAACTTACTATAAGTAATTTCCCGGGATATTAAGTGTGCCCTCCTGCAAGCCAGGAAGGGAATTGCTTTTCCTGATCCTGCTCAGGGAGACAGCAAGGAGCAAGAGGTTCCCTCAGGGTGCCATTATCTACCATAGGTACACAAAGGGCAGGTTCTTTACAGGTATCCTATCCCTTATCCTGGACCAATTAACAACTCTGACTCAGGAATGGCATTTATCTCCTCTCCCAGGAGGGATTTACTACTTCTAGTCACCAGTGGATTATAATTGTTTGAATTAATGTCTTCCTAAAAATACCCAAAGCAGCACTTAAAGGTCTCTCTAAAAATAGGCTTGAAAAGTGACCCAAGGAGAGTCAGGAATGCACGGGAAGTTTGTTCCTGCCTTTCCAAGGAAGGCTGGAGCAGCTGAGCTGCTGCTCTGAGTGGTTCCCCCTCAGTGCCTTGTGCTCAGTGGTTCTTGGGGATTAATTGGGCTGATGAGTGTAGGGATTGGCCAAGGTATCCTGACAGCCAAGGATCCTGCTTTAAATAGAGTCTGGAGTGTGTGTGTGCATCTGTGGAGGGAGTCAGGGAGAGGAAGGAGGTTTACAATAACCGAAAATTGTTATAATTATGACATAATTTGGACATCTGGAAAGTTTCAGTGTAAGCAGAATTTCAGCATGTGGAAGCTCGTTACTGGGAAGTTGGGTAATGAATTATGGGCCCGTTTGTCACATAAAGCCAATGAGCTGAATTCCATCCGCTGTGGCACAATTAAACTTCCCTGGGCTCCAGCCTGTGACGGGGCTGCATTTCAGGGGGTTGCTTTCCAGTAACTGCACAACCTGTCCTGATCATTCAAGCCTTAAATTGCTTGAAGGATTCTCCTGTTTCTGGGCAAATACCATGAAGTAAAAGGGCTTTGTCCAATTGTGTGGATCAAGCCAAAGACAGAGGAAAATTTATCCAGCCAAAGACATTGTCTAATGTTACTTGTAAGAAAGTGTGAAGCCAGCACAGAGCAGAAGCTGAACAGGATGGCAGCGCTTGCCAGGCACTTCCATGGAGTGTCACCACTGTGTCAGAAGGTCAGAGAGGAACTGGAAAAGGGCTCTGCCTGTGGGCTCAGGTGGCTGCAGGGATCGTGCCCCTCTGCCAGACCCCAGGCCCCACAGGTACTGAACTCTGCAGCTGTAGCAGAGTGGGCAGTTGGGGTTGATGAAGTGAGTGTCTGTAGCCATAGGAGGAGCCCCCCAATATCTGGAGACCTGGGAGTGCTGCCAAGGGAGGGCTCCTCTCTTTCAGAGCCTTTGTGCTGCTGCTGGACAGTGGGTGGTATCTCTGGCCATGCAATTCCCATGGTTTTCCCTCCTTCCTGACTTGTGTGCGGTTCAGCCCAAGGCAGTGAGTCCCACAGAGGGGACAGGCCAGCTGGCATTGCTTTGCTTCCTCCAGATAGTCCCTGCAGCAAAACTTGGAAACCATCCTTGGAAATGGCTGTTTGTGAAGGGGATTTATGGCCTGAAATGGAGCCTGACCCCCCCTCAGCCCCACTGTCAGTGATCAGCTCGGGGTGTGAGACAAGGCTGGTGGGAGCTGTGTGCCAGGGACACAGGGAGCCACAGTGGGACACAGTGCCAGCCTGCTCCCGGCTGGGAGTATCCAGCTGAATAAATAACACGTGCTGGGAACAGGATAAGGTGGGAGCAGGGAGCTGGGGAGGGCTGAGCAGGAACAGGCAGCAGTAGTTCTCTGGTGATAAGGGCTGCTGCAGTGAGTGTGTGCTGGCCCCGGGGGAATTCTGGCATCCGGGAAAGGCAGGCAGAGGTCTGTGCAGCTACAAGGCTGGAGTGACTCTGGTGGGGCTCTGTGTTTGTACCAGGCACAGGGGGATTTGATCCAGGTGCCTGAACAGGAGTTGTACAATTTGCAGAGCCCTCCCTCCAAGCTCCAGCTGTGCTGGAGACCCTGGAGCTGCTGGTGGTTCCTCAGGAGATGCTCTCCTCCTTGCTGACTGTGCTTCCCCCAGCTCAGAGCGCCCTGTGGCACAGCCAGCTGAGTCCTGAGGAGTTTGTTTCATATCCCAGTCTTCCCAGTTGTCTGAGGTCTTGGCACCCAGCACAGCCAGCACACTGGTCTAATGGAAGCCGCTTCTCTCACAGCTTTACAGAGCAACTTTGCTTTTTCCTGTGTGCTTTGAGTCTCCTGACACCCTAACCCTGACAGACACTGCCTGTCCTGTCCTTTCAGTGTCTTCCCGAGGGAGCTCAAAGAAGTTTTTGCCTCATGGAGACAGGAATGCAGCAACCGAGGCCGCCCCGACATCAGCGAGCGCCTGATCAGCGCCTCCCTGTTCCTGCGGTTCCTGTGCCCGGCCATCATGTCCCCGTCCCTGTTCAGCCTCCTGCAGGAGTACCCGGACGACCGCACCGCCCGCACTCTGACCCTCATCGCCAAGGTCACCCAGAACCTCGCCAACTTTGCCAAGTGAGCCGGGCCGTGGGAGCGGGAGGGGCAGGGCTGGGCGGCGGGCGGGAGCCCCGGCTGTGTGGCCAGTCCCGCGCCGGCCACTCCTTCCCTCGCTGGAAAGGCCTGTTTGCTTCCTGTTGGCTTTTCTCCCCGCATCTCTCTGGGACTCGCTGTTGGGTCAGGGAGATCATTAAAAGTTTCCAAAACAGGACGTGTTTTATGAGCAGGAAAACAGGCTGTTCCGACCACGTGGACGAGCAGTGGGGTGGCAGCAGGGACTTGGTCCCGTGATGTCCTGTAGGACCAGACCAGCCAGCAGCAGTGGTGTGCACAGCTCAGGAGCTGCTCTGTCCCTCCTTGGAGCTCTGGGACCTTCCTTGCTATTAAAATGCAGCTGACTGAAGTGGGAAGGCCTGAGAAGAGACCAGGGACACCACCAATTTCTAACTAAGCCCATTGGTTTGATGGAAACAAAGCGAGAGATTTCTGAAAATCTTTCCACTGGCTGCAGCACTGAGCTACTTATCCTGAGCTCTGATAACAAAAATGATGAGCTTTCTGAAACATGAATGGACAGTTTCTGTCTAAAGCTTCTTAGATCTGGAAACTGGCTTAGTGCTTCCACTCACAGTCAGGAAAGCACGGGCGTGCACGGGACGCAGGCAGGAGATGTACAAGTGTGTTACACTAGATGACAGAAATTCTCTGTATTCCTGACCAGTCCCTAACTAAAGGGTTTTCAGATCTCCAGCACTTTGCAGGAAAGGCTCTTTAACTAAGCTGACATTAGTCAAGGCAAAGTGATGAAGCCGAGCTGTCCTGTGGATGGCACCGGTCCCACAGAACGGCTGGCACGGCACCAACCGCGGCCAGGACGGTCCAACCACGAGACCCTCCCTGTTGTGCTCTAAATAAGACACATGACTGAGGGTGGAGTGCTTGGAGGGCAAAAGGAGGTGGCAGGAAGCCCTGGGGTTTCACAGGGGACACACAGGCTGGCCCAGCTGCAGGGGTGGCTCTGCAGGGTGATGCCCAGAGCAGCATTGCTGGAGAGTGCAGGATTCCTGCCCCCATCAGTGGAGGGTGATGGCTGTGACAGCATCTTGATTTCCAGTGACAGGTCCTGTTTCTGGAGGCAGTAAGAGACACTCTGTTACCAACTACTGCTTTGTTTCCTTAGCTTTCACCTCTGTTTGTGCTGTGGAGATCCCACACTGATGAGGACTGGGCTGNTCCACTGGCTGCAGCACTGAGCTACTTATCCTGAGCTCTGATAACAAAAATGATGAGCTTTCTGAAACATGAATGGACAGTTTCTGTCTAAAGCTTCTTAGATCTGGAAACTGGCTTAGTGCTTCCACTCACAGTCAGGAAAGCACGGACGTGCACGGGACGCAGGCATGAGATGTACAAGTGTGTTACACTAGATGACAGAAATTCTCTGTATTCCTGACCAGTCCCTAACTAAAGGGTTTTCAGATCTCCAGCACTTTGCAGGAAAGGCTCTTTAACTAAGCTGACATTAGTCAAGGCAAAGTGATGAAGCCGAGCTGTCCTGTGGATGGCACCGGTCCCACAGAACGGCTGGCACGGCACCAACCGCGGCCAGGACGGTCCAACCACGAGACCCTCCCTGTTGTGCTCTAAATAAGACACATGACTGAGGGTGGAGTGCTTGGAGGGCAAAAGGAGGTGGCAGGAAGCCCTGGGGTTTCACAGGGGACACACAGGCTGGCCCAGCTGCAGGGGTGGCTCTGCAGGGTGATGCCCAGAGCAGTTGTGCCAGCATTGCTGGGGAGTGCAGGATTCCTGCCCCCATCAGTGGAGGGTGATGGCTGTGACAGCATCTTCATTTCCAGTGACAGGTCCTGTTTCTGGAGGCAGTAAGAGACACTCTGTTACCAACTACTGCTTTGTTTCCTTAGCTTTCACCTCTGTTTGTGCTGTGGAGATCCCACACTGATGAGGACTGGGCTGGATCAGCCTGGGGTTAATTTTGGTTCCATGATCAGTGAGGTGTGCCAGGTGCCTGCTGGCAACCTGGGGACCCCAAAGGCTCTGAAGGGTTCAGATGCCAGAGGAAGGTTCTTAACTATGTACCTCCTTTCTGTGGACTGCACCTTTTTTTACAGGATTTATCTAAAGTCCGTGTTGCTCTCTCGGTAGGTTTGGCAGCAAAGAGGAGTACATGTCCTTTATGAATCAGTTCCTGGAACACGAATGGACTAACATGCAGAGGTTTCTCCTGGAGATTTCCAACCCTGAAACCATCTCAAACACAGCTGGCTTTGAGGGCTACATCGACCTGGGCCGGGAACTGTCCACATTGCACTCACTACTCTGGGAAGTCATTTCCCAACTGGAGCAGGTATCCGGGGGATGGCAGCAGGGAGGGAATGATGGAGAAAACATTGTTAACGTGATTCACTGAGGAGACTGTGCAGCAACTGGCAAAGCTCTGTAGCAGAAGTACAAGGTGTTGGTAGTAATCCTGCTCTCTTCTCTGCCCAGGGCACTGCCACCAAACTCGGGCCTCTGCCCCGGATCCTGCGGGACGTCAACGCGGCGCTCAGCAACCCGGCCTGTGTGCAGGTCTCGGTCACGGCCGACCACGCTGCATCCACCCCCAGCACTGGCAACAGCATCTCTGCAGGGCTCCAGAAAATGGTCATAGAGAATGACTTGTCTGGGTAAGAGATGAACCACGGCCTGCCCACACACCAGGGAAATACAGAATATTCGTGCGGGGACAGGCAGGCCAGGGGGGAGCTGGAGGCGCCCAATCCACCAGGCTTTCCCCTCGCAGAGCTGGTCCTGGATGCAGTTCAGCTCTGACACTGCCAAAGCCTGTGCCTCCATCCAGGGCCCCTTGAGAGCCAGAAGTGGGGATGTGGTCTGGGAAATTAGGAACCTGGTGGTTCCAATCTCAGCTGTTGAGATGTGGCTGCAGAAGCAAAATGTTCCTCCTTTGAGGACTTGAGGGTCTGTTTGTGCTGACCTCAAGGTGATGGATATCATTGTAAGGACTATGTGAGATGTACAGGCTTGGCCTTACCCATCTTTGTAAGACGTAGGGTGTGTGCTGAATTCACTGAGATCAAACCTGGATATTTCTGTAACAGTTGCCAAGCTCTAGAGGCCTCACAATGAATTCCAGTCTACTCTGTCCAGTTTTTGTAAAACTGAGTGTTTTTAATGATGAGCAGTGATTCACAGACACAGTCACCTACATTCTTTTTGGCCTGATTAAGTAAGGAGCTTCATTCATGGGGAAGATGAGGCTGTTGCAGACTTCTGATGTTTCTGTTTGTGGAAAATGAAATGGAGCCCACACAAATGGAAGGGCTGTGCTAGTAAAATAGTTTGTAAGTGGAAACTGCATAATATTTAACAGTTTAATTAGGAATGAAAGGCAGCAATGGCAGTGGACTTGCTCTAATCAGAGCTTTCATCTTTAGTGCTTCCCAGCGTGAGGTGCAATTATTTAAATCTAATGCTATGGAGGATCTCTGACAATATGCTTCTCCCCAAATACTTGCTTACAATGCACCACCTTTGATCAGCAGAATATTCACATTAAGCTACTGCAAAGCTCTCTCTTCCTATCCCCAAGAAATCAATATTGCATGAATGTGCGTTGCAGCGGGAACGGAGGGATAACCTTCAGCTGCCAGGCTTTAGCTCTGCTGTGCTCACTGACCCTGGGAGGCCTGGTGTGGATCCAGCCCCCACGGTGTCCTGTGCCTCACAAATCCTGGCCAGGGTGCCCTCAGGAGCTTCCTGCCCAGGTACAGAGCAGGGGACATGGGAGTGGCGTGGATGCAGCCGTTGGGAGCAGGGAGGGTGAACATGCTGAGCCCAGCACAGTGCTCTCACCACTCACACATCCCCTCGCTCATCTGCCCTCCCCTGCCAGCCCAGGGCTCCATGGCACTCTCCATCCTCCCCGTCCCTCCCCTGTCCCCCCCGGGGCTGGGTGCTGTCCCTGTCCCATCCCTGTCCCACACAGCTGCGCCACCCTGATTTCTGAGTGATTTCGTTTTCCTGCTCCGGTGCAGCATTCACAACTCTTCTTTTTTGTTTTGTTTTCCTCTCCTCTTCCTTACGCACTGACTTCCCCGCAGTCTGATAGATTTCACACGGTTACCATCTCCAACCCCTGAAAACAAGGACTTGTTTTTTGTCACAAGGTCTGCTGGGGCCCAGCCCTCGCCTGCCCGAAGCTCCAGTTACTCAGAGGCCAATGAGCCCGACGTGCAGATGTCTAATGGCAGCAAGAGTTTGTCCATGGTGGACTTGCAGGACAATCGGCTCTTGGACAGTGGGGCCAACGCGCCCGGCACGGCCGACTCCCTCAATGACAGTCAGTCGTCCCTGGGGCAGTTGCAGGGTGTCTGGACCACACGGACTCAGCAGAACAGCGTCACGGGCATGGCCACCGTGCGCAGGGTGGGCCAAACGCCCACCACGCCGA